>KZ084106.1:1866-467127 GCA_002092935.1 Trametes coccinea BRFM310
CTGAACACCTGAATCCTCAGCTCGATACATTTTTACAGATTTTTTGGAATATGCCACGTCCCGATATCTATTACATGTGCCCCAATGTGGGCTGCGACGACATTTTGTAGGATAATTTCAATATACAACAGTTTAACATTTTATGCATGCCATTCTACGTGCATGTCCGCGCAGCGCGGACTTTGTCTATTTGGAGTGTCAGGACTGTAGCCTGGTGTCCGCGCAACACGGATACTGTCTGCACAGTGTGGACTTCGACGCATCACTGTGCCTCAAAAGACGCCCATAGCACCATGTCCGCGTAGCGCGGACACAATGGCCTCCACTTGCAGTTGTGACTGCTTTCTGCTTCCACATTGTTATTTTGAAATCTAAAATAATTTCTATACTACGCACCCCTTCTTATCGACTGCATGCGCAATTTTTGGAGGGTTAGCTAAGCTGATGGGACCCCAAAAGGGGAACCCTAGAGGGGTGTGTGGGGTTAGGAGTTGGGGTTTATTTCCACACCTACGGGGACGGTCGTAGTCTCATAACCCAAAGGCTGAAGAATGACAAGGAATATGCCAAGGTGTTGGGAACCATTGTACGTCCTGGTCCTGCGACGGGTGATCCCTCATTTATGTCATCTCTGACGGTGATTCCAGCCGGCTCAGCGACTGAGCACCTTCCGTGGTCGCATCAAAGGGATCACTGACCCGCTTGTCCAGACTGCATATGGACTTGAGTGTGGTGCTCGTGAGCATGTGAACTGGCTCAAGGACTCTCTACGATACATCTATCCTGGCGACTTCAAGGTGTGTTCCCTTCATTCCGGGTCGACAGTGCAAAGCACCCTGCTGATAATCAACGTTTCCGGCATCACAGAAAGACACAGTCGAAGCGCAGAAGCCCTTTTTGAGGCCGATCTTCGTCCAAGTAATTCGCGCTGGATTCTTCAACAATGGGCGTAGCATCGGCACTGTGCTCTCGCAGCACTTCTCTTCGTCTGACCCTGCGCGTGCGGACGAGAAGGAGTTACCTGTGCCGATGCTAGCACTGGCGTCCACTGCAGTAACTATGACAGTTATCATATGCGGACATTTTCTGACATGTTCTCCTACCAGATATTCGCATCAATCGCAGATTACGAGTTTGACGTGTACGATGCCGCTGAGTTCTCCGCAGATGCGTTTGCAGACGTGTATGCGGAGAATGTGCGGCTGCTCGAGCACATCAAAGCCCACGGTCCGAAGAAGTTCCACGCCCTCATGCACCGCTTGTACTCGGAGATACGGTACGTCCTGAAGTCAGGTTGATGATTTCACCGAGGCCAACTAACCTCTTGATGTGTGATACTATACTACACAGCGCCGTGCGTGCAGACAGTACCAAGACACAGGCCCGCTCGAGCCCTCTCGCCATCCTCAACCTCGATGACATGGAGGAGTAAACTCCCAACGTCACTTTCAGCATCAGCTCGCAAGCCCATCCGAGACGATTCGATATCAATTCATACATCCTCTTGCCTACGCGTAAACGTTCCCTGCACGATCTCTATTGATTCGACTAGCTCTTGTTCTGCATGTCCTTGAGCCGCGGCTCCCTGCGGCTCCATATACCCCTCTTCGCCTCCCCGTATTCTACGTCTCCTGCGTGTAACGACGTTTCGTTAGCGCATACACTCATTTCTTTTCCTAATAGCCTTCTGATTCGCGCTCACCAGAGACACTTTGCACATTCCTTGCCTCCGCACTTCCAGTCCGTGTCACCTCTCACTGGCATGCCGTCGTGACTTTCATACAGCCGCCTAATACGTTGATCTATCCTCTCATCAATACACTTGATTGATTCCTGAACTGCGATTACTGTCAGGCATACGAGGCACCACAGCCTCTCGATTATGCGATAAGTATGCGATAACAGTGCATCAAGTGTGCGCTCATTTGCTCTTATTGACGTCGCTCATCCACAGCTATTCGAGACTAATTCTCCTTATTAGCAGGGGACTTTTGTAATGAACGCTATCCTGGCTACTCGGATCATGAGTGTAAATTAACGACACATTTACTCTCTTTTGCCCGGGGGGTTTTCCCTGATGGCTTTGATCAACGCTGCGGAGGAGCAGGGGTACGACGGTCAGTTCGATGTTGCCCACCGCCTAGAAGCAGGCTCTGAGCTCCAATACATCAATCCTCTATGCAACTACGTGAGTACCCCGCATATCGGCATCAAAATCACGGTGATGACACGACGATCTCTAGGTTGCCACCCGTCTGCGGGCATTCCGTGCAAATATCAAGAATGCGGCTGCCAGTGTTGTCCCTGCCGCTCTACGACTTGCGACAACCTCTCCCGACGAACTCAAGATCATGGCGGCTGATGACAACTTCCTCTATCCACGCACGTCCGCCGGAGTGAGTTGTTATGAACCTTCTTTCGTAATTATCGAGCTATTAATGCTGTTCATCAGGGTTACGAACTACTCGACCATTTGGATGTGACGTCCTCTGCGACGTGATCAAGGCCGCCTTCTTTACATCAAAGCAGTACCACAACATTGGTCTGCGGGCCCTTGACCGGTTCTCGTCTTCCGCCGCGACTGCGCTCGATCAGCACGAGATTCCTCCTACTATGTTGGCTCTGGCTGCTACTGCGGTATGCCCCGAGGCTCAGAACTCGTCGGTTTGTCCTCTAACTTCAAGAACCTCTAGCTCGAGGCTGTCCTCAGTGATCATGTCACCCGCGCGACAGGGGATTTCGGCATCTCGATGGCTAATCCATATGGGGAGCACCTAGCTACCGCCATTGACTTCCGCATCAAGAAGCCTGGCCCCTACCACGAGCTCACACACAGGCTCTTTCTGGCTTGCAGGTGAGTCCTGCTTCGGACGCATATTCCTTCGTACGATGCCAAATCATTTAATTATGTCGTCCAGTGCCGCCCATTCATCCAGTATCCAAGCAGCACGTGGCGGACAGCGAGGGCGTGCGCGCGTTGATTGGGACAATATCGCAGACTGACGCCGCCACAAGAACCGATCCCCTGAGGCCGAGAAACCTGCCGAATCGCAAGAGAGATTCTGTCTTCACTGCATCAATCATTCCGTATACATTTCCCTATAATCTGCGGATGCTCACATCGCTGATGCGTACATCGCCGATGCATACCTGATGGCTCCGTACTACTGTTGTCCAGTTGTTCCCGTTGATACTTGTCGTGCACCAGGCTACTCGTAGTGTACGCTGTTTCTGTTCTGTCTACGTGCAGTAATGTCATCTGTATAGCGCTCAAATTGGTGTGAATGTGTGCAAGATTCGTATGGTATGAACGAACAAGAACACCTCCATACAGATGCCATGTCAACGGAATATTCATGAAATCTGCGCGCATGTTGTCGTATAACCTAAGTATCACGCCGAGGGGCCGTCACATATCGCACCATGTCAGAAAGTACCTATATGTGCACATATCGGTATATATCGGTATATTTGATACCATTCTTATACCATGCAAGCTATCTGAGCGGGAGCTTTTCCCTGATGAAGACGACGTTCAGTGGAGGCGCGATGCCCACCGTAACGCAGTCGTCGCCTTGCGCGTTGAGCATTTCCCTAGGGTCGCAGGTACAAACTGTCGCATTCCCCGTACCCATCGCGGGCAGTCAGCGCAAGGTCCGTCTCGCTCGCAAATCATCATACATAGAGGTGCGTACATATGCAACGTCGAACTACACGTTCTCCCCCTTTGGCGACGCGCGAGCTGATTCTTTCACACGCAGATTGTCGTTCCGGTTGCTCTACCGGCGTTAGGGAACCCAGACGGGATGAACATCAATCCATTTACCGTCGTCCGGGCAGGGTCCACCGTCGCAGCTCCAACTATGCATAGACTCCATCTCGATCGATTACCGCCGCTTGATACAAACAACCCGTGGCTGGAGTGCTGGCTCAACACGCACGTCAGCTCGCAGTTCTCGCTGCGAGAAAGCAAGATGAAGAGAGGCGAATTGCCCGCAGACACGCTGGCGCAGGTAAAGGATACCATCTACTCAATGATGCTCAGGAGTGTGGGCCACCTCGGCAACCCAGTGAGGCGGGTGTTCGCCTTGCGCGACAACACGTCCAACGACTCCGACACGATATTCTTCGTCAAGGACCTCCGGTACGACCTCTGCTCTCACACGGCCGTCTGCGACGCGTTCGTGCTCCCTCTCTTTCCGGAGCTGATGGAGACTCTCACCCCGTGGTTCGGCCCTCTCATCAATTCGGACATCTCGAACTCGCGGTTACACGATGCGGAGTCGCGAGCCTGGAAGCAGCTCCTTCCCGCACTCGTGGAGCGCTGCCGGACCTGGACGCACGGCACCAACTGCGAGTACGTTGTAAAGGGCAGGATCCCGCTTTCTCTCGAGGTCAACGGCGGCGACCCTCTGTGCAGCTGCGGTCGGGGCAAGAACGTGGAAGGGATGCGCGAGGTCGAGCTCTGGCGGCCCTTTGCTCCCTTCGTCACTCGGATCGCGCTCTCGCCGTTGTTCGCGGTCCCCTACCTGGAGCCAGTCGCCCCTGGCCTGTCATCACCCGCCACAGGACCCGGGCCTACGACGCCCGCCAGCGCGGCCACCGACCCTACGACGACGGCGTTTCCTGCACTGCAGGGCAAGTATTGCAAAAAGTGCGGCAAGGTGGGGAAAGGGATCTTGAAGTCCTGTGGCGGTTGCAAGGAAGTGTTCTATTGCTCGAAGGAATGTCAGAAGGCCGATTGGGCAAGTCATAAGATCGACTGTGCTGGAAGGCGGGCATGATGTGAGGAGGGTTAGTTGGCGAGTCAGTAGAAGCCCCCAGGCATCGAGTCACCATGTAGTAGTGCTCGACGAATTTCTTGTGGACACTCCTTCATAGTATTGCGTGTCATATTCCACGTTCATTGACCAGAGATTGGCTTCGAATGCGAGCTTGCGATGACTTCGCATCGTACAAGGCCGTGCAGCTGACAGCCGCGCTGCCGGCGAAGGAGGCTGCACCATCGCGCTCAGGCGATGTCTACTCACTGCTCGCCGGCCAGCCATCGGAGGTATCGAAATATATTGTTCACATACGCTACAAGATACATACAGCACGTCTCGGCCACCGGCTGTCCGTTGGCGCCGCTATGCCTCCCAAACCTCTATCGCCGTCTAGGGATCTAGTCTTGCCTGTTCGTTGCGGAATCCTTACCTCCACCGTGCATCCGGTTCTTCGGGGTGCATAGATGACAGATTCGAACTCATGGTGGAATGGCCCTAGCAGCGACGCGTTCAAGTGCCAGCTGCGCGTCCACGTGCCCATAGCTACGGTATCTCTGAGTGCTGTTGCAAGGCGAAGTCTAGGACAATGAGGCGAAGCGGCGAGAGTCACGGTGGTACATACCACCCACTTGATTGCATGGCATGTGGTGAGGCAGCTAGGTACGACACAAGACGCATGAGCTATTAACGAAGGGCACGCAGGCGAGACGGGACGGGATGTCAGAAGCCAAACGGTACGATAGTCATGGCAACCTGCCACAAGCATGTTGAAGGGCGGCTGGTGGGGAGCAAACGAGACGGCCGCAAGCAATCAGAAATGTCGGTGTTTTTCAAGGCAGTACAGCGTCATAGAAAAGTAGAGGCCACGAGCTGAGGAAGAGCAAATACTGAGATAAATGACAGGGCATGAGGAGACGGACAGTCGAGCTGCAGAGGGGGGCTTCAGCTGTAGAGTTCGAAGGGATGCTACCGTACCATTCCAGACCTCACGGGTAGTCGCTAGCTGAGAAGTACCGTGCAAGATCACATGGACGATCACGAGTATGCGATGCAGATGTACGGGTGACGAGGGTGAATCTAGGATCGTCATGGAAGAGGCAGCGCAAGACGTCGAGCCAACAGGGACGTCCAAAGAGCTGTAAAAGCAGTCGAGGAGAGTGCGGGTCAGTGACAAACATGCAAAGAACGCGTGACGCAGCTGGCACCGACTGCGACGACGTCGGACGAGGAACAGAGACGAGACGAGACGAGACGAGTTGGATGAGTACTCAGTAGGATGAGGAGAGGGGTACTAACTTGAATTACCTAGTTTGTACGGATGGCAACGAAAGCTGTGTTTGTGTGTATTTGGTTTCCAGTTGACGCCGATGGGCGCCTAGAGACGGATCCTTGATTGTTGACGGCTGCCATGGTCGTCGTCGGTCGTCGCGAGCCCATCGCCACTCCGTCCAACGCCCGCACAACACTCATGTTGACGGCGACGGCGAAGGCGAAGACGAGCTGAGGACGACGAGGTACGCAAGTACGGTGATATGTGGATAATTAAGTGCACGTTGTCAGGGCAGCCGACGCTGACGCTGTGGGAGAGCTATTGTGCTCGTGATGGCAACCCTTGTCCTCCGTGCACAATAGCCCTCCCGCGCGCTTTAATTCTCCTCTCTTATATCCCTTCCTTCTCCGCCTTGTCCTTGTGCCCTTTTGTCGACATTGATCCCACGTCCAGGTAGATCCTCTCCGTACAGCGTACGTTCTTATAGTCTAGTATACTCGCGCCATGTCCCCCACCGTCCTCTACGCCCACCCCTCCCTCTCTCCCCCGCCCACCTTCAACACCCTCGACGCACGCCAGCGTGCTCGCTTGGTTTGCTCAAACAGAAAACTCGGCGCTGTCCTCGGCGCGACCCCTCAGCTCGAGGAGCCACTCTTGCCCGCCCCGTCTCCCGTCCTGCCCATCGGTGGTCCCGCAGGCGGTCGTCGCTCACCCGCACGCAAGACCTCGGCCTACGCGAAGCCTGAGCGTCGCCAGGGCTCCATCTTTGAGCTCTTTCCCTTGGGCTCACCCTCCTCCGTCTACGACTCGTCGTCCTCCGCCGCGTCCTCCGTCTCCTCTCTCTCGCTTTCCCGCACCAGCCTAGAGTCCACCACGTCCGTAGACTCCGCCTCCAGCCTCCCGCAGTCCAAGTCCTTCACCCGCCACGTCCGCGAAAAGTCCCGCTCAAAAGGCAAACAGGCTCCCCTCCCCACTCCCCTCGTCCTCCGCCTCAACGCCGTCCCGCTCCCGCCCTCCGACCCTCGCGTGCAGCCGCCCATCACGCCCGACACCTCCGCCACCCTCACCTTCGCCTCTTCCACAGCGTACAACGCGAACAGCATGCTCCCCGTCACACCCACCACCCCGCTCACACCCACCGTGACCGAGACCCGCCGGAAGCGTCTCGCGAAGCTCAAGCGCACGCTCGGCGAGAACGTCCCCATCGAGCTCGTCCTCCCGCTCCGTTCGGCCAGGCAACCCTCCGCGTCCTCTTCACCCACCACCCCTCCGTTTGCGACCAAGCCGTCGTCGTACCCCGTGACGCCGCGTTCATCCGAGAAGCTTCAGCTGCCCCAGGCAACGCTCCCTCGCCCGGCGAAACAGGAGCGCCAGCCGCAGAAGACGTCCCGGAGGCGGAGCATGTCCGTCGACTTCCAGCAGGCCGAACCGCCCTCCGAGCGTCGCTCGTCGCGCGTCTGGGTCACTGGAAACGGCTCCTGGACTGGCGAGTGGAACAGGAAGGACATACGCGAGGTGCAGCAGCAGCTCCGTGCCCTCCGCGCACGGTAAACGTCCTGCCCAAACACTCGCTCGTCCTCGTCCCGCACGGTTTTCGTCTCTCTTGTAGTTCAATCTGGGTTATTGTAGCTTACATCGGGAACACTCGCTGGCGACCCGTATTCCTCTCCAACCTCTCTTACTGTACACATACGCTGTCGCATGCCCCCCTTCGCGCGCCCCATCGCGCTATCGTTATTGGTTGTTCGCTGTTGCTACGATAGGGATCCACGAACACTACGCACTACTATGACCCTCCACTGCTGTATCCTTGAGCGCTATCTCTGCCCTCGCTGTATCGTACTGCTGTCATCTGTATCATCTACCTTGTGCCCTTTTCGTCTAATACTCGACGCGCTCGTCTGCGCACATTGTCGTCGCGATGTTGCACACGGTTGCAAAACGGAGGCATCTGCCTTGAGTCTTGATTCGGACGCTCGAGTCGAATTCGTTCAGGCATCCTGACACGCTCACTACAATGGCCCTCGCTCTTCTCGAAGATTGAAACTTCACGCAGAACCGCCTGACCGATCCAGCAAATGACACAAATATCACAGAGATGCCACTGACTGTCATCGACACGGCAGACTGTAGCGCGAGCTCAGGAAGAAACAGCCTCGCGGTGAATCACCCTCAATGTCCGGCACGGCCTTGCGTTTCTCAGGTTGCCGATGGTATTGCTATCCCAGCACTGAAGCGACCGACGAGCGAAACGTGAAGGGACTACGTGCGCGCACTAGCACTGCCTGGGTCAATGCGTCACGTTCGTGCTGTGTCCCATGCTCAAGCGCGAGGGACTGCGCGGGACGCAGCGAGCACGCTCGACGCTTGGTGTCAAGACCATGAGCAAAGCGAGAGGAGCGAGGCTCACGGAGCACACGAAGGATAGGCAAGATATTAAGTCGTGGTGGTGTATTAGACGAGCATATCGTACAAACCGCCCAAGAATCTCTATTGCTGCTGCTCCTGCGCAAACGACGCGGCGAGCGAGTCCGGCCGCTTGACAGGCCCAAACCGAAGTACCTCGAGCCCGTGGTTCTCCGTGCCGATGACGCCCTTGCCGAGGATGACGTCGTCGGGGATCGCCTGGAGCCTCACAAGCTCGCGGCGGACGTACTCGACGAGCACGGCCATCGTCTCCGGGTACGCGACGTACTTGTCGACCTCGGCCGGCGGAAAGTCGTGCACGCCCGAGCCGTCGTCGCGGCGCTCCTCGGCCTCGATGCCGCCAGGGCGTGCGTTGATTTTCGAGAACTTCTCGACCTGGCTGCCAAAGAGATTCACGGTCCGGCGGAAGTACGGGCGGGAGGGGTCGTCGGCGGCGTAGGCGATGCCGCGTGCGCCGCGCGCGCCGAGGAGGTTGCGCCAGACGGCGGCGGCGAGCTCTGCGTCGGAGCGGACGAGGCCGAGGTCAAAGGACATGCCCATACCGGCCCACTGCTCCTTGAAGATCTTCATCTGGCGCGTGACGAGCGACTCGGGTGCGCGGCCGCGCGGGGGGCTCGATCGCGATTTTGAGTTCGCGATGGCGTAAAAGTCGGTGCGGCGGGTGTAGGGGGCGAGATTCTGGGACGGAGCGAGGGACTTGTCGCCGACGGGCTGGAGGACGGCGCGGACGCGGTCCTCGACGTCGAGGAAAAAGTGGTCGATCAGCGCCTGGACAAAGTGCTGGCCTTGCGGGGGCGGGAGGGCGCGGAGGCGGACGGTGAGGAGCCAGACGTGGAGGTTGGTGACGGTGAACCAGGATTGGAACGTGGGCGGAAGATGGCATTCTGCGGGCGCGTCAGCGAAGGTCCAGGTACGGGTGAAAGAGTCAGAGAAGCAAATAGGCAACGTCCGTGTGCACTTGACTTCACCCGCGTCGTGTTTTACAAAGCCCGATCCGCGATGGATAGCCGCTACGGGAGATGTTCCCCAAGGGCGTACGACGCGGGTTGAAAGGGGGCAGCACATTGGCTATACGCTGCCAATCCCACTTTGATGGTGAGGACGCGGCCTGGGCGAACAGGAAAGGGCGCGAACGCATCTGGCGAACCGGCTTGTTGCCACGATATCTGACGAGTTGACAAGAAACCCCGTTACTTCCCGGGTCACCGGCCATGTTCAATCGCCATCCGGCGATGACAACTGTAGCCAGCACATCTGTCGGCGTCCTCCTCTCGTGGGTCGCAAGAAGGAACTGTGAGGCATGTAGCCCGAAAAGCGGGACAGGAATGGCAACGGGTAGCCAGTGATGCCCCGTACCCGACTCGTGACTAGTCATCACTACAGGTGATATTCCCCTGCGGTGAACGACACGAAAACTCGGCCAAGGGTAGGGAGAAGGGTGCCAACGCGTCCAGGGCTGTTTCTATACATCTCGCACCATTACCGTGACCTCTTGACAAGAGATCTGAACCCGCACAAACGCTACCCGTACCCCAGCGTGTCAAACCCGTGGACGGCTTACGGGTACACGGGTTGGGCAAGCGAACGGGACGGGTACGAGTGATCCAGAAGCTAACCCTGCGAGGCATTCGCTGAGGTCCGCGACGTGAACGACACGGATCGGGTGCCCCGCCGAATTCTCTCGTCAAGAGGTCGTGTATGAAGTTCAGTAGATGCGTTGGCGCCCTCGCTTGGTTGCTGAGTTGGGCCCGGGCCCCGTAGGGTAGAACGCGGGTTGGGTAGAGGTCAAGCCTTGGGCTACCCGCAGTCTCGTCACCAGACGGTATCTAAATCCGGTAATCGCTCTCGTTCCCCTCTGTCTGGTTTCCTAAATGAGCGCTCCCTCTAAAGGGCTGGTGACGAGACTATTGAACCCGTAAGTAGGCCAAGGGTAGGGAGAAGGGCGCCAACGCGTCCAGTGCTGTTTCGAAACATCTCATACCATGACCTTGACCTCTTGACAAGAGATCTGAACCCGCACAAACGCTACCCGTACCCCAGCGCGTGTACGAGTGACCCAGAAGCTACCCCTGCGAGGCATTCGCTCAGGTCCGCGACGTGAGCTCGGGGCGCAAAAAAAGGGTTCGGTCGCAGGTAGCGAAAGGTGTATGTGGGCCGCGGGCCCACAGGACGCCATACGCAGCCCATGGCGGGCACGGGAGACATGGTCAACTAGGAGATGGATGGATGCAAGGTTCGGCTACAGCCAAGCGAAAGAGGACGTGCCCCCCTGTAAAGTGTTCGACCCTTTGTCGCCATGATATGGACGCATGAGCGCTGACGTGCGACGGGGGATGGGTGGGGGCAGAGCGTTGGCTGCCAGGAGCGAAAGTGTATCTACGCGTCAGCGCTCCTCAACGAGGGAGGAGTGCGATTGGAGTATCTTCAACCCTTCGCCGCCATCATATGCGAACATATATGAGAAAGAAAGCCGACGGTGACGGGACCGACGCGAGCGCATTCGTGCCAAGCGCACGGCGGGCACGGGAGACATGCCAAAAAGATACGGAGTTACGAGCACTAACCTTGTTTCCAGAAAGCGGCCTCGTCGTCTGGGCGGGATATGCAGATATCAGAGTACATGTTGAAGGCTCTGCGGCCTGCGTACTGTTTTGGGGAGCCGTAGCCGAGGAGGCCTGCGATGGAGAGGAAGACGCGTTTTGCGGCGGGGGACTGGCGGATGGCCTTTGTGAGCCATGTCTGCGGAGGGGGCGGGGGAGGGTCACGCTCGGAGGAGGAGGCGGAGGAGGGGTCTGCGGGGGAGGACGGCGGAGGAGGGCTGTCGTGGGCGGATGACGGCGAGGTCGGCTGCTGGTGGTGTTGCTGGGAGAGCGTGCGGGTGCGGAGAGGGGCAGCAGCCGGCGAGCTGGACAGAGCGGGGCAGGGCAGTCGGACGCGGGCAGCACGGAGCATCGTCGCCCTCAACACAGCAGGAGGAGAGAGAGGAAGTGGAAAGAGGAAGGCACGTGCAGGGGACGCGTAGACCCTAACCCCAGCGGTGCGTGACGTGACAGGGCGTGATTCTAGACTGTTCTCTCGGAAAGCGGTCTTATACCGCGCGCGTGCCAAAAGTTTGCGACTCCTCGCTGTCATCCCCCCGCCTTCGTCCTCGTCCTCGTCGTCGTCGTCGTCGCTGGTCCCGTCGCCGTCGTCACCATGCACCACCTCTCCACCGCCTCCTCCTCCGCCGTCCGCCGCCAGGCAACAAAGGCGGCCAAGTCCGTCAAGCCCGTCCTCGCTCGCGGCGCCCACAAGGAGATCAAGTTCTCAAACGAGGGCCGTGCCGCCATCCTCCAGGGCGTCGACGTCCTCGCAAACGCCGTCTCCGTCACCCTCGGTCCAAAGGGTACGTCCCCGCCCCCCTTTCTTTCCCCCGCGCTCTTCTCCCCCGCTCACCCGCCCCTCACAGGTCGCAACGTCATCATCGAGCAGCCCTTTGGCGGTCCCAAGATCACAAAGGGTACGTCTCCCATCCCCTTCTCTCCTCTCCCCTCCCCCCACTCACCCTGCCCGCCCTCCAGATGGTGTCACCGTCGCAAAGTCCATCACCCTCAAGGACAAGTTTGAGAACCTCGGCGCTCGGTACGTCCTCCCCACTTCCCACCGCTCGGCGCAACCGCTCACCCGCCCACCAGCCTCGTCCAGGACGTCGCCTCAAAGACAAACGAGATCGCCGGCGACGGCACCACCACCGCCACCGTCCTCGCTCGCGCCATCTACTCCGAGGGCGTCAAGAACGTCGCCGCAGGCTGCAACCCCATGGACCTCCGCCGCGGCTCACAGGCTGCCGTAGACCGCGTCGTCGACATCCTCTCCAAACACGCAAAGCGCATCACCACCACCGCAGAAATCGCCCAGGTCGCCACCATCTCCGCCAACGGCGACGCCCACGTCGGAAACCTCATCGCCCAGGCAATGGAAAAAGTAGGCAAGGAGGGCGTCATCACCGTCAAGGAGGGCCGCACCATCGACGACGAGATCGAGATCACAGAGGGCATGCGCTTCGACCGCGGCTTCATCTCCCCCTACTTTGTCACAGACGTCAAGAACCAGCGCGTCGAGTTCGAGAAGCCCCTCATCCTTCTCTCCGAAAAGAAGATCAGCGCCATCCAGGACATCCTCCCCACCCTCGAGATCGCCGCCCAGTCCCGCCGCCCGCTCGTGATCATCGCAGAGGACATCGACGGCGAGGCCCTCGCCGCCTGCATCGTCAACAAGCTCCGCGGCCAGCTCCAGGTCTGCGCCGTCAAGGCACCCGGCTTCGGCGACAACCGCAAGTCCATCCTCGGCGACCTCGCCATCCTCACCGGCGGCACCGTCTTCACCGACGAGCTCGACATGAAGCTCGAGCAGGTCACCGCCGACATGCTCGGCTCCACCGGCTCCATCACCATCACCAAGGAGGACACGATCATCCTCAACGGCGCAGGCTCAAAGGACGCCATCCAGGCCCGCTGCGAGCAGATCCGCGCCCTCATCGAGGACCGCACCACCTCCGACTACGACCGCACCAAGCTCCAGGAGCGCCTCGCCAAGCTCTCCGGCGGCGTCGCCGTCATCAAGGTCGGCGGCGCCTCCGAAGTCGAGGTCGGCGAGAAGAAGGACCGCTACGACGACGCCCTCAACGCCACCCGCGCCGCCGTCGAGGAGGGCATCCTCCCCGGCGGTGGCGTCGCCCTCCTCAAGGCGTCGCTCGCGCTCACGTCGACCTCTCAGGCAGGCCAGGCCGCCGCGCAGCCCGCCACCTCCCCCGACGCCAAGCCGATCCCGACCGCCAACTTTGACCAGGACCTCGGGGTCTCAATCATCAAGCGCGCGCTCACCCAGCCCTCGCGCACCATCCTCAAGAACGCGGGCGAGGAGGCGTCCGTCATCGTCGGCACCCTCCTCAGCTCGTACGCCGCCCCGGACAAGTTCGCCTGGGGCTACGACGCCAGCAAGGGCGAGTACGTCGACATGATCCAGGCCGGCATCGTCGACCCCCTCAAGGTCGTCCGCACCGCGCTCGTCGACGCCGCCGGCGTCGCGTCTCTGCTCACCACCAGCGAGGCGTGCATCGTCGAGGCCGAGGAGAAGCAGCCCCCCGCCGGCGCGGGCGGCATGGGCGGAATGGGCGGCATGGGCGGCATGGGCTTCTAAGCCGCCCGCCGCTCGTCCCCCCCTCCCCCTCCCATCAAAAGCATCGCAACCCCCCTCCCCGCTGCTCTCACGCGTCATCATGCTTTCTCGTCGTCGCACACAACGGTCCCGGATCTGCTAGCTATCATAGATACATACGCCCTACGTACTACCTACATATAGTCTCCCTACTAGTGTACTCGCATCTGTTTACTCACATACGCACGCACGCACGCACGCACGCACGCACCGCAATGTCATCACACATCCCCGCTCTGCCGCTGCTGTGCCCCGCTTGAACTCTAAAAGCCTAAAAGCTTACTGGCTGCCTGGTACTGTACATATGTACACGGGCTGAGGCCAGTTGACAGATCACCTTAGGAAAAGTGATCTTGGAATTTTCTTGTCGACCGTTTCAAGAGAATCACGTTTGGAGGCCCATGAGACGAACTTGAGATGGCGAGATCTTGAGAAATTCGTAAGATTGATCTGGGTGATCGACCAGTGAGCGGCGAGCGTCCATATGGTCCGGGATGGGGCAATGCCGAATTGCTCCGATGCTGTTCTGCTGACGGTTTGCCTACGCCGATATCTGCAGTACGTTAACAACATATATCAACAGAACTGTCTACTACATGATCATAAGTCCCGACAAGCCAGAATGTAATGCGGATCCATTGGGAGGAAGACATGCCGTAGGGGTGGGCGTGGCGGTCATTGCCCGACCGTCTGTCACAGCCGTTGTCGGGAGCGTCATGCTGTATGAAGTCGACACGTCAGCGGGACGGCATGACCAATGGGGCGAGGTCGAACATGGCGTTGTGCGGATATGTGGAAAGGACACGGTGTCGAGGCGGGCAAGGTAAGCAGCACGGAGCTTCAGGACATACATCACGGTATTTCTGCAGGAATTGCTCGTTCTCTGCAATGGCGCGTGCAAGAGCGTGTGCAAGAGCGCATGCATTCACTGACAAGCAGTCAGTAGCCGTTCCTGGTCAACTGACAGACTGAGCTTCACCGTTGTGTGGGCCTAAACCAACTTCCGAACCTCTGCAGCATTCAGCGGCGTTCCGCCTGCTTCGGCTTGAGGAGACGGTTCTGCGTGATCAGGACTGAAGGCAAACCGTCGAGCGGCAGTATAATCAGGACGACATCGAGGACTCACACTGTGGCGACAGCTACAACACCGTGCCCTTCCATCGCACGCAATTTTGTTGTGCAAAGGCGGCGGAGGAATCGGCGTAAAGGAGGGGTATCGGGCGACAGCAACGAACGCAGGAAAGCAGGCGGCGGCGTTGCGCAGCTCGCGCAACCGCCAAGTCCTTTTGGCGCTAGCTGTGAGAAAGACATGCCATTCTGGTGGCTGGAACCTATGGATCTGACCTCACCCAATTCCCCATCAGATGTCATCGGCCTAGGCCTGCAGATTGTTGCAGACCAGTTGCGAACGATCTCAAGATGAGGTTCTCTCAAAACGATCGCAATCATGACTTGAGAGGTTCCGCAGGGTTCGCTCTTGTGATCATCTTGTGTGGAGGTATCCTAAGATCATCGAAAATGGGCTCTTGGGCGTGTATGTGCTTCAAAGTGAGGCGCGGGCGAGCGAGGATCGGAGCATTCAGTTAACAAAGCCGCCTCGGACATCGCCGTAAGCACACCCCCGGATCACGATCTGCGTACTTACGTACGATGTAACGATGCCACGGATACGACGCCACACGACGCGACACCACACGAGGCTACCAAACGACGCCCGCGCCTCACTTCACGCTCGACACCCCCGCGCCTCCCGCCCGTCCACGCCTGTCCAGAATGACTGCGAGGTGACGAGTCCGCACGCACACATGCACGGTCACAGCCCAGCCCCGTCCCTCCACCTCACTCCCCGGGCCTCCCCGAGCTCTCAGCTTCATCTGCCAGCCAGGCGCGTCGGCCGAGGACCCTCGAGTCCGTGGTAGCGCGCTCACGACGTAGAACGGTACCGACGATCATCAGAACCATAACAACGGCGGGCCGCGGACTCAAGCCCGAGGAGCGCGACGCTCGCGCTCCTCTCGCGCGCGCTGGCAGCTCTCCTACCGAGACCTTGGACGTCGCGCACTCGAGCCACGCCATACACTCGCCTCTCTCGATTCTCGCCCTTCCTCCCTCCCCTCTCTCATATTCACTCGCGTCGCTCAGTTCTTCACCCCTTCCACTCGCGCATCCTCCCAACAAACACCTATACAAAGCCGAGACGGACCCGAACGGGCCCGGGACGATCCCCATCGCCGTCTTCCGCGGTCTCCGGCTCTTCAAGCTTCCACTGTCTCTCTCTGCTACCAATTGCAATATCTCCCCCTCGGCCGAGGCGACCTGCAGCGAACATCTCAAGCTGAACCCCCCTTTTCCTCCTCTCTGACTCCACGCTCTCCCACCCCTCCTCCTCCTCCTCTGCGCTCGCAGGACCCCTGCGCGCATGTGTGTGTGTACGGGTGCGCCGGCGGGGAGGAACTACCACACGCATCACGCATCACGCATTACACAGCACCGGCCTAGTCCAGCCCGGGACACGACGGACACGGACACGGACGTGGGTCCGTGAGCCGGGCGCCGGGGTGCGTGTACGACCAAGTACGCGGTGGCGGCGAGTCGGTGCGGCTGTCGATGCACGAAGTGGATACTGTTAGGCAGCATGCCGCTCTTTCACGCACCCGCCTGTCATGTCAGGGTAAATGCAGCCTATCGCCGCCGTGTTCCAACTTCACCGGTTTCAATGGAGGACGACCGTGACGGGCGCGGAAGGAGCGCGACGGGCACGGCCTGGCAGCAGTATCGGACACACCGCCGCACTGCAGAGGACCCTCCCGGTCGCTCTTGCCGCTGGCTGCGTGGTTCGCCACCTGAACAGCCATGGATCATCTGACCGCCACCCATGTACGCAGCACACGTGGGATATGAACGCGGGGATGAAAAGAGAAATCACAGAGACAATGATCCCGGTCGGCGCTCCGAGCGCTGAATGACTACGCCTGCTCTTTTGGGTTGGTAAAACACAGCCACATCGGCTCGTCTCCGACATGCGGCATTGCGGCCAGCACAGCCGTTTGTTCGTTGGCGGGCCCCATTTCCGGTTCAACACGTTCTCTGCGAGCGTTCTGGCGTGCGAGGGTTGTACCGAAGCTGCTCTTGGTTGTCCTTTTGTCTCTGAGTCTGCGCGATACAGCCTGCTCTCCCGGAACGTGGCCTTCGTGAAACGCACACAGGCAGAGACTTAAGCGTCGCGAACGAACGTCGGTGAGCTATGAACCTGTCACCATCCCCTCATATCCAACACGTCTGATTCTAATACCTTTAGTGACTCTGGGACCACTTTTCCTTCAGAGAGCCCCGTTACCCCGCCTCGCACCGCTCCTAGCCCCGAGGTTCACATCCGTGCGCCCTCCTTCTCGCTTCTAGCCTCAGTGCAGAAAGTACAGCAGATCTCCAGTCACGTCGCGCTACCATCGACATGTATGAGAATCTGTCCGCTTCTAGGATCGGCTGTTACGGCGCTTCAGCGAGCCACTTTACAGTTCAAGCCGAGCTGGTGGACAAGGTCCAATTGAACGATGGCTCTGTGCTCCAGCGATTGAAGATCGACAGCGTGAGCTCGGACATGGTGCGACTTTGCCAACAGAAACTCGAGGAAGGAGGTGCAGTATATGGCCAGGTCAAAGCGCTCCAAAACATGGCAAGGCGGGCGGATCGTATGACCGTCGCGCAGCTAGAGAGCGAGGCCGAAGAAGAACAACATGACTACGACGATGACCTTTCGGACTCGGAAACTGCTCAAGCGGCACCTAATGTCAAGAAGTCGAGGCGAGAACGAAACATGTATGAGCCTTTGGTGAGTCAGAGATCTATCTAGACAGCATCGCACAGCTCACGATGCTGTCTCTCTGCCAGGAGGCGATATTCGATGCCATCAGCAGCGTTCCCACTGGCCCTGACGAGGCGCCTGGGAGTAGGCCCAAGCGTTGTTTTCGTAACCAAGCGGAGGTGTTGATTCCGGACGAGGAGCATACACTTGGATATCCCCGCTTCATACCCGACTTCAGCCTGCTCGAGGACCCTTCTCTCCATTCGTCGAAATTATGGTCAGATCGTGCTGGCTTCATCGAAGTCAAGGCTTCCAGTCAACAGCGCCCTGAGGTCGACGTCGAAAAGCGAGAGGTGTCTCGGATCCTGACTCAGGTCGCCCATTACGCTCGCCTCCATCTCTCCGCCAGACCGTTCTCTGTCTTTTCTGTCAGTATCATGATCTTTGGTTGTGACTTCTGCGTCTCCATCTTCGACCGCGGGGGCGCTCAAGTGTCTCCGATCTACAACATGTTTCGCAACTCTGACACGTTCATTCGCGTCATCCGCAGCGTCACTCGAATCCTCAGTGATGCGGAGCTCGGACGTGACCCGTCGGTATCACTTGCTCCATCGTCTGTCTCATCTTCGTCCGATGGTCCTGCCTGGATCGTGGGTGCAGTCGGATCGGACAGACGCCAATGGTGCACTACCGGCCCCGCGATATGGTCGTCGCTATCCCTTTTCGGTCGTGCGACGGCCGTCTGGCCTGTGCGCGAGATCAACGAGCATAACGAACTCGTGGGAGATGCCATGATCCTGAAGTCTACCTGGCGTTCTAGCGATCGCGACCCCGAGTCGTTCGTCTACCAGAACATCAAAGGAAGCCATCCAGGACTGGCCAAGTTCATTGCCGGCGGTGATGCAGTCTTTCCGTCCCACAACGGCAACCAGGAAGCCATCACGGTCCATTCTCTTCGTGGCGTGCCAGTTTCTCGTGGAGAGAGGACGAAGGTGTTGCATCGGCTTTTGATCGAATCGGTCGGGAAGCCGGTGTGGATGTACGAGACTGACAGAGAGCTGCTCGAAGGCTTGATTGGGGCATTGAAGGGTGCGCATACGTACGTGATCTCCATGACCTGATCGCCGTCTGACCTCTAGTCCCAATGCAGCGCACCGTTTCCTGTCTGAGCAGGAAATCTTGCATCGTGATGTCAGCGCGGGGAATGTACTCCTAGCGCTTGACCCTAAGAAGCAGGGCACGGCAGGGTTTTTGACTGACCTCGAGTACGCCCGCATGGAAGCCCCGATCACGAAGACCAGCCTGAGGCAGGAGACCGTGGAGGCTTCGACGGCATATGGCCCTCTGCGATATCACCTGCAGGAGCCGATGCAGCGGACACACACCACCTTTGTCGCGTCGCAGCGTGGTGCTGGCATATTTGTAGGCGATTTCCGACTCGGAGCATGGTGAGAGCTGTCACTGATAGTAGATTCTACAGGGAACGCTGCAGTTCATGTCGCGTCGCCTCCTCGCGGCGCTGATGTCTGGTCAGCAGTCTGTCACGACCACCGTACAAGACGACGTGGAGTCTTTTTTCTGGGTGCTACTCTACGCCGTTCTCCGGAGACTTGTCATGGTCCACGTAGGGTCAGCGGAGGAACGGGAAGGCATCAAGGAAGCTTTCTGTAAAGCATTCGGTGGGGTGTCCCTGCGGACGATCTACGACTCCAGAGCAAACAGCTACACGTTGAACATATGGGCCCTTCCCTTGGTCGAACGTTTCACCTCCGGGCCGATGCAGCTGATCTTCCAGAAATACATGCACAGCGTTCACGCTCAGCTGGAGAGCGACATTCAACAACGAATCAGCAGCAGACTGCAGGCTGCGTCGCCCTCGCCAGCTCCGAAGAAATCGCGAAAGAGTAAGAAGCGGGAGGCCGCGGACTTCACTTACGAGGGGATGCTAGGGATCCTCGAACACTCTGTCAAACTTCTGACGGATTCGCCGGAGCAAGATTTCATGGTGACATTTCGTAAGGACCAATGAGGAGATGCCTTCGCTGCCCCGCCGTGGTGCTGGGACGCCCCGGAACAGCCAAGAGTCGTCGCTCTGTGCATTATACTCATATTCGGTAGTGTCGTACATGTATATGCATTGATTCATCGAAATCGAACAGTTCCGTCACTGCGAACGCGTTCAGCCTCCCTTGTCCACCGACCTCTCACCTCCTCGCTGTCTCCAGCCAGACCACGCTGACCCCACGAACGCCGCACCGCTCATAGCCTCGCCACAGGGGGTCGTGGAGTTCTCGCGTTGAATAAGAGGGCTCAAATGTCAATGCAGATTGCGAAGGTTTGTCATAGGCATGCGAGAGCCTGTATGGTGTACGTGGAAGGTGGCACCGGACTGGTCACATTGCGGAGTTTTGCATCAAGAAAATAGAGGAGAGAAGCCATAGCGCAAGTAACGTCCAAGGGTCTATGAGAGTGTTGCACGACTGGTGGTACAATCTGAAGCACGAACCCTGCCTTTCCCTTCTACTCAAGAATCTCCCAGCGACATTCCCAGAGACCCGCTAACCGTACCTGCCCTCGTTGGCTGACGGGGAATGGAGACTTGAGTCGGTTCCGAGACGTCGCCGGTGCGATGCTTCTTTCGCGCAGGGGCGCCGTTCGGATCCGCGGTTGCGGTCCCCCCTGCGGATGGCGTATACATCTTGTTGGCCATGGACGCGTGGATTCTTGGGTCGTAGACGTCGGGCAGCCTGTCTTTCACCACATCTGTCTCCGGCCCAACAGGCCATACAGGCGCCCATTTGGGCGTACTCCGTTTAAGATTGATTGCGTTCCCTAGGATGGCGAGGAAAGCAGAGTGACCATCAAGGAGCTCTGCGCGAGTCTTGATTTGATCGGAGGGTTCACCCTCATCTTCGGATTCATCCAGCTCTATCTCCTCAAGAACCACAATCTGCCGGCGGTCGTCCGTGTCAAGGCTGGGCTGAGGAAGAGCCAGAGGAGCTGACGCGTCGGAAGGGCCTGACACTGCAGAGTCACACTTTCGCTGAGACTTCCGGAATTCCCAGGCGAGAATTTGGTACCGTGCCTTGAAGTACTTCAGCAAGTTGCCAATCATGCGATTGAGATCGCGATGGACGTTGCCATTGGCGAACTCGAATTGTAGCGGAATCCATCGAGAGACCTTGATTATTCCTTCGTTCATGGCCATCTTCTTTGCAATGCTGCAGCGTCGCTTGACGTCCCCACTGACGGTGAACTTGTCGAAGTAGTCCGCGACAAAGGTGGAGACGTTGCTGATGTTATGGCGAAGGAGGCGCACAGCGTAGAAGAGGAGAACGTGGAAGAATGATTCGAGCTCGTCCGCGACGGTCACTGGCCAATTGGGATGGTTCTCCACGTAGGCCACCGACATGAACTGCCATGTCCCCTAGGACACCGTCAGTCAAGAACAACATCAAAGCGCATCAACAAGACTCACCGTGCGTTCCGGCTGTCTAGGCACCTCCTTCGGTGCCTCGGGCTTTGACGGATCGCGCGCCGGGATTTCCTTCGCCAGTTCCCAGTCGGTCAAGACGCCTTCCCATATCACTTTCTTCTTGCCATCTTTAGTGTTTTTAGAAGACAAGGAGGGTCGTATAATGACATTTCCCGCGCTGACGTCTCTATGTAGCAGGCGGTGGTCAGTATAGGCAAGCCAGTGGGCTGATGAGGGGATTATCGTCAACTTGATACGAGAAGACGCGAGAAAGAGATCCACGCACCGGTAACGCAGTCAAGGATTAGCTCCACGAGCTGCTTCGACGATGTGATCGCCGTGAAAGGGAGGCATACATCCTTGGTGACGATCCGGTAGTGGGTGAAGTGACGGTAGAAGGCTTCGCCATCGTTCTGAGAGCTCGGTCCGTCCGCATTCCCGACATCCATCGCCGCCGGCGCAGAGACAGAGGGAGTGATGTGGCCTTCCTTCGCCCCATCGCTTGCAGAGGGCGGCGAGAGCTCATCATCCTGCCGCCGACGCTTCTTCTGTCGTTTCGCCTGCGCAGCCCGATAGTTGGCGTACTGGGCAGTCATCGTGATTTGCCTAGCAACGTCTCCATGCGTTACCAGAGTCGGGACGTGTACGTCTGTCGCCTTGGTTCCCAAAGGGTTCAGGATCTCGAGGTACGCGCCTTCGGACTTCAGGCCCACGTAGAAAGGCCTCCAGCAGTCCTTCAAGAATACGAACCGGCGCTTCTTGACGTCGAGCGCAATGTATCCCCGAGTCCCGCGCCCGAACAGCCACGACACCGTCCAGATAGGCTTGCCGACGAGGAAGATCCGCTTCTCCTCTCCCACCTCGAGCCTGTACCGCGGCCATCCTTCCTCCAAGGACTCGCCAAACTTCTCGCGAACGTATTTGAACACTCGAGGGTCCTCGTCGTCCAGCTCGATTTCGTCGAGGTACGATTCGTCATCGTTGGAGAGAGCCGCTAGCGCAGCTTGGTCTTCTGCCGAGTGTTGTACGGCGACCTGGCAGGTTCGACTACTGTCGCGGCTTCAGCCTCGGGTTCAGAAGGCGTGCACGTCGCCGGTACTTCCGAGCCCTCTGCATGCTCCATGTCCGAAGCCTGGCCCTGAGCGAACTCGTCCATGAGCTTGTACGCCCTCGAGCCCTCCTTCAGCAACGTCGCCGTCGGATCGTAACCCTGTTGTTCGGGGGAAACCTTGTCGAACCACGCGAGGAACGAAAGGAGAGGTCTCGGGTCCTCCGCGTAGTTCTGCTTCTTCGTGACGATGATCCCGGACTGATCGAATCGCATGAGACGAAATTCGGGACCGATAATCAACAGCGCGAAGATGCAGGTACGGTGCTGGCGGTTACGGATATCCAACGCGTAGTTGATAATTTGATGGCGTACCGCCTGCCGGGTCTGTGCGCTAGCCTCAGGATCGTCGGGCTCGTAGTCATCGAACGGATCGAGACTTGTGTTCTTCCTTTTGAACTCGATAAAGAGTCGAATGTTGTTCCAATCCGGCTTCCCACTGGTAAGCTTCCCAGTGGTCGGCTTCGCAGTGACGGGCAACTGCTCGTTCGAATAAAGGCCGGCGTCGACCTTACTCGGCGTTCCGTCGGTGGAGGTGTGGTTACCTGTGAACGCCGCTTTGTGCCTGCTCAACGGACTGCCACCAGTCTCCGCGTTGATCACCTTGATCTGTGCGCAAGTCAGCGATAGAGCAGGTAGCAGGGGAAAGAACGGCGTACAAATTCCTCTGCGATTTGGATCTCCAGAGGCGAAGCGCCGTGACTGAAGAGCGTATCGAACACAAGACGAGCGTGGTCGACGAGTTCTTCTGGCAGCGCCTGGTCAGCGGCCAGGCTTGGATGGACCCTGAGGATGTCGTTCTCGAAGGTCTCGAAGTCGATGAGGATAGTGTGGCCCATGCTGGAGGCACCTAGCAGCGGTCTATCGAGGGCTACGCTGTCCTCAAGTTTGTCGCCGTGCTTCCGCGCGTCGGAGTTGGAGATTTTATTGAATTTATGGGGGCTGGTTTGAGTGGGTCCCGCCGGTGCGCTGTATATGAACGGTTCGGCTGAACGAAGAAAGGCCCCGCTGTCAGCATTCCCAGCCATGGTGGTGGAGGAAGGAGAGAGAGTTGCATACCTGGGTCAAGAGTCGCGGCCTATTTGAGCGCGCGAATAGTTTGTAGCTAAGATGTGGCCGAGGGGAGTGTGGCTAAAGAACGACGCGTGTCGCTGCTCGGGTATGCTTCACCCGCAAGCTCGACTGGATAGTGCCCTTTTCAATCTCCGATTACAGGATTGATGAGCAACAAACGTCGTTTCAATGTCAGCTCAAAGGAACAAAGGTGCTTTCTGAGGTGGCGGTGAACAATGGTCGATCGAGCAAGGCCGTGGTCTGGCGTGGCTGATGATAGGGAGAGTCAAAGCGTGGGCGTCTACGAACGACACGACTCTGGTTCGTTTACCAAATCGGGCTCTTCATCCTGAGCGGCGCTTGTTTGTGCTTTCGCCGAATTGGTCACAAATAAGTACTCCTCTTCCTTCGACTCTACGACCGTTAGGGTAAATGGGCAGACGTGGGAACGCATACTCATACGGCGAAAGATGGAGCGAGTACGCGTTTTGCCATGTGTATACGTTCCGGGCAGTGACGGTTCTGATATTAATCCACATGTAGTACTGTATTAGTGCCTGTTCACCGGCAGAACCGTTCTCACGTACCGTACTATCGCTTGCAGACTCGGCCTCGCATATGACTTGTAGTAGACGTGCTAAGAGCAATGTACGACAAATGTGTATGTCCATTGAGATCTCGTTGACAGTCTACAGGTACTGACGTTGTTCAACTCCTCGGCTCCCTACACCATCTAGTGAGGCTTCCACTATCATCGAATGGCTCGAGATCGACCCGCCCCAGCGACGCTGATCCACGAGATTGCGTGACCATAACACCTCCAAATCGATCCCTCACTACTAGCTAGCACTCCCCTCCGACCAAGCAAATGTCTCGGAACTGACGTCTATGGCAGATTGACCCGAGCGCCCTCAATGAGTCGACCAAACTACCGGCTCCTATATGTGCGCACGGAAACTCGAAGCCACATGTTCTCTCCGCTCTGCGCCTCGCGAATTACACAAAGGTATGCACATCTTGGATATGCTACGTTGAACTGCGTTGTCTAGTTTGTACACGCGGACACTGCAAGCCCTGATCTCGTGGAGGACTGCTAGAGCCTGGATGACGTTGTACACTCCTCGTTGACTGCGCTATTTCTAGGACGCTTGCACTCTCCGCCTGCTCTACTGAGATCAAATCAGCCCTCCTGTCTCCAAGACCTGGCGAGATATCCAGCCTACTGTTCGCTACCCCTAGCGGACGTCATCGCGTACAAATCCGCACCCTGCTCTCCACTTCCTACTCCATACACTGCGGATGACCTACCGCTGGGATTGCGCTACATGTGGCCGTAGTCAATGCACAAGACCGGAAGCACATCCACACCACGTCCAATTGCACATATTGCAGGGTTACCGCAGGGGTATCTGCCCGGACGACACGCAACGCGCGCATCCGCCCAGGGAGGGAGGCCTCGGCATTGGCGTTGGATGCGGATATCTGTGGAAAGCTCGTGGACTACACCTCAGATGCGAACAGACAGGCTGAAACGCGCAGATTCTATTATACGAGTGCGCTGAGTAGGTAACTTGGAGCACAGCTCGCTACATATACGTGTTCCCCTCGAAGGTGCCGTGCCGTGTGACCCACTGGCAGCCTGCGCTCTCTTTTCCCCCGTCATCGTAGCCGCAGACTACGCTACCCCACTGCGCGCCAAAAAAACCACGGCCGCCTGTCCATCCTCTTAAACCCACTCAGCGCATATTGCCTCGACGAGGCCGCTCGGTGCTCGCCCCGGTTCGAACGACAAACCCCGGCTCCCCCGCGCTCACCGTCCACACCACACGTACCATGACCTCGTCGCGTCCGCAAATACCGCCCGCATCAACGCGCTCCGCCCGGCCTTCGTGGGCGGACAGCGCATCGCTGCGATCAGCAACCTCCAGTCTCTGCGGCCGTCCCCAATCCGCCATCACCGCCAGTCGGCCCTCGAAAACCGCAACAGACCGGCCGTGCTCGTGGCCGATATCTGGCGCAGGGGTCGCTGCACAATGTCGATCCAACGAGAGAAGGAAAGCAAGGATAATATAAGATCGCTGAGTCTATTCCCGCATGATAGGATGCACGAAGGGGCACCGCGTACCTGCGGGCGCAAGGCGTTGCCTTCGCCCTCGCCCTCGCGATCGCGATTACCTTTGCTCTTCGGGATTGCAACAGCCTGCCGTTCCATGTGAAATACGTACATACGATTCAAATTTAAATGTCATGTTCCAGAATTAGGTTGCAGGGGCGTGATCGAGCGGTTGTACGATAAGAATCGAGAAAAAAAGCCAAGGAGAAGAGGAGATGTACATCGATTCTGCGACCGGCTCCACGACATTTGGACGGACACGAGAGGGTGCATTGCCTAGTCGCGGGCGCGAGCCTTGCCTTTGCCTCTGCCATCGCTGTGGCCTTTTCTCTTTGTGTTTCCAATCCGGGAGCCCGTTTCGAAGGATCCTGTCGTGGAGATACCGCTGGTATGCACGCTTCTTGCCTGGGCGATCGAGGGTTGCCCCGATGACTCCGACGCCTCCGTCCTCTGCTTCTTCCTTGCAGGAGGACCATCGGCCCGTTGCGAGCTCATGGTATCCGTAGGAGCCGCGGTCGCAAACATGTTGTTCAGCGCGATGATGAACGCCCTGGGGTCGTAGTCTCTCGCGAGTCTGTCTTCTACCGTGTCGTTGACGGGCCAGTCAGTAGCCGTCTTAGACGCGAGCGCCTCGCTGAAAACCCGCAGGGTGCGGGCGTGGCTGTCCAACGTCTTCGCCATCCGTTGCTCGGTCGGTGAAGGTCCGAGCGCAGCCGTGACCGTGACATCAAGATCGTCGTTCTCTGCGAGGCCAAGGTCGTATGTCGGGATGGTGCGAGCCGGATATGAGGCCTTTTCGACGATGGTCGGCGAAGGAGGGGGAGACGGGCGTCGCTTTGTGCTATTTTCCTCCCATCGCAGGACAGCGTATCGAGCCTTGAAGAAACTGAGCAATATTGCGATTAGGCTGTTGAACGCACGATGTTCCCTCTTCAGCGCTTTGTCAACGCTGAAGATGAGAGAATATTGGGCAGGTCGATCGCGCCCGTGTGCATGGAGGTCCACTTCGCACTGCTGGAACTCCGGTTGTCGCCGTCGTAGAAGCCGCAGCTATCGAAGTAATCAGCGACAAACCAACGAGTGTTCACAACATTGTGGGGCAAGAGTCGGATCGCGTAGAAAAGGAGGACGTGGAAGAAGGATTCGAGCTCATCCGCGACAGACACCGGCTGATACGGTTGATGCTTGATGTACGCGACCGACATAAATTGCCACGTGCCCTGTGCGACGGTGAGTCGACATTAGGAGACGATAGCAGCATTACCACTGACCGTTCTCTCGGGCTGCCTAGCTACTTGTTTGGGCTTCTCCGTCGCATCAGATGCCGGGACCTCTTTGGCCAATTCCCAGTCGGTCAGGACACCGGTCCAAACCACGGTCCTGTTGCCATGTGCGTCTACCGTTGAGGAGAGGGATGGCCGGATGATCACGTTCCCCGCGCTGACGTCTCGGTGAAGCAGGCGCAGCCTGGTGTAGGCCAATGCGTGAGCTACGGTTTCTGGAGCATTAGCATTGTGAGTGCACGGGGGAAGAAGACATCACCCACTCAAGATGCAGTCCATGGTGTTACGCACTAGCTGCCACGAAGACGGCACTTCCGTGAAAGGCAGGCAGACGTCCTTGACCACAATGCGATAGTGTGTCAAGACGCGATGGGTTGCCGCAATCTCATCGCTATCGTCATCTGAGTCCTCCGTGTCGGCGGGCTGATCTTGCTCGCCGTCGGACTTCGCATTTGTGTCCAAGGGGCCACCGTTCGCAGCATGACTCTGGGACAGCTTGGTCGCCCCGGAGGAAGTCTCAGGCTTAGCCTCGGTGGCGGCTGCCCGAGTGGCCATCTTCGCCTCGACCGCGAGACGCCGCGCGTACAACGCAGTGAACGTAACCTTATTCCTGACATCCCCGTGAGCGATGACAGTGGGGACCTGAATGTTGGGATCTACGATGGCTTCTGTGTTGAGCTTCTCGAGATAGTAGCCCTCGGGCTCGACATCGATATAGTAAGGTCGCCAGCAGTCCTTCAGGAAAGCGAACCGGCGACGCTTGACGTCGAGCGCGACGTATCCCCGGGTCCCACGACCGTACAGAGACAACACGACCCAAACGGGTCTGCCAACTAGAAAAATGCGCTTCTCACGCCCTACCTCGAGCTTGTAGCGCGGCCAGTTGTCCTGCAGGGATTCACGGAACTTGTCCCGGACGTACTTGAACACGCGAGGATCGTCACTGTCGAGCTCGATGTCGTCCAAGTACGACTCGTCATCGAGGGAGCACTGCTCATCCTGAGCCCGCTTCCTTCGACGCGTCTTACGCCCGACGGAAGACAGGGTAGGAGCCGTCGATCGCAAAGTCAGAATTTCGGTGGCAGGAGGGTGGTAGGTCGCCGAGACGGAGGTGCCAACGGCGTGCTCCATGTCAGACTCCTGGGCAAGCGCGTACTCGGTCATTAGCTTGTAAGCCCTCGAACTCTTCTCCAAAAGCGTAACCGTGGGGTCTAAACCTTGCTCCTCGGGGCTGGCACTGTCGAACCAGGAAAGAAAGGAGAGTACCCATCGAGGATCCTCCAGGTAATTCTGCTTTCTCGTGACAATGACGCCGGACTGGTCGAAACGCATCGCTCGAAACTCGGGACCGATGACGAAGAGCGCGTAGATGCATGTGCGATGTTGTCGGTTGCGGATGACGAGAGCGTAGTCAGTGATCTGCTCGCGAACCGCTTTCCGGCTCTGCGCGGTGGCCTCGGGGGCGCCCGAATTCGAATTGTCAAACGGGTCGAGATCGGCACCCATCCTCTTGAACTCGATGAAGAGGCGCATGTGATTCCAGTTAGGCTTGCCATCGGTGGGTATACGCGCCTTCGG
Source organism: Trametes coccinea BRFM310 (assembly GCA_002092935.1). Classification (NCBI taxonomy): domain Eukaryota; kingdom Fungi; phylum Basidiomycota; class Agaricomycetes; order Polyporales; family Polyporaceae; genus Trametes; species Trametes coccinea. The sequence continues at coordinate 29,938 of KZ084106.1, forward strand.
ATACAAGCCTGCGTCGACCTTGCTCGTGATGCCGTCGTCTGAGGTGTTGTGGCCAGTGAAAGCGGCACCATGATGCTCCAGAACTCCGCCGGCATCTTCCATGTTCAGTACTTCGACCTGTGAACACGTTCGGTAAGTTGACCAGAGGCAAACTGATAGGTGGATGAGGACATACGAATTTCTCTGCAATGATGTCCTCCTTGGGTGTGCTCTTACCGCCGAACAATTTGGAGAACTCCACGCGAGCGATATCAACGAAATCTTGACATATATTTGCTGTGCGAATGAGCCCGTCTTCGACGCCAAGCACGTGCTTCTCGAAGTCAGCGAAGTCAACGAGAACCGTGTGTCCCATGCTGGAGACACCGAGTAGCGGTCTGTCAAAAGCAGCGTTGGGTTCTAGTTGGGTTCCGTGCTTTCGGATGTCGTAGTTCGACGCCTTCTCTTGTTTATGAGGGCTTGTTTGGATTTTACCGAGCGGAGCTCTATAGTAGAACGGTTTCACTGGAGGAGGAGGGTCAGGTGTGAGAAAATGAGGTCGCACGAGAGCGGGGGAGTATCGGGTTTGAGCCGTGCAAACGCGTGAGGGACACTCAACGCGCGCGGGCGGTTAAATACGTACATGAGTGGCGCGTAACTAACCAGATACAAGACCTCCGGAATACAATAAACCTAAAACTAGAACAAGACGCGCGCACGCGCTCGCTCGTCTGGACTCAGGAAACAAAGCAAAATCCAACATCAGGATCAGTTAGCACCTGGCGACTGGGAGCCATGCTGGGATGCATGGCTAACGGGAGAGAGAAAGTAACGAACCTGGAGTGATTGAGCGCGCGTCTTATAGACACAGCTAAGGTGTGGCTAACGCGAATGTGGCTAGAGGAAACACGCGACGACGGCGTTGGTGGAATCTTATTGAGGCAATGAGTGTCGGAGATACGGGCCACGTTCCGGTCAAAGGTACTCCCGGGGAAGGCGGTGAACAATGGGCGACCGAGCTCCTCGTGGTTGGGTTGTCTGGCTGAGAGAGATGGAACAAAGGAATGGGCGTCTGCGAACCACACCACTCTGGTTGGGTTGCCGAATCGGGGTGGCCATCACACTGACTCCGGGCGCTAAATTGAACTCCAGACTCGCAGTGGCGACTCGCGTCTGGTATATGATACATACTGAATTTGCATTTCTTGGGAACGTCGAAACTTGGGCTGCATATCTATCAAATAGAACGGGTGAGTGGGCATACCCCCGCGCTCCATTCCGTTTCGCGTCCGCGTCGCTGACTCGCGCGGCCAGACATGACGGGCTTGAACTTCAAGCCCGTCATGTCTGGCGGGCAGCTCGTCGACGGCACACACTACTCGACCACCCGGGCCATGCTCGTTTACGTCACCATGATCCTCTACGTCGCCTCGCTTGTTGCCGGCCTCGACAACGTCCTCTAGCAGCAAGGCGAGCTCTCGGAGGTGCGTCCCCTTCCTCTTACCGTGGCCCGTCCACCGTCCCAGCGGAGCTGACCGCGTCCGCAGTCCGTGGCATTGACGCGTCGCTCGCGACCATGACGAACCGGGTGTGCAACCTGCTCGTCGGGGCCACGTACCTCCCACTCATGGACCGCATCACGCCCGCGGGCGCGTTCGGCTTCCACGTGGGCCTCTGCCTGCTCGGCTACACGTTCGTGCTCGTCTGCTTTCCCGAAACGGCGGGGCTGAGCCTCGAGAAAGTGCAGCTCATCCTCCGGAGCAGGTTCGGCATCCGCGAGAGCGAGCGGCTCCGCGGGCAGAAGCGTGCGCTGCTGAGCGCAGAGAAGGAGCCTCGACAAGGCAGCGCCACACTCGATGGAGGAGGTGTGAGCGCGCCTGAGCCGTCGCCACGATGACCGCGGCGCTATTGCGCCAGGGACGGCGCAGCGTACGAAATGACACGACAAATCACGGTTGGGAACGATCGGCTTATGACCCTGTATCGGTCTACGGCGGCTTGTGCGCCACGTAATTCTCGTATTATAGCATTTTGGAATACTATCTATTGAGAACGACCTCCAGAAACGCGTTCACAGTAACGGAACTGTTGAATATCGATATACACACGTACGATACCAGACGCGATTATCATGCACAGAGCGACGACTCTTGGCTGTCTCAGGGCGTCCCAGCACCACGGCGGGGCAGCGAAGGCATCTCCTCATTGGTCCTTACGAAATGTCACCTTGATGTCTTGCGCCGGCGAGTCCATTAGAAATTTGAGAGATTGTTCGAGGATCCCTAGCATCCCCTCGTAAGTGAAGTCCGCGGCCTCCTGCTTCTCGCTCTTTCGCGACTTCTTCGGAGCTGGCGAGGGCGACGCAGCCTGCCGTATGCTGCTGATTTGTTGTCGAATGTCGCTCCTGCGCTGAGAGTAAAAGCTGTCCATATATGTCTCGAAGATCAGCTGCATCGGCCAGGAGGTGAAACGCTTGACCAAGGGAAAGGCCCATATGTCCAACGTGTGGCTCGATATTCTGGAGTCGTAGATCGTCTGCAGGGACATCCCACCGAATGTTTGACAGAACACTGCCTTGAGGCCTTCCCGTTCCTCCGCTGACCCAATGTGGACCATGACAAGTCTCCGGAGAACGGCGTAGAGTAGCACCCAGAGAAAAGATTCCACGTCGTCCTGTACGGTGGTCGTGACAGACTGCTGACCAGACATCAGCGCCGCGAGGAGGCGACGCGACATGAACTGCAGCGTTCCCTGTAGAATCTACTATCAGTCACAGCTCTCACCATGCTCCGAGTTGGAAATGGCCTACAGATATGCCAACACCACGCTGCGTCGCGACAAAGGCGGTGTGTGTCCGCTGCATCGGTTCCTGCAGGTGATATCGCAGAGGGCCGTACGCGGTTGGGGCCTCCACGGTCTCCTGCCCGCTCTGCGTGATCGGGGCTTCCATGCGAGCGTACTCGAGGTCAGTCAAAAACCCTGCCGAGCCCTGCCTCTCAGGGTCAAGCGCTAGGAGTACATTCCCCGCGCTGACATCACGATGCAAGATGTTCTGCTCAGACAGGAAACGGTGCGCTGCATTGGGACTAGAAGTCAGCTCGCAAATAGCTTATGGAGATCACGTATACGCACCCTTCAATGCCCCAATCAAGCCTTCGAGCAGCTCTCTGTCAGTCTCGTACATCCACACCGGCTTTCCGACCGATTCGATCAAGAGCCGATGCAACACCTTCGTCCTCTCTCCACGAGAAACTGGCACGCCACGAAGAGAATGGACCGTGATGGCTTCCTGGTTATCGTCGTCGGACGGAAAGACTGCATCACCGCCGGCAATGAACTTAGCCAGTCCTGGATGGCTTCCTTTGATGTTCTGGTAGACGAACGACTCGGGGTCGCGATCGCTAGAACGCCAGGTAGACTTCAGGATCATGGCATCTCCCACGAGTTCGTTATGCTCGTTGATCTCACGAACAGGCCACACGACCGTCGCACGACCGAAAAGGGATAACGACGACCATATCGCAGGGCCGGCAGTGCACCATCGGCGTCGGTCCGACCCAACTGCACCCACGATCCAGACAGGACCATCGGACGAAGATGAGACAGACGATGGAGCAAGTGATACCGACGGGTCACGTCCGAGCTCCGCATCACTGAGGATTCGAGTGACGCTGCGGATGACGCGAATGAACGTGCCAGAGGTGCGAAACATGTTGTAGATCGGAGACACCTGAGCGCCCCCGCGGTCGAAGATGGAGACGCAGAAGTCACAACCAAAGATCATGATACTGACAGAAAAGACAGAGAACGGTCTGGCGGAGAGATGGAGGCGAGCGTAATGGGCGACCTGAGTCAGGATCCGAGACACCTCTCGCTTTTCGACATCGACCTCAGGGCGCTGTTGACTGGAAGCCTTGACTTCGATGAAGCCAGCACGATCCGACCATAATCTCGACGAACAGAGAGAAGGGTCCTCGAGAAGGCTAAAGTCGGGTATGAAGCGGGGATATCCAAGCGTATGCTCCTCGTCCGGAATCAACACCTCCGTTTGGTTACGAAAACAACGCTTGGGCCTACTCCCAGGCGCCTCGTCAGGGCCAGTGGGAACGCTGCTGATGGCATCGAATATCGCCTCCTGGCAGAGAGACAGCATCGTGAGCTGTGCAATGCTGTCTGGATACATCTCTTGCTCACCAAGGGCTCATACATTTTTCGTTCTCGCGTCGACTTCTTGACATTAGGTGCCGCTTGAGCAGTTTCCGAGTTCGAAAGTTCATCGTCGTAGTCATGTTGTTCTTCTTCGGCCTCGCTCTCTAGCTGCGCGACGGTCATATGATCCGCTCGCCTGGCCATGTTTTGGAGCGCTTTGACCTGGCCATATACTTTACCTCCTTCCTCGAGTTTCTGTTGGCAAAGTCGCACGATGTCCGAGCTCACGCTGTCGATCTTCAATCGCTGGAGCACAGTGTCGTCGTTCAATTGGACCTTGTCCACCAGCTCGGCTTGAACTGTGAAGTGGCTCGCTGAAGCGCCGTAACAGCCGTTCCTAGAAGCGGACAGATTCTCATACATGTCGATGGTAGCGCGACGTGACTGGAGATCTGCTGTACTTTCTGCACTGAGGCTGGAAGCGAGACAGAGGGCGCACGGATGTGAACCTCGGGGCTAGGAGCGGTGCGAGGCGGGGTAACGGGGCTCTCTAAAGGAAAAGTAATCCCAAAGCCACTAAGGGTATTAGAATCAGACGTGTTGGATATGAGAGGATGACACGTTCGTAGCTCACCGACGTTCGTTCGCGAGTGTGCGTTTCACGAATGCCACGTACCGGAAGTGCAGGCTGTATCGCGCGGACTAGGAGACAAGTTGAAGCCAGTCAGTCCAAACGCAGCTTCGGTACGACCCTCGCACGCCAGAACGCTCGCAGAAAACGTGTTGAGCCGGCAGTGGGGCGAACAAACGAACGGCTGTGCTGGCCGCATGGAGACGAGCCGATGTGGCTGTGTTTTACCAACCCAAAAGAGCAGGCCTACTCGTTCGCTCAAAACGCCGACCGGAATGAATGTCTTAATAAATGCATCAAGAGAACACTACTGGTACAAGATAGTTCAATACGCACAGGAGCTAAGAGTAAAATGGAAATACAGCTTCACGGCAATCTGGAAGGCGGATGCCTGACAAAACGATGTTGTCAAACCCGTACAGAATACGAGGTATTGAAAGATGCTATAATATGAATTTGTCCAGCCTGGCCTTGATCTCAACAAGTCGTTTGCGCCTGTCCCGGAGCATGGCGCGCTTGCGCTTGATCTCGGGGTCCTCCTCCACAAGCTTCTGCAGGACCTCCGCCGCATCCGCCGTGCGCAGCAGCTTGTCGACGAGGTGGTCCTGCACGCTGTCGACGAAGCGGAGCAGGAGGTTCGCCTTGATCTCCTCCGGCACGTCGTCCGAGAAGCGCTGCAGCACAGAGGGACAAAGGCCCCATTAGCAACAGTGAACAACAAAGACGAGACGGAGCACAACATACGTCCAGCGTGATTTCAAAGTACGTCCTGACGTCTGCCATCACAATAAGCTCGTCCTCGTACTTCGCCAGCGGGACCAGACCATAGAGCTCGTTCCTCGAGATACGAATTCCGAGCTCAGCCAGTGCAGACAACGCCTTCTGCTCACGCGCTGCACAAACTTCAGCATGCGTCATACAGCGCAGCAGGTCTGGGACCGACGTACTATACCACGGTTCGGCGTATTCTGGATGCTGCCGGGCATTCCTTGTGGTCGCCACTGCCTTGTAGCGAGCAAGCCACCGGGAGCGCTGCTGTCGGAACTGACGGACATTTTGCGTCCCGTATGGCGCAACCTCTCGCTCTATTGATTTCCGGAGAACATCTCTTGAATGGGCTTCGCTGTGCGCGAGGTGGGCTAGCAGAAGCGGTCTGCGTGACGGTGAGCATGTATCAACGTGTAGTGCCATTGAAGTACCAGCGAACATACTTGACGTGCCTAGCTAATGGCGGGAAGCGCTTGAAGTGGTTTTCAGCCTCCTCAAGCATCCTGCTCCGTAGCTCTTGGAGAACGGTGTTGAAACAATTCTCGACGGCCGCAGGCCAGTGTGTCATGAAGTCTTTGATGAGCCGCTCTTTCGCTTCATAGGGAACGTTCCCAGGGAGCTCCCAGCCGGTCGTTCTGTCCAAGCATCCGCGCATATCAGAAAGGTGTCAACAACGACAACAGCTCTCATGCTCACTCCTCAATGATTTGTCTAACATCTGTGAGCGTGACTGAAGGAGCTTGCAGGGGTGGAGGGAGACGAGCAGTGTCGCCATCCATCGTGAGGGAGATGAAGCCCGACAATGCTTCCACCTGCTCAAAGGGCTGGAAATTCGGCGTCGTGGCGCGAATCGCGGCCTCAAAAGCCAAAAACGTCCGCCGACAAGCGTGCACGAACGATCGGTCCTCCGCTGCACCGTGCACGACCTTCGACATTGTGTCGCAGAATTGGAAGATACACCGGACGACCTCCGCAGTCGCGTCCGAGTCCTCCGTCATCAGCGGCGGCAGTTTGCCCAGCTCGAGGATGCAATTTGCAAGACACTCCGCTGCAGCCTCTCGCATCTTGGGAAGACTGAATGGATGGAAACAATGAGATCATGCTGAGGATGATGAGCCCAACAAACACACGTACGCTCCCTGTATGATGACCATGAGGAGCGCGCTAATGTCGCCCACCAAGTTGTTAACTCCAAGGCGGTCCTTGTCAAGGTTCCTCCACGGCGCAGTCTCGCTGAAGAACATACGCTCCTTCTCCTGGGCGCGCCTGCGCGAGACATTGGCGAATCGCTCCTTGTCGCTCGGAAGGCGGACGCAATAGTAGCCCTTCTGCAAATGATGCTGGGACACCTTGCCCTCGAAGATGTTGCGCCAGTTATCACGCTTCCCGGTCGCGCCCTCGTCCAGAGCGTCGGGTTTCGTGACGACCCCTATCGCAGGCCCAGCAAGCGTCAGAAAATGCGGTAGGTGCCATGAATCAAGACTTACCGATTGTACGTTGTCCTGCAGGATCTGCCTCCTTCGCGAAGCGCATCGCTTTGTGGTTCTCTAGGTCATCTGCCGGAATCATTGGAGAGCCTAGTCGATTGAGAAGTACATGTGATCATCACCTGTAGCAGGTAAGGTCACCAAGATTACCGTTGACTCCGGCTGGATATAATCCTTCACCAGAGTCTCCACCAGAGCCACAATGTCCGCCTCCTCGTTCTGCACCAGTCCTGTATGCAAGCCAGTGAGGGCATTTCCACACGGAGACAACCTTGACCCACCTGGAAGGTCGACAAAGGACAGATCCGCTCCTTTGGGGTCCTCGATGTCAATGACGACAACATCTCGGGTGAACTTCAGGACTGCTGCGTCTTTGGTAATGTCTGTCAGTTCCTTGACCTCTTCCCGGCTCCTATTCCTGAGATTCTCAGCCGGAATATGCGGGCAGAGGATCGCCGCTTGTGCGCGCCTGATCCAGAGCTCGACGTCTTCCCGATAGAGCAGTTTAGGGCTGAACGACGTCGTTCCCTTGTCCTCGCCATTCACAAACCGTCTTACAGAGACTTGACAAGACCACGTCGATCCTGACGTCAGGATGGTACATTCCATAGGGCATCTGCGCAGCAGCATTGGCAGTGAGCGTTGACGCAGAACCATAAATGTCCAGAGTACATTACCTCGTGCATGTCCCGCTATCCCGTGGGACGTTGATCTAGCTTTGCGTAAGTGTCTCGAATGCGTACAGATATTATGTGCTGTGCACCACTTACCCCAGTGACAGCTTCGACAAGCGAGCTCTTCCCGGCTTGACCGTTAACGTCAACTCTTGGCATCCTAGCTGACGGTCAAAGGGAACGCACTGGACTGGGCGCCGATGACAACAATCCTCGGCATGTCAATGACGGAACGCGCCCTGAGGGGTGTGACTAACATCAACGGGCTACCGCAGATTGTGCAAGCAACCCAGATCTACGCACCCCACGTCTTCTAAGCTCCTGGCGAGCTTGAGAAGCTCCCGACGTTTGCGTGCATATTCAGAGTCTCCGAGTGTGGCTTCGTCTGCTCGATTGCGCTCACCCGAGGACCTCCGAGAGTCGGTGTCGCTCGCGCCTCCATCGCCGTTCTCGTCATTGGTCTTCGCCTTGGACCTCTACAATTTCAAAGATTACGATAGTTGGCGACATTCATTAGTGGAGGAACGGGGGAATCCTTACCCTGGAACCGTTTCGCCTAAGTCCATTCAGCGTCATGCATCTGGAATTCGTAGCAGAAGGCGTACCCAAGCCAACCTCCCAATCTTCCAGACATGCTATGCGTGAATATGCGGGGGGAGAGTGGATGCTGGCGTGGCGAGGTGTGGGTAGTGGAACCGGTTCTTATAGCGCTCAGAGACGCCTAACTTCTAAGGCGACCAACTGTTTCGCTGCAGGATGCCTTACATTCCTGGAGGGTGTGATAACTGCGGTAAGCATATGGTCAGCTGGGTCAGACACGTTGCCAGCGGAACGACAAGATATGGTGGTTCCATAAACGCCCCTTTCGCATGAGGTGTCAATTATGCCTGTACACTTATCGAATTCAGGCGATTGTCCTGATCATGTACATGAAGAAGACGGATCGTTTGAAGATACCGCAGCCCACCGAAGAGGTCGACCCAGCTAAGTTGCCGATTTGCAACTCACTGCATTCGTCCGCGCGAGTGCTTTCTTGCAGTCCCTGGCAATCCCTTACGCGGTACATGGTTGTTTCGCAGCAAAGTATAACACTTGCCTGGTTTGCAGATCAGCATACTATTCGCGCGTCGACACCGTGTTTTCTGCCAGACACGTGCCGCGACCTGCGGTAACGCCACCTCAATGATCTTGGAAGTTCGTTGCCCTGTCAAATGAGACGAGTCGTTGTGCGGCGAAGCGCCATCCTTGCCTTGGTAGCTACAGGGCAATCTGCGCATACCAGCCTGACGTATCCACTGGCAAGTCCTCGTCCTCTGCGGTGTGAGAGTTAACGAAAGGCTATAGTGGATCAAATCTCGTTTACGAAGGCGCTGGCAGCAATCCAATCACTTACCCAATAACTTTATGCAGGTGGCGAGTCGTCAAGTCGTTCGAGAGGCCACACGAGATTCTCGATTCAGACGCGCCCTCGGACAGCTCTTGGAGGCGTCTAGTATCTGCTCGCTCTCTCTAGGCACAGTGCACGACCAACCTCCACACTCCGTCCGAGACCGCGCCACATGCCCTCCTCGCGTAGGAAGCGGTTGCGCTCCGACTGGACGACGAAGACCCCGCTTCGAATGCGCGCGGATACCTGAACGCCGATGTCACGATATGTCGAGAGCGGGGCGCGACGCGGCCCGCTCCTCCACCCCGGCTACGGATTTCTCTCCGAGAACGCGCGCTTCGCGCAGATGGTCGTCGATGCGGGCATTACGTGGTCGGGTCCGCGTCCTGAGACGATTGAATCGGAGTAGAGGAGGTGGCATGCTATGCGGACAGAGATGGAGAGACCCTACCCTTCAAGAGGAGGGTACAGTAGGCGCACACAAGGTCACACCGGCGGAACATATGTATGCGAGATCGATGCCATCGACCTGCATGTACGATCACGCAACACAATGACAGGACAGCGCAGGATAGAGTCGACAGACATGCAGCGAAAAGGCAGGATTCATTCAGATCATAAAAAAAGAGGAGAGAAGCCATAGCGTAAGCAACGTCTAAGGGTCTACGAGAGTGTTGCACGACTGGTGTTACAATCTGAAGCACGAACCCTGCCTTTCCCTTCTACTCAAGAATCTCCCAGCGACATTCCCAGAGACCCGCTAACCGTACCTGCCCTCGTTGGCTGACGGGGAATGGAGACTTGAGTCGGTTCGGAGACGTCGCCGGTGCGATGCTTCTTTCGCGCAGGGGCGCCGTTCGGATCCGCGGTTGCGGTCCCCCCTGCGGATGGCGTATACATCTTGTTGGCCATGGACGCGTGGATTCTTGGGTCGTAGACGTCGGGCAGCCTGTCTTTCACCACATCTGTCTCCGGCCCAACAGGCCATACAGGCGCCCATTTGGGCGTACTCCGTTTAAGATTGATTGCGTTCCCTAGGATGGCGAGGAAAGCAGAGTGACCATCAAGGAGCTCTGCGCGAGTCTTGATTTGATCGGAGGGTTCACCCTCATCTTCGGATTCATCCAGCTCTATCTCCTCAAGAACCACAATCTGCCGGCGGTCGTCCGTGTCAAGGCTGGGCTGAGGAAGAGCCAGAGGAGCTGACGCGTCGGAAGGGCCTGACACTGCAGAGTCACACTTTCGCTGAGACTTCCGGAATTCCCAGGCGAGAATTTGGTACCGTGCCTTGAAGTACTTCAGCAAGTTGCCAATCATGCGATTGAGATCGCGATGGACGTTGCCATTGGCGAACTCGAATTGTAGCGGAATCCATCGAGAGACCTTGATTATTCCTTCGTTCATGGCCATCTTCTTTGCAATGCTGCAGCGTCGCTTGACGTCCCCACTGACGGTGAACTTGTCGAAGTAGTCCGCGACAAAGGTGGAGACGTTGCTGATGTTATGGCGAAGGAGGCGCACAGCGTAGAAGAGGAGAACGTGGAAGAATGATTCGAGCTCGTCCGCAACTGTCACTGGCCAATTGGGATGGTTCTCCACGTAGGCCACCGACATGAACTGCCACGTCCCCTAGGACACAGTCAGTCAAGAACACGTCAATGCGCATCAGCAAGACTCACCGTCCGTTCCGGCTGCCTGGGCACCTCCTTCGGTGTCTCTGACTTTGACGGATCGCGCACCGGAATCTCCTTCGCCAGTTCCCAGTCGGTCAAGACGCCTTCCCATATCACTTTCTTCTTGCCATCTTTGGTGATTTTGGAAGACAACGAGGGCCGTATGATGACATTTCCCGCGCTAACGTCTCTATGTAGCAGGCGGTGGTCGGTATAGGCAAGCGAGTGGGCTGATGAGGGGACTGTCATCAATTTGTTTACGAGAAGACGCGGGAAAGAGCTCCACGCACCGGTAACGCAGTCAATGAGGAGCTCCACGAGCTGCTTCGACGATGTGATCGCCGTGAAAGGGAGGCATACGTCCTTGGTGACGATCCGGTAGTGGGTGAAGTGACGGTAGACGGCTTCGCTATCGTTCTCAGAGCTTGGTCCGTCCGCATTCCCGACATTCATCGCAGCCGGCGCAGAGACAGAGGGAGTCATGTAGCCTTCCTTCCCTCCACCGCTTGCAGAGGGCTGAGGACGCTCATCGTTCTGCCGCCGACGCTTCTTCTGTCGTTTCGCCTGCGCAGCCCGATAGTTGGCGTACTGGGCAGTCATCGTGATCTGCCCAGCAACGTCTCCATGCGTAATCAGAGTCGGAACATGTACGTCTGTCGCCTTGGTTCCCCCAGGGTTCAGGATCTCGAGGTACGCGCCTTCGGACTTGATGCCCACGTAGAAAGGCCTCCAGCAGTCCTTCAAGAATACGAACCGGCGCTTCTTGACGTCGAGCGCGATGTATCCCCGAGTCCCGCGCCCGAACAGCCAAGACACCGTCCAGATAGGTTTGCCGACGAGGAAGATCCGCTTCTCCTCTCCCACCTCGAGCCTGTACCGCGGCCATCCTTCCTCCAAGGACTCGCCGAACTTCTCGCGAACGTATTTGAACACTCGAGGGTCCTCGTCGTCCAGCTCGATTTCGTCGAGGTACGATTCGTCATCGTTGGAGAGAGCCGCTAGCGCAGCCTTGGTCTTCTGCCGAGTGTTGTACGGCGACCTGGCAGGTTCGACTACTGTCGCGGCTTCAGCCTCGGGTTCAGAAGGCGTGCACGTCGCCGGTACTTCCGAGCCCTCTGCATGCTCCATGTCCGAAGCCTGGCCCTGAGCGAACTCGTCCATGAGCTTGTACGCCCTCGAGCCCTCCTTCAGCAACGTCGCCGTCGGATCGTAACCCTGTTGTTCGGGGGAAACCTTGTCGAACCACGCGAGGAACGAAAGGAGAGGTCTCGGATCCTCCGCGTAGTTCTGCTTCTTCGTGACGATGATCCCGGACTGATCGAACCGCATCAGTCGAAACTCCGGACCGATGATCAACAGCGCGTAGACGCAGGTACGGTGCTGACGGTTGCGGATGTCCAACGCGTAGTGGATGATCTGTTCGCGTACCGCCTGCCGGGTCTGTGCGCTAGCCTCAGGATCGTCGGGCTCGTAGTCATCGAACGGATCGAGACTTGTGCTCTTCCTTTTAAACTCGATGAAGAGTCGAATGTTGTTCCAATCCGGCTTCCCACTGGTCAGCTTCCCAGTGCTGGGCTTCACAGTGACGGGCAACTGCTCGTTCGAATAAAGGCCGGCGTCGACCTTGCTCGGCGTTCCGTCGGTGGAGGTGTGGTTACCTGTAAATGCCGCTTTGTGCCTGCTCAACGGACTGCCACCAGTCTCCGCGTTGATCACCTTGATCTGTGCGCAAGTCAGTGACCGAACAAGGTAGCAGAGGAAAGAACGGCGTACAAATTCTTCTGCGATTTTGATCTCCAGAGGCGAAGCGCCGTGACTGAAGAGCTTATCGAACACAAGACGAGCGTGGTCGACGAGTTCTTCTGGCAGCGCCTGATCAGCGATCAGGCCTGGATGGACCCTGAGGATGTCGTTCTCGAAGGTCTCGAAGTCGATGAGGATGGTGTGGCCCATGCTGGAGGCACCTAGCAGCGGTCTATCGAGGGCTACGTTGTCCTTGAACTTGTCGCCGTGCTTCCGCGCGTCGGAGTTGGAGATTTTATTGAGTTTATGGGGGCTGGTTTGAGTGGGTCCCGCCGGTGCGCTGTATGTGAACGGTTCGGCTGAACGAAGGAAGGGCCCGCTGTCAGCATTGCCAGCCATGGTGGTGAAGGAAAGAGAGTTGCGAACCTGGGTTGAAATTCGCGCCCTATTTGAGCGCGCGAATAAATTGTAGCTAAGGTGTGGCCGAGGGGAGTGTGGCTAAAGAACGACGCGTGTCGCTGCTCGGGTATGCTTCAACCACAAGCTCGGCTGGATTGTGCCCTTTTCAGTCTCCGATTACAGGGTTGATGACCAACAAAGATGGTTTCAATGTCAGCTCAAAGAACGAAGGTGCTTTATGTGGTGGCGGTGAACAATGGTCGATCGAGCAAGGCCGTGGTCTGGCGTGGCTGATGATGGGGAGAGTCAAAGCGTGGGCGTCTACGAACCACACGAGTCTGGTTCGTTTACCAAATCGGGCTCTTCATCCTGAGCGGCGCTTGTTTGTGCTTTCGCCGAATTGGTCCGGACAGGGCCCTACAGGGCCCTACTCAATATTTGCTCGTCCACCAGGATAACTGGGCAGACGTAGGAACGCATACTGCTGTGGCGAATGATGAAGTGAGTAGGTATTCTGTCATGCGTAACTCTTTTGGGCAGTAACGGGTCCGATATCAATCCACATGGGGTACGAGTGCTTTTTCAGAATAGTTCTCAACGGTGCTCACGTACCATATCGTGCTCAGGCTCGGCCTCACGTACTGCTTACAGTAACTATCATCTGATTGTTTCAGGGTGAAGATATAGCTTGTGTGAGACTCTGCTTGCAGTCTACAGGTCCTAACGTTCCCTACGCTAAACGCTGAGCTGCAAGATCGCGAGAGCATGACACTTCTCGGAATACTTCTCACGGTCTGGTGGCTCACCCGTCCGACCAAGCAAACGTCTCGGAACCGATGTCTACGGCAGATTCACCCGAGCCCCGAGCGAGTCGGACCAAACTACGGTCTCCTACATGTGCGCACGCAAACTTGAAGCTGCATATTCTCTCCGCTCTGCGCGACGCAAAATACACCAAGGTATGTACAATTTGGATATGTTACGTTGAGCTGTGCTGTCTAGTTCGTACGCGCGGACACAGTATACTGCTCATCGATTACGCTATATCTGAGACGCTTGCCCCTTCCGCTCCGAGAGCCAACCACCCCTCCGGCCACCAAGACTTGGCGAGATAGCCAGCCTAGTGTTCGCTCTCCATAGCGGACGTCATCGCGTGCGAATCCGCACCCTGTTCTCCACTGCTTCCTGATCCACACACTGCGATTGACCTCCCGCTGGAATCGCGCTACGTGTGGCCGTGGTCGACGCACAGGACCGCGAACATACTGTATGCACGCCGCGTCCGACCGCACATATCGCAGAGTTACCACAGGGGTAGGTGCCCGGACGGCCAGGAAGGGTGCCTTGTGGTTGGCGTTGGATGCAGCCGTTTGGTGGCATCAGGATAGGGGGGAGGGGGAGGTGGGAAGACAAGAGGGCCAACTCGTGGATGATACCTCGGATGCGGACAGGCGCACAGCTGATGCTCCTATACGAGTGCGTCGAGTAGCTAACTTGAAGCGGGGCAGCAATCGCTTGGGACATGTCAATGCATCTTTGACTTGCCTGAGTGCCGAGTGAGCGATGGCCCGGAGGCGTACCCTCGGAATATCTGGAGCTACGCGGCGAAGGAGCAAGACCTCGCTGCGAACCTGGGTCCTTTGCTCTCGTACCTGCCCTCGTTGCCGGGAATGCATGGCGCGGGAACCGACCGCGCCGCACTGAGAAGAGGAAGGCGGCTTGGTAGCGACGCACAAGGAGAATTTGGCACGAGCAAAACAGCCCCACATGGATGGGCTAAATGTCCCAAACAGCGAGAGGCCTGCGCGACGGTGCGAAGTTCGTGTGCGCTATGCTGCGACTGCACTGGTACATGATATGATGTACAGATCAGAGAATATAGCGATACGCCCATCAAGCAACGAGTAGCAGTCGACGAAACACAGGTCCGTGTGGCAGGTAGTAGAGGGTAAGCTACCGGGGTGATCTTGATGCTGCGAGAAGAGCGAGGGCAGATGAGCCCTCACACGAAAGGAACGCGAACCTGTAGAGGGATATCGAGCGCGGAGGGCAGTTGAGAGAGCCCTTCACTCTCGCGTCCGGCCTCCATATGAATGAATACCTGCGGGCTGGAACCCAGCTCCTGCGAGATTCATGAGCCGATTGTGCTCATCATGATCTAGCAGATGACGCGCACGCATACACCCCATAGTACGAGTTTGCGCCTTCTGGTCTCACCACCGCGGCCCCACGACGCGGAGTGCGTCCATTCGTACGCGTCAAACTTGTCGAGCGCGACGCGCCGCGCCGCGCAATCGCGTGCCCAGAGACGCACGTCGATTCGACCTGGGGAAGATGAGACTCGATACACAGAAGGGAGCGTCGAGGCGGCGAGTAAGGACCTGTCTCTATGACGGTGGGCCTGATCCGACAACGTATCTCGTCTAGCTGCCCCACAGGCAGCTCTCAAACCACCAGAGAACGGCATCGAGATCTATGTAATTAGTCCGGTCACGTCCAACTCTGCCTGAACACCGATTACAACGAGTCGTCATAAAATACAACACTCCAGCCCTACCACCACGGATGGCACTCTATCCCGTCCCACACCCACACCGCCTTCGCGTCCCCGACGACCATACGCGCGTACTGCATCCACGCCCCGTCCCACACGCGCTCGACGAACCACTTTACAAGCGGATGGCGCAGCACCCACTTGTGCCACGCGTAGTACTTCCACACGTACCCGTTCACGACGAGCGGGTTCGCGAACACGCGCTCCAGGCCCATCACCCGCCGGAAGTCGTACGGGAGCAGGAACGACTCGGACGAGTAGCACTCGCCCTCCGCCGACGCGCGGAAGCGCAGCGGTGGCGTTACTGCGGGCGACGCGCCGAGCTGCGACGCCATTGGATGGTTTGGTGGGGGAGGACGCGCGAGCGACGAGTTGGACAGCGTCGTGTTGGAGCGGAGGTGCACAGGGAGCACGGGGTCCGCGGCGAACGCGACGATCCCGTTCCAGCACGTGTATACGGGCACGGGCTCTTCGCGCTTGATGGCCTCGTAGCTAGCGGTGTCGAAGAAGTATGGCCAGTAGCCGGCAGTGAGACGCCCGATGCGGTCGCGCAGCACCCACATGTCGTACGCGCCGAAATGGCCAAAGTCAAGGCCGCATGCGAAGTCGTACTCGCCATCCTTGGTCGCAAGCAGCTCGAGGATAGACTCGGGCTCGATGTAGATGTCGTTGGAGAAGAGTACGCGATCATAGCCCCCGGATGCCACGAGAGGTTCGAGGGCTTGGTTGCGGATGGCAGCCAAGAACTCGATGCGAGCGTTCCACTCGAGATGCTCGGGCTTCTTTACAGTCTCGTCCTGGACAAGGACGCGGTTCTTGACGCTCAGCGCATCGAGCTCCTTGGCAAACTCACGGAGAAGCTCCGGGGAGCGGTCGGAGGAGTAGTTCTCGACGATCGACACGAAGACGTTGTCGGTGCCGAGATAGATGATAGCGTCACGCATGGAACGTGTCCAGTATGGGATGACATCTTGATTTTGATGGAAGGCGGCGGCGATGAAAATCTTCTCCTTGCGCGGCGCATATCCACCGGGCTTTATACGGGGATCAGCGAGGGCGGCTTTGAGCGCTGGGCGGAGGCGGATATCGGTGGGATGTTCGTAGTGCTTGAACTCGTACATGCCGATGAGGACGAGCGAGATGTAGAGCACGAACTGGAGGACTAGCCCAAACGTGGCGAGGAAGGGCATACGGGCGCATGCCGAGTACGTAGCTGATGGCGGACGGGGTGATGGGGAAGCGGGGAGCGGGAGGCCGTCCTCCTCGGAGGCGCGCGTGTTGAGTGGAATGTAGCCGTCCTGGGACCAAGTCTTTGGTATCCGTCCCGCACACTTGCGCCTGAAGAGGATGGTAAGGGTGAGCCAAGCGATCTGGAGCGCGGCCCAGTATGGGACGGTGTAGAGGAAGGCGATCCATAACGTCCACCCGAAGGGAAACCCGGGTTCCCATACGCCTGCGAGGTGAAGCTTGAGCCTGTTCAAGACGTGGCGGAAGATCAGGGCAAATGATACGACCTGGAAGAGGAAAGGAAGACGTAGTACAGCAAGAATGCAGCGAGCGAGGAGACGAAGAGCGAGGAGAGCGTGAGAGAGAAGCTGGCTGCCCGCCCGACGAGCGTCGCGGGGCCCATAGTCGTTGTACCGCATCCTGGCCATGACTCCTAGCTCAGGCTTTTATCCACGCGCGCACTCTTCCGCCCTGCGAGGCTCGGACAGCGCAGTCTCTCCGGATCGAGGAACGCGAGGGGAGGAAGTGGGGTGCGTTGGCGAAAGCAAAGTTGCGAAACGGAAAGAGACGACGAGCGCAGGCGCAGGCATCCTGCACAGCCACTCTAACGCGCCCTTTTGGCAATTCGGCCTCTCGGCATGATCTCCATCCCCTCAACTCACCATCCGCGCCACGGTCCCGCAGCACGCGCCACCACACGCTCAGCAAGCTACGAAACATGGCGATTCTCGGCGGAAAAAAGGACAACGGACAACATCGGCTCGGGTATGGCCTCGGATCGACATACAGAGGTGGCAGTGTTCAATTCACCCAGTCCCAGTGGCACTCGCACGACCCACATCCCTCAGTGAACACAAGGATACATATATGCGAAACCCTCCACACGCTCTGGCGGTGGCTTCTCAACTTCTCAACAGGGGCCTCATAGGGCACTTGATGTGAGTCGTGAGTGAGGCGCATCTGTCGTACTCGCGCGCGCAATGTCACTACTTTCCTCAAGTCTGACCGCTTCAAAGATCGCAGAGAGGACCGCTAGCAACATACTTCCTTGTCCGCAGTCAGTTCCCAGAGCGCCATCTCAGCTCATTGACTGCTGGATACGCGTCGCAAGAAGAGCGCTGGTTAGTCCAATGTCTTACATCTGACATTTTTCGTTCCGATGCCACATCGGAAACTTCTCGTGGCGTAGCCCAGCGCGTCGTGCATGAGAAGATCCCAGAAGGACAATTCCCTGGCTCTGCAATCCCAGTGAGGTCAATACCGAGCGCAATATCGCTCCAGCCTTGAACTTATCCAATAGCTCTGTTCGTCAGCACCACAACGGCAGTTTCAACGTCGCCCGAAGCTCTATCCCTCGTAGCGGTGCGTTGCTAGCCACCGACTTACCTCGGACTGTCGTTCGCTTCTCATCACCGCCCGTACTCCAACAACTTGGAATCCATGCGACCAGGCACTTCGCAGTCCGGCATGCACTACCCTACTGGCGTTTGAATCGGCGCCTGCCTGAGCAAAACCGCTTCTCCATGTAAGTGAATGTAACCGCTTCATACGCCAGGCAGCATGTCCGATCCACAACCTATCTTACCACAGCCACCGCGCTGGTCTGCGATGATAATCAGAATCGGATCAACGATGGCGTAGCATCTCACCCAAGGCATGCTTGTGGACCTATAGAATTGCTTCCAACGTCCGCAGCGGGGCGCCCCAGTCCACGCCTCAATTGTTCTCGTTAAACGCTCGAATGCCTGTTCCTTGGTAGCAAACGCCAACCCAAAACTGGCAGGCCCTATCTCCAGCATTGTGGAACACGCGCGCTGCCTAACCGGACATTCTATCAGCGGTTTGTGATTCCTGCATCGACCATCCGAGTCTGACTGCGGTACCCTGCTGCCCATTCATCGATCATGAAGCGCCGCTCTGTTTACTGCCGCTCACCGTCTAGCAGCAAGCCTGTGTTGATGCTTCATTGACATCGCATGCCATGGTAGCCATCTCCGCAGACATTGCGGAAACAATCCCGCCCGCTCCCGTCACGGGTGGCAGTAGAGGCCATCAGATAAAATCTATCGGGCATAGTGGCGTCAGACAGGTTAGCTACTGTAGCAGGAGAAGGACAGTATCAGCGCAGCTACATGGAGCCGAGATACAGTATCCCGCGGACCCATGTCGGGAGGAGCGCCACTTGTGAGTCTTCCCGCAAAGAGTACCTCCAAGACGTTGCCACAGATGATTTGTAGATACCACTCATATTCCAACTTAATGGCTATGCGACTCGGAGCTCCATGAGTATCTCGAAGCGCGACACTGGAAAAATCTACCCCCTTTCGCCCGCACATCCCGTTGGCTACTGACTACTACTGACCCCCGAAGGTCGCGCTGACCGCTCTGCATCGCTACAGGAGCATCATACAGCTATAGCCTAAAACTCAATTCGCTGATCATCGATCGGTTATGAAGGCTTGGGCGGTACATGCCAGTGGCCCGCAGTGGGACGCAGCTAGGTATCATTCCTACAAGCTCGGGCTCTCTGGGGCGGCGCTGTGTGCTGGACCATTCGCTCGTGTTCGCCGCGCCCGTCACGGTCCCGTCGCACACGCGCTAGTCATTGAGGAGGCACCGGGGTACGAGCGTTGAGACGACAGCGAGCTACCGCTGCGGACGTGGCCCAGACGCGCCAGAGGGGCTAAGCCTTGGGGTTCCAGCGCTGTGTTTATTGAGCGACACCCGTCTCGGACGACGCGTCGCTTCAAGAGAGCGACAATTGGTGGTTCCCCATTTCGATCTGGCCAACGTCACACGTCGTGAATGAAGCCGAGGTCGGAGGTGTGTAAGAACGAGAAGTCGCCGCCTGCAGTCCTTCTCCATTCCTACTGACCTGGATCGCCTGTATATTTCCAATGCAAGTCAGGGACGACGGACGATACTTCAGCGCAGAGGTGGTACGAAAAGCATAGAGTCTATTCACTGTATGTGTACAACCAAGATACATCCTCATGCTGATGGCGACGCCCGCCTACGCCGCCTACTTCTGGCGCTTGTAGATCTTGTCAAGGAAGGCCTTGAACACCTCGCGCTTGAGCGAGACCTCGCCCTCCTTCGCTTGCGCGGGCTGCTCGGGAATGGTCTCGATAAGGGACATGATGCGCCTGTACGCGTCCTCCTCGTACTGCGCGTACTTTTCGCGGATGCCGAGCTCCTCGTAAAGCGCCTTGACGCGCGCCTCGGCCGCGGGGTCCTTCCTGCCATAGTTCTCGTCGAGCACCTTGCGCTGGGCGGGCGACGCGAGCGCGAGCGCGGTGTTGATGCACCACGAGCACTTGTTGTCGATGATGTCGGTGCCGACCTTGCCGAGCACCTCCGGCGTCGCGGCGAAGTCGAGGAAGTCGTCCTGCACCTGGAAGTACTCGCCGAGGGGGATGAGGATGGACTGCGCGAGGGCGTAGGGGTCGTTGGTGGGGGTGTGCGGGATGCCGCACATGTACATGGCGAGGGCGACGGGGAGGTAGAAGGAGTAGTACGCGGTTTTGTAGATGACGATCTTCTGATGCCTGTGCACGCGTGAAAATGTGGTCAGGATGGCGGTGAGCGGGGGAGGAGGCGCAGACGTACTTTGCGAGCGAGAACTTGCTGAGATCGACGTGGTCCTCGGGCGCGGTGATCAGGTCGATCAGCTGGCCGATTTCGGTCTGGAACGTCGTCTGTTCATACAAGCAGCATCAGCATCCATCTGCAGACGCGTGCAGGTAGTCGACCAACGCACGTCGTGGAAGAGCTCGAGGAGGTGGACATAGTAAGGTTCGGAGCGGAAGTGCTTCTTGAGGAGGTAGTAGATGGAGCCCTCGAGCATGAACGAGTCGTTGATGGCGATATAGTTGACACCCTCGACCTTGTACCAGCAGGGCTGGCCGCGGCGGGTGACGGACTGGTCCATCATGTCGTCGGAGACGAGGAAGAACGCTTGGAGCTACGCGCGTGTCGAAGACATGAGTGGGGAGAACCCATGGAGATAAGACGATGAAAAAAACGGACAAGCTCGATGCACCAGCCGAGGAGGGCAGCCTTGAAGTACTCGTCATCGGAGAGGGTGCGGCCCTTGAGGATCTCAACCGAGTCGACGACGGACATGCCGCGGTTAAGCTTTCCACCTGGAACATTGTAGTCCAGGTTCTGTCGCACGTGATGCGTGAGCAGGAGTGAGTGTGTGTGAGAGTGAGGAGAGACAGACGCGGCGGAACCAGTCGATGGCGTCCTGGGGCATGTTCTCATGCTTGAGGTAGGCGAGGAGCTCGTCGCGGAGGATGGGGTATACGCTCTCGAACTTTTGCCTCTTCTGAGCTTTTGCGTCTGCCATTGTGTGTTGCGGTGGTGGGTGGATGCAAGAGGAGTAGAAGAAGGAGGAGGGGTGTGTCGACTGTGGTGGTATAAGTGCTCGCTCGAGGATCGATGGATGGCACGACTCGGCATTTCATTTCTCTCTCCGTCTTTATCGGAAATGCCTGCATATATAGGCGCCCATAAAGCGCACTTGTCAAATTCAAAGGACACATGTACCGCTTTCTCCTCTCGTGTCTCCTCAAAAATCACGAATGGTCTCATACGCCTCAGTACATGTACGCTTTCCCCCATTCTCGCACTAGGTTGACCCACGACCCTGCAGGTCTAAGCGCCCTCATCTTCGCCTCTCAATCAGTCACTCGGCCAAGGTCTTGTGGTTCGCAGGCGCCCGTCTTTTGTCTCTTGCCACCAACTTCCACGCATAGAAGATCCCTCCCGTCTGGCTGGTCTGCCCACCTGACAAGAGCTGGCGCTCTAATCTCACGTAGATAGCCTAGCCCTACTCATTTGCCCTCGCCTTGGCCGACAGGCACCCCCTCTTCCCCCCGGCCTATGACCACTGTGTGCATGCTGCATGCAAAGTCGAAACGTCTCGTTGCCACCCGTGGTAGTAATCAGCTCTACAGATTGAGCCGCCCTTCTCCCATGTCGAAAGAAGTGCCATTTCAACTCGAATCACGGTGTCCCTGCAGTCGCGATCATCACAAGGCCTCACAGAACATTGCCAGGTGCCTCTAGAGCTTAGCATGGGTCATACAGTCCTGGTCGACTTCGTCAACTTCGAGCCGCATATCCTCGGGCTCTCCTTGGAAGTCGTGGGTGGTTCTGGTGTCATCGGACACAGTGACATCAACTATAGATTAGCATCCTGGTGCCTGAGAACTCTCCAGAATCCAGAGTCGTCGCTAATGTCTCTCTAGGCTGTTGGCTGTTCACGCTGCTCCTGCATACTCGCCGCGAAAGCTTCATCCCACCCCTCTGCGCCACCTCATCGTGCGTCTTCCAACACTGGCTGCAGTTGATCTGCTACAATCGCAGACATCGCAGGCGCTCTCCAGCTTTTCGCCGACTACTTTGCTGACGTCTTTGCGCTGTGCTCCCCCTGGGAGCTTCCTCGCTGTACTCCAGCCTCCATAGATACCATCTCATATACACTACGCGCGGTTCTGGCTGGCTGTGTCTTCTCGAATGCTATAGAGCTTTCCACTCTTCTCTTCAGGTAGTGACTCGCCGCGCAGCACTCAGGATCTCCCGCCGAGGATGGACAGATTCCCTCTCTTGCGACCGAGCATGAACATTTTTGCCGGATCTGCCCAGCATCGCTCTGTCCATGCTTCATCTGTTTTGCTCGGTTTGAGTGTACCGATGGCGAGTACTCCAGTGGTCTACAATGTACTCCCGGGTCCTCGTTCAGACCTCACTCTCTGAGATCATGCGATATGCGCCTCCACCATTGAGGTAGCGCTCTCGAGGAGTTGACATGATACCGGTTCTTGATGAAAAATTATCACCACTTATGCTTCTCTTATTTCTACATGTTCGAAACCTCAGCTTGTCACAGATACCGAATGAAACCACTACTATGATGGAGTACTAGGCGGGGCGTTCTACCAACGTTTGGTAGCCTCGTGCCTGCAGATCCAATCGTAACCCTAGAATCGGGTTCATTATGATGTCGAATCGGCGTTTGCGCCTCTTGCGCCTAAACGACGATGAGATGAACTTGCACCTCCGTCTTCATGCTCTCGTTTTACCTGCAAAATCACTTGGAGGACCTCATTATCTGCGCGGAACATACTTCGCTCGCTACAAATCCACGAAATCCGCTCGAATGTCCCGCAACATCACCGTCACTTTCCTTGGCACGACCAGTGGAGGCGGTCCGACCGAAACGCGCAACTGCTCCAGCCTCGTCGTAGAACCCCTCGGGGACGGCCAGCTCTGGAGTGCGTACGACTCGCTCAGGCGATGGCACCCCACTCACGCCTCGCTCATGCCAGACGAACGCTGATATGCGCCGCCTATAGTGGTCGACTGCGCGGAGGGCACCGTCCGCCAATTTGCCCTGCAGCCCTACCGCAGCAACGTCGAGCAGCGTAGACTGCGTGTGAGTCAGGTGAACAAGATATTCATCACACACATGCACGGTATGTCTTGCCCGGATCGCGTCGCATGAACCCGAGCTCATTGACGGTCATGCAGCCGATCACACCATGGGTCTTCTCACTCTTCTTCGTAACGTCCTGGGAATCCCCAAACCGCCCAGCGCTATTGCTCCTGATGCACCTCCGCCAAATGCTTCACACCCGCGAGTAGAGATCTTTGGTCCACGAGGCGTACGGCGCATGCTCCGCACCCTCTGGCACCTCACGCATACCCATTCTGAGCACCCATACGTCGTGCACGAACTCCTCTTCAAGGGAGAGCAGCCGTCGATTGCTGCGGACGTATCAGAAAGCGACGCAGGCATAGCAGAAGTGGACGTCCGTCGCGAGAGCGAGTGCGTGGGACGGGACATCTGGTGCGATGATGACGGGTTCTGGAGAGGCATCGTTGACGTCCCCGCGGATCGGCATCGGTGGGGTGCTCTCGTAGATGCGGGACCCATCGAACATCGAGGTAGGCATGGAGTTTCACTTTTGGAGCAAATCCGGAGACTCATCTCCCACAGATCCCTGTATAGGTTACATCATACGCGAAATACCTCAATACCAGCTCACCTCCTCCTCTCCGCTCCCGCGCAAGCTCGTTCTTCTCGGCGACACCTGCGACCCGTCTCCGCTCATACCGCTCATTCACGCCGAACCACCCTTAGCGGTTTCCTCCCCCGAAGCGCTGCCTGAGTTCGATCCGACTGATAGCGGATTCCCGATTCGTATCCCAGTCTCGCTGCTCGTCCACGAGGCGACGGATGCGTATATCCCGCCGAGCGTCGACCAGTACGAACGTACGGGGAGGAATAGGACGCAAGACAGTGTTGAGGCAAAGACCCGCGATCGCGGACACAGCACACCTGCCATGGCCGGGGCATTCGCGCGCCGCATCGGTGCAGAGCGACTGGTCCTCAACCACATCGGCGCACGGTCCGTCGTCTCCTCGTTGTCTTTACTGCATTCGAGTATTAACGTGCTGATGACTATGTTCAGGTTTCCCGCACCAGAGGTGCCGCCCTCACGCTCCGGGCTGGAGAAGTTCCGGCAGGGGTGCATGCGCGAGATCGAGCGACAGGCGGCACAGACGTGGGGCTCGCCCTCGCGGTGGCGCGTCCATCCGCAAGCCGCATGGGACTTCCTCTCTGTCGTCATTCCCCCCAATCCCGCCCGAGTGGTCGAGGAGGTAGGCGCGCCGAGCGGGGCGCTCGTGGACGACATGGCGGAAGGAGCTTTGCCGGGGTCCGCAGGAGGCGTGCCGGGGGCAGAAGAATCAGGGACTGAGGTCGAGATGGAGGAGGGCAGGCTGCAGAGCGCAGCACCGTTGAGCATAGACCATGCGGACCGCCTGGCGGAGAGGTATGGGTCCAGCGCGGAGAGCATGGGCGTGGCGCATCATCGCAAACGCGGCAGAGACGGGAGCGCAGGCCGTGTGGAAAGTTCCGGAGCAAGCGGGAGAGGTGGGTATGAGGGGAAACGGGGATATGGCACTTGGGCGAGAGGCGGCGGAAGTGGAAGTGGAAGTGGAAGTGGGAGCCGCGGGGGAGGAGGACGCGGAGCACGCGGAGATGGGGAGAGAGGTGGTCGAGCAGGGTTTAGAGGGCGAGGAAGAGGCGGAGGGTACGAAAATAAGCGAGCAAGAGGCAGGGGAGGGTGAAGCATTGATGAGTTGTTACCGTTGTCGACTGCTCATCGACTTGAGCACTGTAGCGCTTCGCCCGTTCATACGTCCGAAAGCTACAGCGGAATCGAATGAAAGTCCATAATGCTACAACGCCCAAATGCGATACACATACAGGTAGTACTACAACGTCAGAACAAGAATATGCGAGATGCAGGTCCTATGGCTCGTCGAGCCTCGTGCTACTGGCCCATACATACATACTACAAGTACTACAGGACGAACCTGTCCAGTTTCGCTTTGCAATCCGTGAGTTTCTTACACTTGTCCCGTAGCCCCGCACGCCTGCGCTTGATGAGCGGGTCCTCTTCCACGAGCTTCTGCAAGCGCTCTGTGGCGTTCGACGTGCGAAGGAGTTGGTTGACAAGGTGGTCCTGAACGCTCTCAACGAAGCGAAGCAAGAGATTCGCCTTGATCTCCTCCGGTACGTCGTCGGAGAAACGCTGGAACGAGCCAGACAGATCGTAAGCAGAAAGGGAGCGAAGCGATCGGTGAACTCGGCGTACCTCAGAGGTGATGGAGAAGTAGCTTCGAACGTCGGCCATGACGATGAGCTCATCCTCGTACTTGGCTAGGGGGACGAGGCCATATATGTCGGTGTTGGTCATATGGATGCCGAGCTCCCTCAGTGCGGAGATCGCCCTATTCTCGCGTGCTGGATAAAGTCAGCCACATCGCAATGATCGCTGGTGATCTAACGACTCACCGATCCAGTCCGACGTATATACCCGGTGTGCTTGGGTTTTCTGGAGGGCTACCTCCTTGTACCGAGCATGCCATCGGAATCGCAGCTGCCGAAAGCGTGCGACCGCCTGCGTGCCTAATGGAGCCTCCTCTCGTTGCACGGCCTTCTTCAGGACGTCTCGAGAGCGAGCCTCGTGATGGGCAAGATGTTGGAGAAGGATCGGCCTGCATACGCGGAAACGTACATCAGCAAGCACGAACAGAGCGTTGCATACCACGCACTTTACGTGGCGCTCCAGAGGAGGGAATCGGCCAAAATGACCTTCCGCTTCGTTCAGTATTCTTTCTCGCAGATCGGCGAGGACGTCGTCGAAGCATCGGGTCGCAGCCTCTGACCAGTGGGTCATGAAGCCCTTGATTAACCGTTCCTTCGCTTCGTAGGGGACGTTCCCAGGAAGCTCCCACCCTGTGGTTCTATGCCAGTCTCAATAGAGTTTTGACTACGGCCCAAGACAACCAGAAACTTACTCTTCAATGACCCGTTGTACGTCCGGGAGCGTAATCAGCTTCCTGTCTTGCCCCACAACTTCGTCGTTGGGGTTTGAGACCTCGAGTGACTCAGAAGGACTTGTTGACAACGCGATGGCGTCCATAGAATTGTCCGGCTGCAGGAAAGGCTGAAAATCAGGCGCAGTGCGGCGAATGGCCGCCTCGAATGCGAGGAACTCCCGCCGACACGCGCGCACGAACGACCTGTCCTCGCTGCTGCCAAGGACGACCTTAGACATCGCACCACAGAATTGGAAGATGCATCTGACGACCTCAGCGGTCACGTCCGAATCCTCGGTCATCATTGGCGGCAACCGATCGAGCTCCGCTATGCAGTTCGCAAGATGCTCCGCGACTGCCTCGCGCATCCTTGGCAGGCTGGCATACGAAGTGAAATCAGTCGATATGCAGTCTAGGAAGGTCAGAAACGACTCACGCGGTCTGGATGATTGTCATAAGAAGAGCACTGATATCATGCACGAGGTTCGCGACACCAAGCCGGCTTCTATCGAGGCTCTTCCAGGGCGCGGTCTCGCTGAAGAAGAGACGCTCCTTCTCCTGCATGCGTCGGCGCGACATGTTGTCAAGGCGCTCCTTATCGCTAGGAAGGCGGACGCAGTAGTACCCTTTCTGAAGATAGTGCTGTGAGACCTTGCCTTCGAAGATCTTGCGCCAGTGTTCGCGCTTCCCTGTGTCGCCCTCGTTCAGCGCGTCAGGTTTCGTTATAACCCCTACCACAGGCCCGAGTGAGCAAAGACCTTCGAATCAGTGTTCGCTGTGTGTCAAGATTCACCAATCGTTCGCAACCCTGCGGGGTCGGCTTCCTTAGCGAACCTCATAGCCTTGTGGTTCTCAAGGTCATCTGACAGAACATTTAGGCGAAATCCTCAACACAGTCAAGAGCCCATGCACTACCTGTGGCTGGTAAGGTTACCAGGATTATTGTCGATTCTGGCCTCACATAGTCCTTCACTAAATCCTCTACGAGGGTAACGATACTTTCCTCCTCGTTCTGAACTAACCCTGGGAGAGATTTCAGGATGGCGCAAAGGGACAGAGTTGGCTGTGCTTACCAGGCAGGTCGACGAACGAGAGGTCAGCACCATTTGGGTCTTCAATGTCGATGACGACCACATCCCGCGTGAATTTCAGTACTGCTGGGTCTTTGCTGGTGTCCGTGAGCTCCTTCAGCTCGCTGCGGGTCCTATTTCTGATAGTCTCCACGGAAATATGAGGGCAAAGGATGGCCGCTTGGGCACGCCTGATCCACAGCTCTACGTCGTCCGAATGGAGTAACTGCGGGCTAAACCCCGCTGTGCCTTGGTCCTCACCGCCAATGAAGCGTCTCAGAGACACCTTGCAGGACCACGTAGAGCCTGATGTTAGTATGGTGCATTCCATTGGACACCTACGGACGGGAGAACATGTCAACCGCGCACAGCTGACAGTAGGAAAAACAGTGTCATACCTCGTGCAAGTCCCGCTGTCACGAGGAACATTGATCTGGGAGACTTGCAGTGAGAAATGGACACAAGGCAGAGCACAGCAGTGCGCGTTGCATACCCCAGTTACTGCTTCAACTAGCGAGCTCTTCCCAGCTACATACACAACGTCAGACGAAGCCGTATGCACAAGGAGGGCCAGACCCACTTGACTGGGCCCCAATGACGACGATGCGAGGCATGTCTATGACTGAGCGTGCCCTGCCAGTGGCAAGACGAGAGATCTTATCAGATACGCCGGCACGCGTTTATGAGAGAACGAACGTACCCGAGGTCTTCTAGGCTCCTGGCCAGCTTCAGCAACTCCCTTCTTTTGCGAGCGTAGTCAGAGCCGCCGATTGTAGTGTCTCTTCTTTCATCGCGATCCCGCGAGGCGCTGCGAGAGTTGGAACGATCCGAATCGACGTCATCGTGACCCTCGTTGTCTTGATTGGACTTCTAAATGAACAGGAGCACGTGTCAATTGCATGGTGAGGCGTGGAGGATACAGCACGTATCTCACCTTCGACCTCCGAGTCGAACCGTTGCGACTATGAATCGGTCAGTACAAGTCGCTTTCTCCTGTCAAAAGGTCGCATACCCTAACCATCCAAACCTTCCGGACATCTTGTGAGGGGGTGTGTCGGCAAGAAATGGATTGAGCAGTGAGATATGGTGGCGAGAGTTGTTAAGCGAGACGTTGCCGGGAAGAGTCTCTTATACATGTAGACATCGTGGTGACTGCAGCAGTCGAGCAGCGCTCAGGGCTAAATTCGGGAGGAAGCAGAGGAGATATTCTTAGACAGCCATATCGCTGCGGCAGCTCGACACGGTCAGCTAGGTCAAACACGCCCCCAGCGACATGATTGAGAAAAGAAGCCGTACAACCTGCCCAGAGAAGAAGAAAGCATACGATACCCGTGTGTGAGCGTCTAGGATTCACGACGGTTATCTCATTGCCCAGAAACAACAGCTTGCGGTCAACGAACGGACGTATGAGTCTGCCGCAGCACACCGGACGCAAGGATCGTCTCGCTCAAAAAGTGGATCCATGCTGCGGTAATTCTTCTCTCATACATGTTGCGGGACTTCGGTCTGGTCGTCTAGTCTGTTCCCCCCCTTCAAGGGAGGTTTGTCGCTCCGTCGAACAAGACGTTCAACCACGCAGCGAGGCGGAATCCTTGTTTAGCTAGCTGTAAATCGATCTGTGTGCAGGCCCCATGATCGAAACCATCCCGCTGAGACGAAAGGAGATGCTTACAACAGGAACGGCGTTTTCGAAGTACGTGCCGCTGCACAGATCTTCTCCAGATTGGAAGTTGAACACGACAGACTCTCTCAGGGTTAGCTCGCGGTTTGCAACTCGTGGGGCGAAGGTAACTCACGCAATCGAAAGCATTGGACTCCGCAGCCCAAACTAAGGGACATGCCAAGGGTGTGATGGCATCGTCGGACTGGCGCGCATGGATCAGTCTCTTCAGCTCTGACTCCAATTGCGCTCCGGGGTGTGTTTTTTCGGATATTTCTTCAGCCGTCGAGGAACGGCGCGAGAGAGGTTCAGTCGGCGACGAGCAGCTGATCCATGATGCTGCAACGGACTCAAACGATCCAGCCTGAGAGATTGTCGGTAAATAACGCCCTGAACGAAAATCGGTGACATTACCTGGATTTCCTGGACCAGGTCCGTAGCGTACTGCTCCGTGGTCCCTCCGTGACTCTGGTCGATATGCTTCGTAACCATCCCGGTGTCTTGACTTGCCTCAGCCAACGTCATTAACGCGCATTCACAGAATGACACTCACCCCAAACCTATCAAGTGAGGCGTGAGTGAGATCACTGGACTCTCAGTGCAGTCAGACGTACCGCATGTAAGTTTCTAGAGGATTCTCCCGAGCAAACCGCAGGGATGTCGTTACCGCCGGCCTCCAGGGCCTGGTACAACGTCAATGAACGTGCTCGCCAACTATTGGAGCCGTCGAGAGCATACCTCGACATGCAAAGGCTGTCCGATGTCCCCAAGGAACTGCGGCATAGATCAGCTAGCAATCTCGAGCTTAAGCCTGCACGGCACGTACATGATCTATGCAAATCACATCAGCCATTGATAGGCTATTCGTACAACCCCTACTCACCAACAAACTTCAAGGCCTCTTGGATCTGCTCTGCGTCCAGCGTAGGATCGACAACGCGAGCTGTATAGTTGGCGATCGCTGTTACTGATCCATCCCCTCGGTGTGAGAGTTTGCCAGCGAGTGCGCAATATTAGACTTACGGATGCATTGGCCGTTTCCACAATCACGCTGCTCGTTCACAGAGCATGATCCCGTGAGAGGAGAGTCTGCAAGTCGCGATAAGTCGCACTCGAGCTGAGATAGTAGTTCTTCGGTCGGCGCGTACCTTCGGCATCAACGAAGTGGAGATCCGCAGACCACTTGAACGCGGGCTCCGACTTTACCTCGTCGGCCCACTTTCATATTGACCAACATCGTCAGACCAGGCTGGCAATTGAGAAGGATAAGTCAAGCTCACAGTCGCTGCAGGTCCCAAAGAAAAGTTGTATTGTGCGCCTAGGGTAGTCTGCACGAATTCCAAAGCTTTGGGTGCGAGGAACTGGAATGCGGTTTGAGTACATGCTGGGAAGCCCTGGTCGTGAACTCACCGACTGCGCGACGAATCTGAGGCGACCTCGAAGGTCAGTTGAAAGAACAGTACGCGATGATAGGGACAGCATCACCCTATGGTCTGGTGGCCTAGATTCCCCCAGGCACGAACGTACAAGACACTGCTGAGAATGACAAAGCCTATAAGCAAATCCATGAGTCTGAAGCCACGCAAGGTCATGGAAGGGAGTATGTATGTCGCGGCTTGTAGGTTTTATACCAGTCCAGGACTCCGCCCTATCAGCAGAGTGCCATATTGTGCACATGGACGCATGAGAACACCAAGGCACAGATGCCTCCTTGGAACATCGGATGTCACATCCAAGGCTTCTGATCTGCTGAAATCTCCGGCAGGAACTAAGGCAGCATCCGGGGCGTAGGAGTAGCATACGCTTTCGTCGAGCACCTCATAGAGTTAATAAGACCTACCGAATGCCGTTGCGCACGTGCGCATGCGTGGCATCGGTTACAGTACCTTCTACTGAGACACACGTTGAACCGAAAATGACAACGCAGAGGATCGTCGTGCCATTCATGAGCATGTTAGGTGTAAAAGGATCAGCGTGTCCTACGGCTCGGACCTTCGGCTGATACTGTACTATATCTGACGGTCAAAGTAAGGCTGTTCGAACTTCAGGATGTATGAATTCACTAACTTCGGAATCTCTTGCCATAGGCTGGCCGCACGTGGATGCGAATCGCTAAACTTCTAGTACTAGTAGAACGAGGGCACCATGACGGTTCACAGACATATGGTATACCCAGAAGTACCAAGGATCACAATTCGACAGACGAGTGCAAACAGATTTCTCTCTCACTGGCTGACCAGGTGAGCGAGATACGAGAGTTCCGAGGACGTTCAATTCCAAGGATTCCAAGGGTCCATTGCAATCGGTTGGCACGAAACAAGGACTCGCCGAGGCACGGGCGCTTACAGATGCGACACCCATCCGGGCCCCACCGATTCCTTCGGAATAGTCCGGAATGCAGCATTAATCAGAGCCGCACGACATGACAACCACGGTGTTACTAACCTCTTGTACATATGTACCTGCGGTAGCATCGGATCCGTATCCCGCCTTCATACGAAGTTTACCAGATGCATAGGCAGTTCTGTCTCTTTATACAAACCGACAGCACAACTTCTGGACCGATCAGTGGCTCTCGTTGCAAGGACATCGATATGGTGACATACAAGTTGTACTGACTCGGCCACGCAGCAGGTGGCCGCAATGACATCAAACTCATGCACTCGAGTCGCTGCAGTGGCCGGATCGATTATCGCTTACAGAGGCTGTATTGCAGGTGAGTAGGCTCGTAGTGGTTGATTGTGTTGTATCATGGCAACTTAAGCCTCCGTCCATGTGCAGCGCGCTCGGCCGCACGTCATGACTTCGGCCACGCATGATGCCCGAGCATTCCTCGCCGAGCCATCGCTCCACCACTTCGTGCTCTTGATATAACATTGAGCAACACGTCGGAGTGAGACAGGCACCCGACGAATCCCACTTTACGCGCAGCTCGAGATCACTATCCCTTTGCTCTCCCCGAGGTGTATCGATCAAGTTGAGCTAAGCGACCGTAGCGCGGCCGATGCTCAGTATCATACTCTTGCTCAGGATTCTTAATCTGCCTGTGAAACCCGAGGCTGCATGTCATAGCTCTGACTTGTCAAGGCCGTGTTTCCTACCGGTTATAATGGGATGCCTGTTCTGCTTTCTAGACGACCATCCTCATTGTCTATCTCCCGAAGTCTCTCGGACATGCATACTGTGTCTCCCCCAGCGACCATCCTCGTAACCGGAGCCAACGGTTTCCTCGGCTTGTGGCAAGTTCGCGAACTCCTCAATCGTGGATATCGCGTGCGAGGTTCGGTACGGTCTGCTGATAAAGGTGAAAGAATCAAAACGCTCCTGCACGAGAAACAGCCTCTCGTCGAAGATCGATTCGAATACATCGTAGTCCCTGATATAACCAAGGTAAGCAGTTTCTCCAGTTCGTACTCTCCCACATTGGCCGGCAAACTCACGGCTGCCGGAAGGATGGCGCGTTCGACGAGGCCGTGACAGGAGTTGATTCAATCATCCACGGAGCATCACCCATAACGTTGTGGGCCAAGGACCCTCAGGAGCTCATCGCCCCTGCCGTTGGCGGCACTACAGCTGTCTTGAAGAGTGCCCTGAAACATGGGTACGTCTCTGCGCCCCACGGCATCGTCCCCGAAATGTATTGATCCGCTACTCATTCCGCCACCAGGACGACTGTCAGACGCGTCGTCATCACAGGGTCCGTGGTCACTATGATGCGCACGGATGCTCCTCCTGGTGTCTATGATGAGAACGACTGGAATGATTACGCCGTCCGAGAAGTAGAGCGTTTAGGCAAAGACGCCTCGGGGGCGTCCAAGTACGATGCAAGCAAAGTACTTGCAGAAAGAGGCAAGTGTCCTTTCGCTCGTTATAAGCGACATTGACTGACCTGCCGTAGCTGCGTGGGAGTTCTACAATGCACAAAAGCACGAAGTACCTTGGGACTTAACGTCAATAGGGCCTTCGTTTGTCTTCGGGGTAGGTCACAGAGCTCCATGTTCTTTCACACGCTGCTCATCCTCTGATCGTGTTTTGTCAGCCTCTTCCTGAAGATCCTGCTTCGCCCGACGAGATGGTCACCACTGCGAGTCTCCTATGGAGTTCGTTCTTCAAGGATCCAAAGCCCGCGATGCGGTATCCTCCCTGCTTCAACTACGTCGATGTGCGTGATGTGACGGAAGCCTTCATTCGTGCACTCGAGGTGGAAGCCGCTGGTGGAGAGCGTATTGTGGCTACTGCTCGTACGTGCATTGCTCTGTCTCGATATACGCTCTGGTTCCGTACTCATAGAAATAATCCTACTGCTGTCTAGGCGCCGTGACCTGGCAAGATTGGCGTAAGTACACGGCGCGTGCTTGATCAATAAGTGCACGATACTGAAACTGCCTTGATACAGTGGATGCGGCAAGGGACCTCGGCCTCCTACCTCTCCTTGAAAAAGAGGATCCAAACGCGCCTAAAGGCCCGCTGCCAACTGCTTCAAACGCCAAGTCGCAGCGTCTCTTGGGCATCAAGTACAAATCGCTGCAGGAGACCGTCAAGGACACCGTCGCGGACTTCGCCTCGCGCGGTTGGCTGAAGCACCTCGGTGCTTGAGTGCCCGTCGACGGCCACCTTCGTGGCGTCGCTGTGGCCTGCATGTACAGTAACTATCATGCACATTGTTGATAGGACATTTGGACATTTATCTCGTATCGTTCAGGGAGACTCGGAGTTTGTGATAAGAGGGCGACCCATGATTCTTTACCCATATCTGCCTTGGTTGTGGTTTGTCACGAGAGCAATCGAGTGCGAGGCTAATGGCCAGATTCTTAGGTCTCAGCTTCGCTAGTGTTCGTCGAGTTGGAGAAGTGGACGTGCAAGCATACACTAGTCAGCGTGGGAGTCTGATTACACAGCACAATATTAGACCTTGTGAATCCCTCCATTCCTCCTCATCGAGCAAGTCGCGCAACACTTTCTCATACCTCTCAAATGAGATCGATCTTCAGATATCCCTCTGATGCTTGCTTGCCTCAGGTCATATTTTCCCTTCATTGTGATCTACACTCTGCAAAGATCCGTACAAGGTGTGCACCCCAGGCTGCAGCAATCTGACATATGTACCGCCGGTGCCTCGAGTCTTCGCGTTCCGCATCGGTATCGTCCCGCCACAGAGCATATGTTCTCCTTCTTTAGACTCATCGGCATCTCTTCGAATCAGCTCGTGCACCCCTTCCACCATTGCTGTGACCTCCGATAAGTTGACTCTAATCGTGCAATTATAGGTGTGAGAGTCATTGAGAGACGGCTGTGCAGAGGCGACATGAGCTATGGACAATGATGCGGGCGTTTGATAGCCTCGTGTGTTTCTCGGGTCCTGCCGGGGCCCAACAGCGGCGGCCTTCCGGGGCTGGCCAACCGTCTTGGCTCTCTTCCTCTTCAATCTTTGGCGACCCCATGCGACAACAACTAAGTATGGATTGCAATCGCGCACCTGATCCTCGACCCGCCAGTTGTTCAGGCGAGCTCTTGTTTCCCGTATCTCTACGCGCTCTCGGAGCAGCGGTGCTACAGTTGGCAGTCAAACCGCACCGTTGGCACCTGTGCGAGAACTCACACGCACCGAATGAGGGACTAACTAGCGAGGAGACTTCAGGGATGGTCATTTTCTGAGCAACGAGAGCACTCTGACACTGACGTGTCAGGTCGAGTACGAAGGTGTTCACGTAGGAGCCTACGTTGTCTGTCACTGTGTGTGGGTGTGCTTGACATAGCTCTCTCACACGTCGAATGGTGCACCAATACATCCATGGGAAGCGACGTTCCCAGGACACACTGCGCCCGACTACTTAAGATCAAGGCGAGAACTGACACATCAGAGAAGCCGGGGTTCATACACAGCTGCACCATGCCCATCTTATCTCCACCCTCCAGAATTCTCGTTACCGGTGCAAATGGATACGTTGGATGCTGGGCGGTCCGCGCCCTGCTCGACAAGGGATACTCTGTACGTGCGGTCGTACGCACAGAGGACAAAGCGCGCTCCCTGTCGACTCTCATCAAGGCAAAGCATCCTTCGGTGACTGACAGCCAATTTGACTGCGCCGTCATCCCAGACATCATCTCGGTGAGCACCTGTTTGTCCTATGTGCAAGCTGAACGCGATGCTGATACTATAAATCGGCATCCTCTGCAGCCAGAGGCAATCGACGCTTTATTGCATGATATCCAAGGCATTGTGCATACTGCTACACCAGTGACATTCGTTCTGGATGATCCGGAGGAGTACATCAGGCCCGCAGTTGAAGGTACGCTAAACATACTTCGCAGTGCAGCAAAGCACCCGTAAGCGTCTTGCATCCGTTTGGTTCGGTATAGTAGGAAGACCTCACGTTATTCTCCACGACAGGGAGATCAAGCGAATTGTTATCACGTCATCCATCGGGGCAGTCGCGGAGAGCAGTGTAGAGAAATCGCAATTATACACAGATGAGGACTTCAACGAGGTCGCTGTTGAGGCAGTGCAGCGTCTTGGCAGGGCCGCATCAGGGATGTCGAAATACAACGCCAGCAAAGTGCTGGCAGAAAGAGGTCGGTCCCGACACTGATAGCCATAAGCATACCTTCTCACTCACACTCATTATGGGTAGCCGCATGGACGTTTTGCGAACATAACAAGGACAGTCTACCGTACGAAATCTGTGTTACCGCTCCGGGATGGATATGCGGCGTGCGTTCAATGCTCGACCTTGGGCTCCGCTGTGACCGCTGATATCCATGCAGCCTATTCCTGACGACCCACCCTCCCCAAAAAGCTTTGTGACGCCGAGTGCGATCATGGAGTGGACACAACTCTTTGTGTCACCTCCACCACCTCCCCATCCGGCGGTCCCGTTCAACTACATCGATATCCGAGACGTCGTCGAGATGCACATCAGAGCACTGGAACTCCCAGAAGCCGGAGGGGAGCGATTCATCGCGACTTCCCGTGCGTAACACCCATTCCCGTCGCCCTTCCTACGGCTTGGTGTGATTGCTCATCAACGCTTGCTCTCAGATGTGTGTACCTGGCAAGATTGGTGTAAGTCTCCGTCTGAACACGTCTTCATGCTGTCAATGTTTGCGCTTACCAGGTTCCTATCCCAGATGACGCTGCCGCGGACATGGACTTCTTGCCAGGCTTGCATCGGCTCCACCCTCCCAGGAGTCCTGAGCAGCGCGGCGCTGCCCAGCTTCCACCGCATCCCATCTTCTCTAACGAGAAGGCGAAGCGAAAGCTTAATATGGTCTTCAAAACTGTGCCTGAGACGCTGAAGGCCCTTGTTGACGATTTCGGGGCCCGTGGCTGGTTGAAACACCTAGAGGTAATCTGAAGATGAACTCTCGAAGCGTGCCCTTATTGTCGATCTGCGACTTGTCAATTATCAAGTCGCCTTATCGGGAATAACAGTCGGGCTCGCAGCCGTTGTACGCAGTGTATGCAGGTAAAGCGAAATGGACAGGGGGGAATTTAGTGCGTTCGTTCTGAAAGACTCGGTATATCGAGGCTGTCGCCGGCTGCCATCAACAAGTGTCAACAATCGCATCACCGCGTCCGCGCCGGAGCGGACTCAGCAGCACTTAGCCTACACGAGCTCATTTCACACTGACACTCTTTCTCCAAAAGTGCGCGCAGACTGGAGTGGATGTAGCCCTACAGTATGCTTCAGGGACTGTGGCCTTCTAGCCATGCCGACTCCAGCATGTATCGCAGACTATGCGCAAGTCGCATCGAGCGGTAAGGCGGGATCCAGACGAAGCGTGAGTTCTACATTTCCAAGTCGCGTTCGCTGGTCTCTGCTACCTTTGCCAGCCAAACGGTGTTCGCCTTGGAAATTGAACAGGATGATTTACGCGCACTGCGCGTCGTGGCTGCGCTTTCCACGTCCCCCGGGAGCACTCCGGTGGCAACCGTCTCTCTTACGAGATGCCTTGGGCGTCCTTACCACTCAGTGGCACTTATCACGCCGTTTTCTGCGATCAGGGCGGATATCTGACAGCCTGTAACGGTCTGCGCGACCGGGTACGGAGAGTCGACGAATCACCTACTCTCCCCTGGTCCTAGCGTTATCGTGAATAACAAACTTCAGGTTTGCTGACGAATCTAGACGTCCACAGGTACAGCCACTGCTGCAGATGCGCGCACCCCGCCACCACAACGCTGCGCGTCTCCTCCTGACCAGCCATACATTTAGGCTCAGGGTGACGCGTTGAAATAACCACTCTGCTGAGTCATGGGGAGATGGCTCGGTCATATCCTTGCGGACGGCACATACAGGTGGCTGGCGTGGGTAGCTGCCAGTGGGTTGCAAATCGGCTTACATTGGTGTGTAGATTGTTTGGCCTGCTACCCGTCAGTATAAAGGCTCTTCATGTGAGGAGACGTCTGACCGCCAGACAACTTCACTCGCCTTTCGACATAACCCACACGCACGACTAAGTCACCACATCGTCCATAGCGTCATGCCTACCATCTCTGCTCCCGCAACTGTCCTCGTCACAGGTGCGAACGGTTACATCGGCCTCTGGACTGTCTTCGAACTCCTCTCGCGTGGGTACACCGTCCGCGGGACCGTGCGCTCTGCGAGCAAGGTTGATGCCTTGGAATCTCTTATTTCTCGGAAGCAACCCCAAGCAAAGGATCGCTTTAAGGGTTATGTCGTCGAAGACATCTCAGCTGTGCGTCTCCTCTCCCTACCGTGTCCCCTCCCAAGATGCATGGAGACATGTACTGATGCATCTACTGTGTAGGATGGGGCATTCGATGAAGCTCTCAAAGGAGCTGACGGCGTCATCCACACCGCTTCGCCCGTCTCGCCAGACTCCGAGGAGCCAGAAGCGTACAGTGGGCCTGCCGTTAAGGGCACTGTGAGCATCCTTGAGAGCGCCCTAAGGTGTGTACCGTATTCGAATAGGCTTGCTCAAGTGTTTGAGCAGCGATCAGAGCAAGAAGTATGCTGACATGCAAAACTCCGCAGGTCCCCCTCTGTTCAACGTGCCGTGATTGTATCATCCATGGCGGCAACTGCAAGTGCGTTTGTAGCCCCAGCACGAACGTATACAGAAGAAGATTGGAACGAGCAGGCGGTTACGATTGTGGAAGAACAGGGAAAGAACGCGTTGAGCATGCTCAAGTACGACGCGAGCAAGGTCCTCGCTGAGCGAGGTGAACTCACTCCGCAAGGAACGAGATATAGTAGGAAGATGGCTCACTAGATATTGGTGTTGTCAGCGGCATGGGACTTCTATGAGAAGCACAAGCTCGAGGCAACTTACGATCTCACCATGATCAACCCCTCTTGGGTATTCGGTGTACGCTTCTCGGCTGTAAATTTTTGACAACACGATGCTCATAAAAATCTTTTCGATAGCCCATAGCTGATGACACTCTGCCCTCGCCCACGTCTCTCCCGGCGACACCCTCACATCTATTTAAGATGCTATTTGCCCGTCCGACTCCCAAAGAACGTTTCCCGGAGTGTACAAACTTTGTCCACGTTTGGGATGTCGCGACGATGCTGGTGAGAGCACTCGAGTTGCCTGAGGCGGGCAATGAGAGGATCATCTCAAACGCTTGTGAGTGCTCTCTCCCATTGTAGTTGGCGAATATTGCTGGATGAGTACTGTACATCTCTGACGAATCTGAATAGTCGTCTCAACATGGGCACAATGGCGTAAGCATCACCCCCTTTGCGCATTCATAGTAGAATAACTCACGCGCGACTCTCTCGGCAGTGAAAGCCAACCAAACCCTCAACCTCGTTCCTGCACTGGACAAAGTCGATTTGGAGGAGGCAGAGAAGCCATGCCCACCGCATGTCTACTTTGCGAACGACAAGTCGAAGCGCATCTTCGGAATCGAGTACCGCGGTGTACCGGAGACGCTTGTGGACGTAGTGGATGACTTCCGCACGCGCGGATGGCTCAAACATCTCGAAGCATACTAAGTGTGCCGCCTTGCAGACGACAGCGATAGCAAACCCTCTGGCAATTGCTTCCACTGCTGTGTACTTGTACAAATATAACATCGCATAGGGATTGATCCAGAGCCTGAGATCTGGCCTGATACGTCTCCGAGATCTATGCATTGTCATCTATATTGACCAGTGCACTACAACCCTCTCTACCTCCATGACATCCACTTGCAAGTCGACATCTGGGCCGTTCGGATCCACCCGATTTGTCCGATCAGTTGTGTCCCTCACACGCGATCGCTCCGTCTGCCTTGTTGTTAGCCCTGCACCCATGTACCTCCTCACTGAGTACTGAAAGGCTATGTTGTCGAAGTGCATGCCGCCGTGAAGAAGTGTCGATTGTCGCGTAGGGAAAAGCGACAATATGTAACACGATGTCTTGTACTCTCACAGTACTCAAAGACCCATTAATCATCCATGCGAGAGTCTAGACGGAGCGTTCCGACAGCGTTTGTCACCAAGTATCCATGAGAGCAATACCACATTCGTTGATACAGTAAGAGCCCGAACGCCGCATCGAGTGCTTGTGGTGAGTAACAGAGCGTTATGCCGATATCGGTGAACCCACATATTCCTGGCTGACAAATCTCCGACAGCTTGCGTTCCACTGTCTCCTTCTACTGCCCTCATATGTTTCTGCGCCAACACCCACCGCTCTTAGTCGCGCTGCGTTGCCGTGCATGGGCATCATAAAGCCTTGTACTGGTAGAGCGCAAGATGCTTATGCATGATTCATATTAGTAGCAGCTATCATCAGGACCCGGTGCGACCTTCGGGGATATAGTACTATGCAGATCTAGCTTGAAGCCTCAGTGGACAGCACGCTGCTTGGGGTACCGACAGGTTCTGGAAAGCTGCGTAATCGAAGCGGATCGCACTTAGTACCAAAGGTCCCGCTCGATGGTATAAAGGCTTCCAACAGGCTGCTAACCAACCTACCTTCCTCAGCATCACACAACGGGCCATCAAACACCATCTGCGCAAACTACACTGCACAATGCCGGCCATATCTGCTCCCGCCACGGTCCTCGTAACCGGTGCGAACGGATACATTGGTCTGTGGGCAGTGCTCGCGCTCCTTACGCGCGGGTACTCTGTACGCGGGGCAGTCCGCTCTGCGAGTAAAGTCGCTGCATTGGAAGCCCTCGTTGCACGTAAACAGCCGGAGGCGAAGGATCGCTTCAAGGGCTGTGTGGTCGAAGACATAACAGCAGTACGTCCCACTGCTTTGACTTATCCCCTCTATTGCATGTTTCATGAATTTCGTGAGTAGGACAGGGCATTCGACGAAGCTCTTCAGGGAGCGGATGGGGTAATCCACACAGCCTCGCCCATATCATCCTCTTCCGACGAACCAGAGTCTTTCATCAAGCCGGCGGTCAAAGGCACTCTTAGCATCCTTGAGAGCGCGCTCAAGTAAGCATTCTCATGTGTCTCCCGCCCTCTTCCACTGGCATTGGTATGCTCACGCATTCCATCCGTTCACAGGACTCCCTCTGTGAAGCGCGTCGTGGTCGTCTCCTCCGTGAAGGCCCTATCGAGCGAAAGCGACGTGCCCCCGCGTACCTATACGGAAGAAGACTGGAACGAGAACGCCGTGCGGATCGTCGAAGCCCAAGGGAGGAGCGCGCCGAATGGGACGAAGTACGATGCGAGCAAGGCGCTTGCCCAGCGGGGTACGCTTTCGTTCTTCTAACAGATTGGAGTGTGGACTATAGTTGACGGGACGGACGACATCTATGCAGCTGCATGGGATTTCCTTGAGCAGCATAAGTCCGAGGTCGCATTCGACCTAACTGTAGTCAACCCCGCCTGGGTCTTTGGCGTGCGTCCCCATTGCTAATACTAACTCACATCTCTCGCGCGGTGCTCACCTTACCTCCTCTTCCCCTATCAAACTTCATAGCCGGTCGCAGACGACACCCTCACATCGCCCTCGTCCCTTCCTGGGACACCTCTCCACCTCTACAACACACTCTTCGCTCCTGATCGCCCTCCGCTCAAGGACCGTACGCCCGTGTGCACAAACTTTGCGCACATCGGGGACATCACTGAGATCCTCGTGCGCTCGCTCGAGCTGCCCGAAGCGGGCGGAGAGCAGTTCATCGCGAACGCTTGTATGTGACAACTTTTAACTTAGATTTGAATCGCGAGGCTCACAGTATCTCGTGCTTCCGTGTGTAGGCATCTCCACTTGGGCGCAATGGCGTAAGCATGCTACTTCTGTACTACTCACATGGAGTCGTACTCACCACTTCCGGCCGGCGCCCGCGCAGTGCTCGCGAACCAGAGCCTCAACCTCGTCCCCGCGCTCGAACGTATCGACCCAGCGGTCGCCGAGGGCCCCTGCCCGCCGCACGCGTACTTCGCGAACGATAAGTCGAAGCGGTTCTTCGGGATTGAATACCGTGGCGTGCACGAGACGCTCAAGGACGCCGTGGAGGACTATCGTGCGCGCGGGTGGTTGAAGCATCTCGGCCTCGAGCCGTAGGCACGTGGATGTCACAGCGCACCTGCGCAGGTACACGGGCGCGATGACGCTGCTCCCTTGCCACTGGCCCACCTAGGAGATCCTGAGTAATGAGGTCGCATGCGGTAATCATATGGAGAATTATTTGTATCTACCATGTCCTTGCAAGCCTTCAACTTGTTATCGCGCGCAGATGTGCGGATGTTACAGCTCCGTTGATTCTTCCCTGTATATGACGAAGAACGTTATTTGTTGTATATCCGTGGCTCATCGCGCGCGTCCCGCTTAACCAAAGGAAGGTATATATGTTCCTACGGGATGCACAGCATACGGCGTGCTCAACAAAGGACGGATATAAGAAGATATAAAAAGGGCTATATGTACAATCCAACGAACACCCACCATGCCGAACTGAACGATCTTTTACCGCGGCCCATCTACCTCTCTCTCCACGTCCACCCTCACCTTCACGCCCCCATGCTCTGCCCAGCTCGTTTCGTCCCACGCGCGCTCACCCTCGCTGGCGCCTCCACTGCCTTCGAAGCGCTCCAGCGGGATGTTGACAGTGTTTGCAGTCATGGCTGTGGTATCGACAGGGCGCGCGAACGCGGGGATCGTCGGGCCCTTCGTGGTCGGGAGGTCAGTGCCATGGGTGGACGAGTGCGCCTGCGCGCGAAGGTTAAGCACGAGGCGGCAGCAAAGGACCTGGGTGATGATGAGCGCGAGGAAAGCTGTAACCGCGTCAGTCAATTAGGTGCCACAATGGGACGGGAGAGGTAAGCCGGGACATACAGTTGATGTTTTGGATGTTCACGTTGGACTGGAACATGAAGATAGCGTTGAGGACGTTGACGGCGGCAACCATGATGAAGTAGAACAGGCCCTCGCTGACGAAGACCTTCACGAGGCGCGAACCCCATGTTTGCAGCGTCGCGACCTACTCGCAAGTTCAGTCATCTACCCCCTCATCCCATCTCAAACACAGGGACGCACCTTGTAAAGCGTAAGGAACGTGCAGAACAGATCGAATGCGACGGGCGCGAGCCAGTACCCCGACACAACGTGCTTCCCGGGTGCGTCGCTGGCTGTACAGGGCCCCTTGGTGACGACGGGGAGGATGGTCTGGTGCACGCCCGCGATGGAAACGTAGAGCAGGAACGCACACTCGCCGACGAGCATCGTGGTGAGGAGGATGGCGCACCAGCGCTTGCACCCGAGGAAGGCGTACGTGCGCATCGCAAGGATCGCCTCTATGTGCAGAGCAAGCGTAGGATCAGATCGCTGTGAGAAGATCGAAAACACAGGATAACGTACCAGAGCCGAGCGTGACCCACATGCAGGTGGCGGCGATGAGGTAGTGCAGGGTCTTGCATTGCTGGACGGAGAAGTTGCCGTTGAAGAGCCATAAGTTGAGCGCGTAAGTTAGCAGACCTGCGGGCAGACGTGAGTGTTCTGCTCGCGAGCGTGACAGATGGAGAGCGCACCGTAATATCGTGTCCATAGGTACAGGAACTTTATCGGCCGCCAGCGAGCCTTCCAAATGACATCATATTCAACTAGGGTGGGCGCTTTAGCAATGTGTCAACTTTGAGAGCGAAGGACTCACGTTTGAGGCAAACCAGCCAGTCCCAGACGGCGACAGCCATCTGTAAGAATCACAGGTAAGGATCGTTGCTAGATTGACCAACAAATTCATAGGCAGGCTCCGGTAGAACAGAGAGAGCCCAGCCCTCTTGAAATACCCAACGCATCCGCGGCACCTAATGCGCGATATGCCCTTTGACAAGTGTAATCACATACTCTGTCCGTCCCAAAGG
Source organism: Trametes coccinea BRFM310 (assembly GCA_002092935.1). Lineage (NCBI taxonomy): Eukaryota > Fungi > Basidiomycota > Agaricomycetes > Polyporales > Polyporaceae > Trametes > Trametes coccinea. The sequence goes on from KZ084106.1 coordinate 73,020, forward strand.
TAGGATGAGACATGACCATACTGAGCCGCCATTGCTCTCCTCGCATGAGCTGGTCGTCTGGCCTGTTTTCGGAAGCTGATGGAAACAGAACAGTAACTTACCATGGAGGACGTGTAGACCTGCAACACATGCAGAAGCCCAAACGACGTCGCGATCAACTCAGTCGTGGTTGGATCCGCGCCAAGGGAGGCCGCGGCGATCTCGTTCACCTCGTACATGCCCGACATATTTCCCAGCGGCGCTTGCTTCGACCTGTAGTCGAAGGCGGAATATTAGAGAAGGGATACAGCGAGAGGAGGGAGAGGGAGAGGAGAGGGAAAGGGGGGAACCGCACTGTTGGCGCACGCACGGAAGAATGCATATATAATTGCAAGGCAATGGTGCGCAGGCGCGAATGAGCGAACAGCCGGAGGCAGAGCGCAATTGCTTTTGATCTTGGAATTCTGTCCGGAGAGGCGAGAGGCGGGAGGCGAGAGGGCGAGGCGGGACTTTGACTTGAGGTCAGGGTCGGAAAAGCGGCGTGATGAGTTTCTGAGACAAGCGAATGTCTTGTCCCCCCAATCCCAATCAACTCCCGCCGCCCGTGCACCCTCGCCTGTCCTTCCGCGCGTGCCTTGCAGCGACCGTAATTGACGGTTGCCCTGCTCCTCGATGGGGTCATTGTGGCCTCCTGTCGCCGAGCTCCTCCTCTTCGTGCGCTTCTGACCGGCGCTCTGCCGCACGATAGTACAAGCGCCTGTCCGACAAGATTCCAATGCCGCCAGTGGCTGTGCCTCCATTTGCATCCGCGAGCAACCCTAACGTACAATTGTACCTCAGGCTTCCCACCGGTCTCGATCCTCTCCTGCTTGAGCTCGATCCACCTCTCGGGTCCTGTCCTCTTCGCAACTCATTCCGTCCTCCTCTCTCCCAGCGGTGGACTCCACTTCTACCCACAGGACCGCCGCGCTTGCTTTATCCACCGTCATCCTTGCGCTTAGGCCTCGGCCCTTCCGCTCTTGCAATAGCCGGAAAATTAGCCATCATCACTCGCGTCGCGAGGGCCTCGGGACTAAAACACACCTCCCGAGCGCCCGCCCGAGCCACGGGGCCGCCTGAGCGCACCTCGCGACAGCTTAAGATGACCCACGGATAATCTGATCTTTTCCCCAGATTTCTATCGATCTCCATCGTCGCCAATTAACAGCGCAACATATGTAAGAGCTTACTTGAGCATTATCGATATACATCTCGAAATTCATAGCGATCGTCCTCATCAACTTGAGCCCCGATCTGACAAAGGTACTGCATATATATTCCATATACTGTATAAGCGGAGACACAAATTCATAACGACTTTTGCTTGTACGCCACCCACAGCATGTCTTCATCCCGACGTTGCGAATGTAGGCGGAGCCAGGCTTGGCTTGCCAAGTTTGACGACGAGAACTTGATTTCGGCTGGAAGAGCTAAGTACCTGGATTCGAGCGAAAACCATTTGAGAGCGGCAATGCGACAGTCGGCGACCTTTCACAAGCATTCACACGAACTTCCAAGCGCGTACTAGTGCGAGATTATCGGCCCAGCTAATGTCATGGCGTACGAAAAGCACGGCGCATGCGCACGCTCCTGCAGTCCCGCTTCCTCTCCCTCCCCTCTGCTACTTTTGCTACTCGCCTTTCTGAGTACCTTTACGTCCCCGCGGATCGCTACCGTTCAATAACTCGACAGCGTCATCATGTCCAAGAAATTGATTGCAGTAACCGGCGCCACCGGACAGTGCGTATTCATCGGCCACTACTACCCTTGGCGCGCTCCGTTTCACCGCCCATTACAACGAGTGTTGTACCCCCGTTTTGATGACCGCGACTCACCGATTTTCCTTCCAGACAAGGCTCGTCTGTCGTTGAGTTCTTGCTCAAAGAACCCGACACTTTCGCTGTCCGCGCCATCACGCGCGACCCGACCTCCCCTGCTGCCCGCGCTCTCGCCGCGCGCGGCGTCGAAGTCGTCAAAGCCGACCTCTCCTCCCTCGCCGAGACCGCCGCTGCGTTTGCGGGTGCCTGGGGCGTCTTCGGGCTGACGCAGTTCTACGTGCACGGTTTCGAGGGCGAGCAACTCCATGGGAAGAACATCGTCGACGCTGCTGTGCAGCAGGGCGTGAAGCACCTCGTGTGGAGCACCGTCGAGGGGCGCGAGGGCGAGTGCGCGGCGATCTCGTGGCGGAGTAAGGCACTTATTGAGGATCGCATCATCGCGAGCGGGATCCCGTACACATTCGTGTACATACCCATGTACTACGGTAGGTCCTCGACCTTGCGCGCGCGCGCTATGAAAGGACGCTACAACTGAAGCACTCTCCTTCGCGCCGCAGAGAACTTCTGGACCGACTTCTTCGCGCCAAAGTACGATGAGGAGAAGGGCTTCAACTGGACCGTCGGCTTCCTCCCCGACGTCCCAATCTTTGCGTTCAGTGTCTCTGACGTCGGCGGACTTGTTGTTCCTGCCTTCCGCGAGCCGGAGAAATACACTGGTACGTCTATCCCTCCATCTTGCACCCTCGCGCGGCCGCGCGCGGAGCTTCGCGACTAAACCCATCCCCACTCATTGCTCGCGCTCCCGCTCAACATCCGCGCTGACGCCTCTCTCATACAGGCTCTAAGATCAAGACCGTTGTCGACTGGCTCACCCTGCGCGACATCGCCTCTCAGTTCAGCGAAGTGACGGGAGAGAAGGCGAGCCTTGCCGTCGAGCTCACTCCCGAGGCGTTCGAGGCCTCGCGCCACGCGGATCACCCTGCCGCGGAGCTCATGTACCTCTCATGGGAGTTTGTGTGTAGGGCAGGGCCCGAGAGCGGATACAGGGTGCGCTATATCTATACTTTCCCCCTGCATGCGGGTACTGATTGTTTCGATCGCTCATGCGCTGCAGGACCAGAAACAGACGCTGTCGATCCACCCGCAGGCGAAGACATATCGGCAGTGGTTGAAGGACAGCCCACTTGTCAAGAAGCGCGTACAAGAGCTCAAGGCGGAGGCTGCCGAGCAGAAGAAGCAGGCGCAGCAGCAAGAGGTCAAGCAGAGCGCCTAAGTGTTACGTAGGCGGCAAGGGATGGAAGCGAGTGAGATTGTTGAGCCCTCAGTGTACGATTGTCGTTGTGAATATATCCATGGTCTTCGAACATTCCAAACGCCCTCCACCTGCTCAGGTGCTCACTTCAGATGTAACCGAGACGTCAAGGGCAGGGCAAGCCGTACCATAAGGTCCGTACCCCATCTCATCTAAATCACGTTTGCAACTTGACCTTTTTGTGTTAACTTTATAGATGATCACATTGAGCACTAAGCCCAGGAAACAGCTGCACCGTCATCGATAATCTCTCCAGGCCGCCGACGCCGTACCCCGCACAGCATGACAGCATCCAGGCCGCCGAGCGCTGGTCCAGATGAACACGCAATTCAGTCCACGACGGTACAATGCGTTCTGCCCGCGCGGGAGCCGTCATGTTCCTTGCAGCGCTCAAGTGCAGGCTGCTATTCCCTGCTATCTGACATATCTCAGCTTTTGCCGTTGTACGCGGCGTGCAGCCTGGTACGTCTGCGGAGTGGTTATGCGCGTATGTTGCTGGCCCTGGATGGTGTCTCTAGCGGGGTAGGTGCTCCAAACTCTGCGATGTCCTGCTTTGATATGCTATTGTTGAGAACCGTGTCAGTACAGGTTGTATCCCAATCATGACCATGTTACGTTTTTGACGCAACATCAAGCGCGGCGGCCGCGACCTGTCATTCTGCCCTGGACGCAGGCGGCCGCCATCTTCCATCTACCGTGTGTTCGTGATGGACCTGTACTATCCACGTCGTCTGGCGGCGAGCGTGTATTCAGACTTCTACCGCAGTGAATTGCCAAGAGCCATAAAGCATCGTCCCTTCTGCGAACTCTCAGCCTTCAACCTGCGAACGATCGTCACACCAGCTCCAACGATGCCTGCCATCCCCGCTCTCGCGACTGTACTCGTCACCGGTACGAACGGATTTATCGGCCAGTGGGTCGTCCTTGCCCTCCTCGCCCACGGGTACACCGTTCACGGAGCCTTTCGTACCCCTAACAAACTCACCCTCTTCTCTGATCTCGTCGCGCGCAAGATGCCAGAAGCGATAGACCGTTTCAAAGGCTTCGTCGTCCCAGAGATCACGGCAGTACGTAGCGTTGCAAAGTCGCTATAAAGTGGGCTGTTAACCACCCATCTCAAGCAGAGCGGTGCATTCGCGAAGGCCATCGAAGGCGTGGACGGCGTCATCCATTTGGCTTCGCCCACGTCCCCTGCTTTGGACGATCCACGAGCCGCGATTGAGCCTGCGGTCAAGGGTACGCTCAGCATCCTCGAAAGCGCGCTTGGGTAAGTCCTATCTCACTTTCGCCCCACTTTTCCAATTTATGACATAGGCGTGTTAACTCACGTCGGTATTTCCAGGACGCCCTCCGTCAAGCGCATAGTGCTCGCCTCGTCCATCTCCGCGATCGCTAGCGGCTCGATCTGTGCCCCGCGCGCGTATACCGAAGAAGACTGGAACGATCAGGCCGTGCAGATTACAGAGCAGAAAGGGCGAGATGCACCCGGTCTCATCAAATACGAGGCCAGTAAGACGCTCGCTGAGCGTGGTACGTTTGGATATGTTTGCGCCATTGCAAGATAAGCGTGCTGAGTGGTTTGTGTAGCCGCTTGGGACTTCATGAAGAAGCATCGGGAGGAGATACATTTTGATCTTTGCGTCGTCAACCCGTCATTGGTGTTCGGAGTGAGTCGTCGCGCCTTGATCTCTTCGTTCAAGCTGCGACAACCAGCCATATTATTGCAGCCATTGGTTGATGACACCCTCCCCTCCCCCGCCGCCCTTCCTGTGACACCAGCAATGGTTTACAACGCGCTGTTCGCCCGGCCTCGTCCTGCAGAGCGCACGCCGCCGTGCTTCAACTGTGTGGACGTGCGCGACGTTACAGAGATCCTCACCAAGTCCCTCGAGGCGCCAGAAGCCGGCGGACAGCGCATCATTGCTAACGCCCGTACGTCCTGTGCATGAATGGTATTCAAGTTGATGGCTGATTGTTTCGGCAGAGGTGTGCACTTGGGAGGACTGGCGTAAGCATCTTTGCCCTACTTCATCTCCTCCACAGTCCTCATCTGATCGATCTGTGCTTCTTAGTCCGTGCGAACGAGCGGCTCGGGCTGTTGTCAGGGCTGGACAGAGTCAGCCCAGAAGACGCATCCAAGCCTTGTCCGCCTCACCCGTTCTTTGTCAACGACAAGTCGAAACAGATGTTCGGTATCACGTATCGCGGGATTGAGGAGACACTGAAGGGTACGATAGTGGATTGGGAGTCGCGAGGATGGCTAAAGCACCTCGATGCCTGAATGTCGCTCACAATATGATTGCCGTGGGTATGGCTCCGGTTCTCTCACAATGACCACGAGGCTACCGGACACCGGCGTCGCGAACATCAACCCCGCAGGCACTGCTTGCGTCCGCACTTATCAACTTCGTAGGCTCTACAGAATATGGAGGCGCGTTGCAGAGAGCTTGAATGGTCGAATAGACCTAGATAAAGCTTCACTAGGTCAAGCTTAGTGTTGTATAATGTCAGACAAGCGTCGGTAGAGAGTGCTCGAGCGAGAAAGGGACTCCGTTCATGAGCAGGTTCAAAGAGTGAACGAGCTGGCTGTTGGTACGTGACAACGGAAGCATGGAATCAGAGGTGATGCAGGCATGAAAGCAAGCATAACGTCAAGCAGAGGGATGAAACGAGATGGCGAGGTACGCATTGGATAACGTTAACGCAATCGCAATTAACATCGAAGCATATTCGCGGCGTGGAGCAATGGGGTGGAGTAGCAGTGAGCTCTCATCACGGATGGGCGACGTGACAAAGCTACGAATCTGAAGAGCGCAGTTGTCGAAGGATATTACGATATTATAGGCTATGCGAGAATCAGAGTGGGGCAAACAACATCGGGGAAGCAACCTCTCAAGAAGATCTGAGGATCAGCGTGTTGAAGAGGCCGATCAAGCGGCGGGACAGCGGTGCTCAGCCTCGAGCGTGACCTCTTCCCTTCTCCTTTCTCGTGCTCTTCCCTCTTCTAGCTGAATTCCCAGAGGACCCACCGACGGTACGTGCTCTTTGCGGTTGAGGAACAAGCGGTCCACTCGGCTCTGAGACGTCGGTCCTCATCTTCTTCCGCGGAGGAGCGCCGTTAGGATCCGCGTCTGTGGTCGGGACAGCAGAGGCCGTATACATCTGGTTGAATGCCGCTACAAGGAGTCTTGCGTCGTAATGGTCCGGCATACTGTCTTTGACGACGTCGTTGTTCGGCCAAATGGGCGGAAAAGGTTTCCGCTTGGGATTGACAGCGTTCGCGAGCGTTTTGCGGAAGGCAGCATGGCTATCGAGCTGATTCGCTAGGGTTTTGATCATTTCGGATGGTTCCTCCTCAGCTGGTTGCTCATCTGTTGGGATCGGTACCTCCGTTTCGATGTCCTCCTCATCGTCCAGGCGATCGTTACTGGGTTCGGAGGGGTCGCTTTCAATCGCAGCAGGTTCGGGACGAGTGTTGGCAAGGAGAGCAGACCCCGTGCTGGACCTGTACGACTCCCAATGAAGGACAGCATATCGGGCCTTGAAGAGCCGCAGCAAAGAGCTAATCAACTTGTTGAGTTCGCCATGGGGATTTCCTTCCTTGTACCGGAACTCGAGTAACCGGCCATCGTCCCCGCTGATGATTCCATGGTCCATTGCCATCGACTTCAATGGGCTGCACTTTCGCTGCGCCCTCGCATCAGCGACGAAGCCGTCGAAGTATTGCGCGACGAACATGGGGATGTTGCCGATGTTATGGCGAAGGAGACGGACAGCGTAGAAGAGGAGAACATGGAAAAACGATTCCAGTTCATCCGCGACAGAGACTGGCCAGTGGGGATGATTGCGGACATAAGCCACCGACATGAACTGCCATGTACCCTGAAAAGCAGTCAGAAGAGGGGCAGTCGGTACGTATCACTCTGGCGAAACTCACCGTTCGTTCCGGCTGTGTAGCAACTTCCTGCGGTTTATCCGAGTCCGACGCATTCCGCACCGGTACTTTCTTCGCAAGCTCCCAGTCGGTGAGAACACCCTTCCATGTGACCACCTTCTTCTCCTTTGCATCCTTGAGGGACGACAATGACGGTAGTATGATCACATTTCCCGCGCTGACATCTCTGTGCAGCAATTGATGCTGCGTATATGCAAGGGAATGAGCTGCAAGATAACATTATCAGCTTCATGTGCCAGCTGCCTGGAGCCTATCTGAATCAACGTACTCTTGACGCAATCATAGAGGAGCTCCACGAGCTGCTTCGACGATGTGATCTCCGTGAAAGGAAGGCAGATGTCTTTGACGGCGATGCGATAGTGGGTAAAATGGCGATAGATGACTTCGCTATCGTCCTGAGAGTGCGATTCCTCCACCTCCACCTCGCTTGTCAAATCTTCAGGGGTCACAGAAGCAATATGAGGAATATTGCGTATGGCGCCGTCCGAATGGCATGTAGAGGATAACGGCAGTTCGGCATTTTGAACAGCAAGCTGTTGTTCGTGTTTCGTGTGTGCAGCTTGATAGTTAGCGTACTGGGCAGTCAGCGTGACTTGCCCAGCAACGTCCCCGTGCGCTACCAGCACCGGAACGCGGATGCCCGTCGCGGGAGCTCCCTCGGGGTTGAGGAGCTTGAGGTAGGAGCCTTCTGCCTCAAGGCCCTCGCAGAACGGCCTCCAGCAGTCCTTCAAGAAGGCAAATCGACGTTTCTTCACATCAATCGCGATGTATCCTCTTGTCCCACGTCCGAACAGCCAAGAAGACGTCCAGAGGGGCTTACCGACAAGGAATATTCGCTTCTCCTCTCCCACCTCGAGCCTGTACCGTGGCCACCCCTTCTCTAGAGACTGATGGAACTTCTCTCGCACGTACTTGAACACCCGAGGGTCCTCATCGTCCACCTCGATTTCGTCGAGGTACGATTCGTCATCGTTTGAGAGAGTCGCCACCGCGGCCTTGGCCTTTTGCCGAATATTATACGGCGAGCTAGCGGATTCAACTGTCGCCGCTTGAGCGCGGGGTTGAGGCGGTGTGTACGTGGCCGGTGCAAGCGAGCCCTCGGCGTACGGCATGTCCGAAGGCTGTTCCTTAGAGAACTCGTCCATGAGCTCGTACGCTCTCGAGCCCTCCTTCAGCAGCGTCGCCGTCGGATCGTAACCTTGTTGTTCGGGAAGAAGCTTGTCGAACCATGCAAGGAACGACAGGAGAGGCCTCGGATCCTGCACGTAGTTCTTCTTCATCGTGACGATGATCCCAGACTGATCGAAACGCATAAGGCGAAACTCAGGACCAATGACGAAGAGTCCATAGATGCAGGTACGATGCTGGCAATTGCGGATGACTAGCGCATAGTTGGTGATTTGATGGCGTACTGCCTGTCGGCTCTGCGCATTGGCCTCGGGAGCATCGGGCTCGTAGTCGTCGAACGGATCGAGACTGGTGCTCTCCCTCTTGAACTCAATAAAAAGCCTGATGCGGTTCCAGTCGGGCTTCCCACCCGAAGAGCTTATGGTGTCAGGCACGTCCTCGTTCAAATAGAGACCCGCATCGACCTTGCTAGCGGTTCCATCATCTGAGGAGTGGTTTCCGGTGAAGGCCGCCTTGTGTTCGTTGAGAAGACCGCCGTGATTCTTCGCATTCAGCACCTTGATCTGCACGCACATCAGAACCAGATCAAGACTGGTAGCAGAGCGCAGGACGACGTACGAATTGCTCTGCAATGGCGGCTTCTGTGGGAGTATCAGCGGCGCCGAAGACCGCATCGAACACAAGGCGAGCGTGATTGACGAGTTTGTCGGGCAACGCTTCGACCGCGGCCAAGCTCGGTTTGACCCCGAGTATGTCATTCTCGAAGGTCTCGAAGTCGACGAGGATGGTGTGGCCCATACTTGAGGCACCGAGAAGCGGTCTATCGAGGGCTACGTTGTCTTTCACGTAATCGCCGTGCTTCCGTGCATCAGAGTTGGATATTTTCTTTAGTTTATGGGGGCTCGTTTGAATGGGGCCCGCTGGTGCACGTACTTGAACGGTTCGCCTGAGTGAAGGAAGGGCTCAGTGTTAGCATGCCCAGCCATGTCGAAGGGGGGAAGAGAGAGAACCTACGGACCTTCGATTCAGATGCGCTTGTTATGTAGACGCGTAGATGGCTTGTAGCTAAGATGTGGCCTACGAGGAGTGTGGCTAAAGAAACGCCCGTGACACCGTTCTCGGAGGATACTCCACCCTGGAGGAGTGGATAGTGGACTTTTTAATCCCCGATTGCAAAGTCACAAAGCGACAAAGGAATTTCCAAGTGAGCCTTTGGAACAAAAGTGGTTTCGATGGTGGCAGAGAACAATGGTCGATCGAGCAAGGCGTGGTCTGGTGTCGTGGATGATGGGGAGAGGCAAAGCGTGTGCGTCTGCGAACCACACGACTCTAGTTGGATTGCCAAATTGGGTTGACCATCATGGGCGCTTGCAACTGTACCCCTCCACTACTCCGTCGAATCCGAGTGTGCAGAGGTGATTTGGCCTCGCAGCCTTCTGAATTCGCCCCCATGATGCCAGGAAGCGCCGTAATGCCATTCAATTGCTATACTATGGTATCTACGACCATCTAAATCCTGAGTTTGTCGTTTGACTGTTCAAGGCCTAAACCGCCTGCAAAGCAATAACCGGTACGTCTCACCGTGTCATCCACTCCCTGCATGAAACATGTGCGTTGCTGAAGAGGAGCACTTACCGTTCCTCGTGGGGATTTATCGGGCCCATTACTTTGGGCGCCTTTTGGGCGAGAGCAAGAGCTGAGGCAGAACGGCCTCAACTCTCAGGACGCCGCTGCCAATCAGCTCACGCGTTGTACACGACAACCACGGACTGACATACCCCAACTCTTCCTGCAGCTAGAAACAAAACAAATTGCACAAATACAACACAACACACGCGAACTCAATGGTAATGTAAGTAGCGAGCCAGCGCGCGAGTCGATCGTGATATAACCACACCAGTCTCAGAGCGTCCTCTTCAGCTGGTCACCCGGAGCTTCCTATCGAATTCCGGACATTTCAGCTTCGTCTCCTTGATATTCGCCGTTTTTGCGGTTGCGAACCTGCCTCGCTTTCCAAGATCTGCATCAACTTCATCTTCGACGCATGCTTTCGCCGGCGTCGACGGAAATTCTTCCGTCGCAGGGGGCTCGTGACGCTCCCAGTGATGCTGAGGCTGCTGGACGAGCTGTTCGACAGCCATGACTTGGCGGAGCTGGCAACACGAGAGGATATTTGCCAGCTTACGGAGCTTCTCTGAGTGTTCGCGCTCCGCGAATTCGCACCTGAGGTGTTAGGAGTCGATGCGCATCGACCTCTAATAAGTGACGAGGGGTCCTCTTGTGCGATGCATTGCTGATGCAAGGTGCTGGTGAGGCGCAATCAGGCATAGATACCGAGGTCCTTCAGCTTGTCACGCGAATCACAGTCCCCGCATCTTGTAGTGTGTCCTTGACCGTGATACTCGCAATAAATGTGTTTTACTCGGTAAATCCTGCCTACGTCGTTGTCCCTTGCTTCACCCATTTGGGTGGTCCGTTGATCAAAGTCCATGAGAACACCAAGGGTATGGGTCAGTTAGTGCTCAGGACAGCAATCATGCAACGCATCCCGCAGATTGCGCGAGGCTTCGGCCTTTGAGCAATGGAGCTCGCGTATGGCTCTCTCTTCCCAGAACGTCTGAACCTTGATCAGATTCGTGAGCACAGCGTAAGTTGATAGTATCCACGATGTGCGTAGCATTCCACGCTGATTGACGAAGCTGAGCAGAGATGTGGGTGGATCAGGATGGGAATGACGGTACATTACCGATGACCTGTGACCTTTCAGTCAAGAATCAATGAACGACACGAGCGATGAGGAACAGCACATATGTAGAAATCAATGCAGTGTGAAATCAAAGACATGTCCTTATAGTAAACAAGAACTTGTACAGTCGGACAAAACTGCACGTCGAAGTCGTGAACCGGCTACGCAACACCAGCAACATTAGCTTCTTGAGCCCCGAGCACGAGCTTTGCCTTTGCCCTTCGCTCGAGTGTGACGTGCTCTCCCAGATGGCTCAGAGACTATCCCGCCCGTGCGCGATATGGCTGGCTGAGGCGCTTTGAATAGCTCAGCCGGTTCGGAAGCCTCCGTTCGCGCCTTCTTCCGCGGAGGAACGCGCTCGGGATCCTCGTCCACGGTCGCCATGCCCGACGCCGTGCACATCTCGTTGAGCGCAAGGATGAGCTTCCTGGGATCGTAGTTCTCCGGAAGCCGGTCTGCAACAGCATCCTTCACAGGCCAGTAGAGCTTGCCTTGAGGATGTATGGCCTTCCCGATGATGTTGAGGAACCTCACATGGCTATCTAGCTGCGCCGCCAGAGCTATGTCTGTGGGTGAGGGTTCATGCTGACGTTTGCCCAGAAGCGTGTCAGTCTCGTCTTCTAGGGGTGGAGGTTCATCGAAGTCAGTGGCACCGGTGTTGACGGGAGCGGGAGTCGGAGCAGCGGCGCTTTTGGATGCCTTCTCTTGGGCCTGTATCGCTTGCCACTTCAACACCGCGTACCGCGCCTTGAAGTAGCTCAGTAGAGTTGCGAACAATCCGTTGAGCGCCTCGTGAACGCGTCCGTCCTCGCACATGAACTGGAGCTGCTTGTCGTCGACTTCGATCTCTCCATCACGCATGGCCGCGCGTTTGGCTCGACTACATCGCCGACGGGATTGTTCGCCAACGGTGTAACTGTCGAAGTACTCGGAGATGAAGAAGCGCGCGTTGTCGATGTTGTGCCGCAGCAGGCGAATGGCGTAGAAGAGCAGAACGTGGAAGAATGATTCGAGTTCGTCCGCGACAGACACAGGGTGGTAGGGATGGTGTCGAACGTATGCGACAGACATAAATTGCCACGTGCCCTTGACGAACAGTCAACCGGCCTGAACATCTTAAGCGTGTGAATATTAATACTCACGGTTCTTTCTGGTTGCCTGGGTACTTCCTTCGGCTTGTCTGCGCCTGATTCACCGGGCGGTGGTAGCTTCTTCGCCAACTCCCAGTCAGTCAAGATGCCATGCCACACCACGGTTCGCATCCCGTTTGCGTCCAAAGAGGAGGACAGCGTGGGCCGAATGATCATGTTTCCGGCACTGATGTCCCTGTGTAGAAGGCGCTGGTTTGAGTAGGCCAACGAGTGAGCTAAGAAGAGAACGTGATTGTCAGCTTAATGCACGTAGCACCGGAGCCTGAGAATATCTCCACGTACTGGTGATGCAGTTGTACAAGCACGACACGAGCTGCTTTGATGATTTGACACTGGTGAAGGGAAGGCAGACGTCTTTGAACACGATCCGGTAGTGCGTGTAGAGTCGATAGTCTGTATCGTCATCACGAGGGCCATCCAATGTTTCTGCATCCGTACTCTGTTGAGAATCGCCCCCAGTGCCAGAGTCGACGGCGGTGGCTACGGGAGCTGTAGCGGGAGATGCTTTGATCCTAGGCTCCTGACCATCCACCTTCCCTGCAGCAGCACAATCGAGTGCGTACCGCGCAGTGAATGTGACCTGCTCTGCAACATCTCCGTGGGCAATGACTGTCGGAACGCGGATACGCGGGTCCTTAGCGGCATCCTCGTTGAGAAGCTCGAGGTAGCAGCCCTCTGGCTCCACGCCCTCGTAGAATGGTCGCCAGCAGTCCTTCAGGAACATGAACCGACGCGTCTTGACGTCGAGCGCGACATAGCCCCGAGTCCCGCGACCGAACAGCCAAAATGCCGTCCACACAGGCTTCCCAACCAGAAAGATGCGCTTCTCTTCCCCCTGCCCGACCACGAGCTTGTAGCGAGGCCAATCGTGCTCCAAAGACTCACGGAATTGGTCCCGGACGTACCGGAAGACGCGAGGGTCCCCGCTGACCGGTTCGACAGCGTCCAGGTACGACTCGTCCATCGTGGATATCGCGGCGACGGCCTTCGTTTGCTGCCGAGTGTTGCGGGCCGGCACATCAGGTTTTGGGGGTGGCGTCGAAACGTCATACGGAGTAGGTGTCGCATCGACGGGAGCGCCCTCATCGTGCGACATGTCGGAATCGTTTTTCTCCGCGAACGCGTCCATAAGTCGATACGCCCTCGAGCCCTTCTTCAGTAGCGTCGCAGTAGGATCCAGGCCTTGCTCCTCGTCACTGAGAGAATCGAACCATGCGAGGAATGAGAGCAGCAGCCTGGGGTTCTGCGCATAGTTCTCCTTCTTCGTAACGATGATCCCAGAGTGGTCGAAGCGCATCAACCGAAACTCAGGACCGATGACGAAGAGACCAAAGATGCAGATGCGATGTTGGTATTCGTGCACGACGCGGGCGTAGTCGAGAATCTGATTGCGCACCGCTGTCCGACTTTGCGCATCCGCCTCGGGAGCACTCGAGTCGTCGTCGTCAAACGGGTCAAGGCTCGTCCCTTGTCTCTTGAACTCGATGAACAACCGGATGTGGGTCCAGTCGGGATTCCCTTCCGTGGGAGTGTGCTCCTGCGGATAGATGCCGGCGTCGACCTTGGCTGTACATCCGTCGCTCGAAGATTTGTTGCCCGTGAAGGCTGCACTGTGCTTTTTAAGGAGGCCTATATGGTCCTTGGCGTTGAGCATATCGATCTGTATAACAGGTCAGCTGGAGGAGGCTGTCACAACTGAGGACGACTTACGAATGTCTTTGCGATAGCATCCTCGGTGGGGGAAGCATCGCGGAAGAGTCTTTGAAAAGTCCATTTGGCATGGTCAATCGGCCCTTTGAGATCTAGATCCTCCCCCCAGCTCTGTTCGACCCGGAGTACGTCCTTCTCGAACGTGTCGAAGTCGACGAGGATGGTGTGGCCCATGCTGGAGGCGCCGAGGAGCGGTCGGTCGATGGCTGCGTTGGGTTTCAGGCTAGTCCCGTGCTTCCGGGTGTCGTAGTTCGAAAGCTTTCCAAATTTATGAGGACTTGTCTGTATGTGCGCAGACGGTGCAATGAAAGGAAGGCCGCTCGCTGGAAGAATGGGAAGTTCGTTGTTAACATGATGAGCCATGTCGGAGTTGGGGAGAGAGAAAGGTGCAGACCTTGGCTAAGTTGCGCTCGTTATATAGACGCGTAGATGACTGGTAGCTAAGATGTGGCCGACGAGGAGTGTGGCTAAAGAACCGCCCGGATGCTGCTCGAGGAGACTTCACCCTAGAACTTGACACGACTGAATAGGGCGATATTGAATCCCCGATTACAGAGCAACTATGCAATAAAGATATTTGAATGTCAGCCTCGAGAACAAAGGTGCTTTGGATGGTGGCAGTGAACAATGGTGGATCGAGCAAGGCGTGGTCCGGCGTCGTGAATGATGGGGAGAGTCAAAGGGTGGGCGTCTGCGAACCACACGACTCTGGTTCAATTGCCAAAACGGGTTGACCATCATCGGCGCTTGCAACGGCACTCCTGCTCTCAAGCTGGTTCGCCTCACAGCGTCACATTCCACTTCGCCCGCCATCATTGATGCATATTGAATACGGTACGGCCACGCGATAGCTTCACTATAGATGCGACTCATGATTGTGACCCAGATTCTCACTTTATCTTGCGTAAGGCGTAATCGTCTGCAGAGCGGTAACTGGTACATCTCACCTTTTCACCCGCTCCCAGCGTGAACACTGGGTTGCTGAAGACTCGGATTGAGCAACACGATATCGACCCTAGTATAGCTTACGGAGAGCTGGATATTTTTGGTGGCTTTGTGCCGGAGCGTCCGTCGAGGCGGAACATTCCCCACCCTTTCAAAAGACATCGCCCCAATCAGCTCACGCCGAGTACGCGGCGACCACAGACTAACATTCTAAACATACAAACTCAAAATGACAATACAACAAATGGTAATGTAAGTAGCCAGCCAGCTTGCGAGTCGATATACAGCCATACAGTCTTAGAGCGTCCTCTTCAGCTGGTCACGGAGCTTCCTATCGAATTCTCGATATCTCAGCTTCGTCTCCTTGATGTTCGCCGCCTTCGCGATTGCCGCCCCTGCCTCGCTCCCCAAGATCTGCATCGACTTCATCTGCGACGCATGCTCGCGCTGGCGACGGCGGATATTCTTCCGACGCAGGGAGCTCGTGACGCTTCCAGTGATGCTGAGGCTGCCAGGCGAGCTGTCCGACAGCCATGACTTGGCCGACCGGGGAGTCCTAGGGGATCTTTGCCAGCTTGCGGAACTCCTTCGAGTCTTCGCGCTCCATGCGCTCGCGCCTGGGGTAGTGGGCGTCGATGAGCATCCACCTCTGTGCGGTGTCTTCGGCGCCTGCGCCTCTGCGCCGCCGCTACCACTCGCTGCATTGCTCGCATGCTCGGGAGCCTCCGCAAGCTCGCCTCCCTTCCAGTCCATCGCATTTTCATCATCAAAAGGATCATGGACATCTCCCTCCGTGGCCACGCTTCCGACCGTCCCGCGCACCGCCCGCTTGCGCCTCTGAAGCCTCTGAAAGAGCGCACCGATCTTTCTGCGCGCCTTTCCGGGGGCGCGTTGCTTTCCCTTCGTCGGGGAGCCGTTGCGAACCAGCGGAGCGTCTTCGTCCTCGCCTTCGTCCTGGGTCGGGGACTCGCGAAGTGACATAGTGTCGATGTTTAGGTAAGACAGAGACGCTCGGCGTCCGTGGCCTGTCATGCTCGCTTGCTGCTTCTCCCATTGGGTGTCCCACTCTCGAAAATCGGGCGACTGCATATCGCAGTCAACGTCTTCGTCAGTCACGGTGATATCTGGATGGACCGCATGCGGGAGTGGCTCGGGAAGTTCGTCTTCGTGCTCGTTGAAGCCATTGTATTGTTCAAGAGCAGAATGGTACGAGAAGGACAGCGGTGAAGAGGACATGACGTATGCGATTACCGTAGCGGGGCGTCCTGCGCCGATTGGGAGAGGTATTAGTGTGTGGGGGGAGTGGAGGTTCGCTCATCAAGTCTCTGCAGCTTCTCCTTTTATATGGATACATGCATAGAGCTGAAAGGATACTTGGTGCAAGGGTCTTTCTTTGTCCTTGTCCATTCACCATCAGTGGCGGGTGGCGAGGATGAAGCACTCTTCCCGCGAACGGTGCCAATGTATGATGAGTACGAGCATGCGATCTTGCCACCTCACTAAAAGCATTCATCAACTGTCGGTGATATCTTGAATGTCTGGTTGATTCAGACCTTTTGTAAGGAGTCAAGCACCGCGATGGCACCATCGTGCCACGGTGCCACGGCAGATTCGAGCAGAACGGGCGTGGTGACACGATCACGTGACCTCGCTTCTAGCAATTCTCTCAACGCCCCTCTCAGGAGTCCGAGTCAGGTTTTCTTGTACGAGCTCGCACTCCTAGGCACGTCGTCTGTTCTCGTACCTCGCCGTTATCACAAGGTATTGGATACGTGACCATTCATGCTCTCCAGGCTCACCAGACGACGTCAACTCTCGCATTCGTTCTTGCTTTCTACCCGCTTGTTCTGTCTGTTCCTAGTATTACTCATATATGAACTCTCCTGTCTTTACCCGGCCAGATGGTTCTCGAAATACGACTTTCACCTGCTCAAGCTCGCGTTGCCCGGAGTTATTGTGTTTACGATGCCCCTCCAACTCGGGCTCGCTGTCCCACAGCAAGCAAGTCCGAGTCGAAAGCTATGGAGTCTCGCACCTACTATGCGTACATCAATACTGTGCTGCGTTTGAATCTCCGTGAACACAAATGGTCCAATGCGGACGAGAGTGCAAGCACTCCAGAGAATCAAGAAAACGTTTGCCAATTACATGGGTCGGTCAATTGTCCACAGGATTCAGTCGAAGCCCCAGAACTCCGGCTGCCAGAGCTCTGTCATGCAGCATGCCGACGCCAGCGGCCACACCAACTTTAGATCGTTCCTGGGCAACGATCGTCCCCACTATTCAATGAACAGCTCTCAGACACAGCAGTGGTACTCGGAAAGGTTACCTGATAGTCTAAAGGGTGTGTCGCGTCGCGTGTCGTTCCCTCCACGTCGCTGGCAAGGAGACCTGGCCATGGCCTCGCTCAGCGATGTATAAAAACCCTTCCTCCGTTGGTCTCACCGCTCGCTAGCATCTTCAAATTCTTCGCTTCCTTCACCATATGAGCCAGCACCGTGAAATCGTCCCCAAAGACCCATCTTTCCACCCGCCTATCAAAGGAGCATACATTGCCAACAACCCGACTAAGTACGTATACTCCCCGTCCAGGTCCTATCACTCACCGCACCCAGTGCCGTATCCTTCCTAGAACAGTCATGGACGCATCTCAGTTCACCTCGGCCAATGACCGATTCCAGTCCCTCGCTCCTAAATCCCCTGCGATAGCACAGCCGCAGCAGCACACGGCCCCGCTTGATGCGGCTTAGGACTGTAATGGCTCTGTTATCGCGAGCGGCAGCCCGTCCAGACCAACCCGCACACCGACCCTGACGTCGATGAGGAGGTCTCCGAATCTCGTCTGCTCCCGAGTTTGAAGAAACAGCAATGGGCGAGCTCCGTCCCCGAGCGCCCCCGCTCATCCCGGACTAGTACTCTTGCAGCCATCCAGAGCCATCCTCGAGCCCCGGATTTCCGGCCATGTTCGTCCGCACCAAACGGGTCCTCACCGACGTCGAACGCGCCAATAATATCGCTGTCAAATGCTCAAGTTTGATCACGCCAACCACTCGCGCGGCTCTCGTTGTACAAACAGTATACTGAGGCTGCGAACTAATCATGCAAGCCATAAAAGGGTGATAAAAAGGTTTGCCACATACCTGGATCGAACAAGTGACCTCCCCATTTCTCACGTAAGCAGGCTGAGAGCCCCTACGTGGTACAAGTGGGGCGCGCATACCACTACGCCAATGCGGCAGTGGCTGCCAGGAGCCAAGAAACTTATTGAGTCACAGCATAAAATTACACTTGCTCGTTGCGTGATACACGCTTGAAGTTGTGATCATGATTCTCGGCCTGGCTGGAGAGATTCTAGCTCGACCTTAGTATAATTACCACCAACAGGGATTTGTGCGCAAGAGCGGTGCCGCAACAGAACAGCTCGGTAGCCCCGCTCACAATCATACAGTTTGTGTTATACAGGGAACGGTCGCAATCAAGCACTCAAAACCTGTGGCTCAGATGATAAGGTAACATACCTACAGGGGCACTGTGGCTGCATTGCAACAAGCTCATCGCAGAACCGCCCGTGATCTCGACCTCCCTAGAACGGCATCTAATACAAATGGTCAGCTGGTCCGTAGGTGTCAGTCGACGTGCTCCATGCCGCGCCCTCGCCGCCTGGTCTTTCTCAGGCCAAGGCTATTCTAGCCTCTGCTCCAGAGGGGTCTCTGCCCGGTCCATCTCCTCCACGCGCGCCCATCGTTCGATTCACTGGGGTGCGCTCTTGACTACATAACGACCCCGGTCCAGCACCTTCGTCTTCCGCACAACCACCCTCGGTCTCACCCACTTCAAACTAGACGAGCTTCAGTCTCCTCGCACCCCCGTACCTCTCTCGATTCTCAACTTTCTGAACTTCGAGTTCCTTCGACATGTCGCCGCTCGCTAGGACTTCGCCGGCTTCCCTCCGTCTCGCGCTCAGACGCACCCCTAAGCAAGTGCGCGGATTCGGACTCCATCCCCTCAAGGAGCACGCCGCCCACCACGTACGTTCCCTGCGTGGTTCAGGCACCACCACGAGATTGATGCTCATTTCCGCCCGCAACCCCAGAACATGCCCTTCACTTACGACAACCGGCGCAAGTTCGCGGTGCGCTACGCCGGAGCGGCGGCCACCTTCTTCGCCATTCCCTTCGTCGCCGTGGCCTACCAGCTGTAAGTTGTCTCCGCTGCCCATCGCTGGAGACGAAACGCCGGAGCTGATGTAGATCGACCATGTCAGGCGCAAGTCTGGTGGCGCGGCTTGAAGAGTTCGTCTCAGAATATTGCGAGTGTACGCTAAGAAATAGGCCGAGGGTTTGAACTCTGGGGCCGTGGAGTGGACTTGGAACTTTGACTTGTTTGTATCATATCTCCTTCCTCAACGCAATACAGCACGACGTTTGCCTGGATGGGTGGTCTTACCTTGCCTTGCTTGTGCGTCAGTACTCGGCGCTCGCTTCTGTGTCGCCTCTTCCGCCATTGGCGAATCATATTGCACCGATTACGGTCGCTGATTGTTGAACACCTCTCCGTACGCGTGTCGAGGAAGGCTAGGCCCTGGTAAGTCCCTAGGCTAACACCATAGCTTCGAAGGCAAGTACGACATTACCCGTCTAGGGCAATCGCGAGGGTGAATCGTCCTCGTTGACCTTGGACTATTGGACTTGTCCTTCCGCAAGTACCTGATGATCTTCGCAGACGGGGGGTAGCCTGAGATCGTAACATAAGTGAATGGCGCTCCCTTTCTGTGTCCCATCTTAGAACGTGGCGAGGCGCGTGCTCTGCATTCTGCGGCCGGTCGCAATGCAACAGACCTTGTCTTGCATTAACCCCATTGACCGGGTGTTCCTGATACAACGGACACCGCTGCGCGTTGATTCCTCGCACAGTTCACAACGTAAGCAGCACCCTCCGTGATGTAGTTCTCCCGGAGAAGCTGATAAAACTACGAATGTGCTGGTGCAAGGTTCAACTCACAGTGGGTCTCATACGGTACACTGCATACCACCATAGCTCGTTCCTGCGGAGCCACATCGACTAGTAGCCACTGGTGTCCCTGGTGCCTCGTACACTGCCTGAAATCATATCCAATGTAATTCAGGTACTCACGACGAGAAGAAACATACGAAATAGCGCTCAAGCCTGCTTCCGGCGGGGAATGCTCGTCCTTGCTGCGCCGCTGCGCGGAGGATGCGGGAAGGGGAATAAGAGACCGGAGTTTCCAAAATTGGGCATGAACGATACCACCGGAAACTGCCGCGGGCCCTCGGGTGCAAGCAGCGCGCTTATCTCCGTCTCCGTCTCCAGTCTCCATCTCCTCCCCGTCCTCCCTCTCCATCCTCATTTCTCACATCGTACCTATCGAGCTCGTATCATGCTATCGGGGCCCTTTGGGAAGACTATCCATACGACTGCCTTGATATACGCGTCGTTGAGACAATGAACTCGACTGCTAAGTGGGTATACAGTGACGGATGACTTCATGCACCGCATGGTACCACGGACCGCCGCTAGTCACTTGCGAGTCGCTGCCACGCGAGAGTCTCCCTAGTAGTGTCAAGCAACATATGCTCTATCACGGAACCCGGATCGATCTTCTCCGGGGTTACTTGGTCAGAGTACCCTCTCTTTCGCAGTGCCAGCTTCCAGCTTCCGCCGCCGCCGTGGTCGATTGAACACTGTGCGACATCTTCCTCGGCCTCCGACCGGTGAAGTTCGACCTGTCTCAGCTATCGCTTGCTTCTGAAGATTAAGAACAAGCCGAGCGTATGGACCATTCACAGCAGTGGTCGCAGTATGGAGAGATAAGTGTTCATGCTTATTCTGCGCATCACTCACGGCCTACCATTCTAGCTGACGTGGGGCCACGAACATGTGCTTGGAGGCTTCATGAGTTCCCCTCATGGAGTCTGTCCTACCGCTGAGTGACTTGGACCAGGGACTCGCTTTGTCAGCAACATTTACCCGGTTGGAGCTCTCTTTCTGTCCTCGCGCGAGTCTCTCCGGCACTGTAGTGCGATCCAACATACGCATGCTTCACTATGGCATTCGCATCGATGGCCTCCGGGGTTACTTGGGCAGAGCACCCTCTAAATCCGCGTCCGATGCTACCACGCGCTCGATGGCGAGCCCACCGGTATCACGAGATGCTGCCCACTCCGAACGTGTCCACGCTGAAGGCAGTCTTCTTTCCTCGTGCATGGTGCTGATCAGTACAGGAAGCGACCTTCGTGATCACGCTCATTCCGTAAACATATGGATGTTTGTCTCACCTGCCCCGGCGTGCTGACTTGTTGCGATCGCTTCTCACAACACAGCGGAGTGCGGAGGAGCGTCTCTGACCCTCGGCGTTTCAAGCTGAATACGATAGAGGTCAGACGAAGATCGAAAGAAGGTTTGGCAAGTGTATGTCGTACAACAATCTCACCCCGGTGCCTTTAACCACTGAACTTCCTGTATCCAGCGGAGTTGGTCGCGCCATCGACACGCAGCTATTCCAGCGCCGGTGGCTGTAGCCTGAACCACTGTACATTTCAGGCAACTTGATATCGTGGTGTGGCGCTCTCCACCGAGAATGGATCGACTGGGATATTCTGCGCGCTCCAACACGTTCCCTTCGTTGGCCCTGCGGAGGTCGCTAAGACGACGGCGCTCGGACAGCCCTGCAGCTGAGCAAAAACGAGGCGTGCAAATCATTCCCTCTGGCCAGTCAGACGACGCGCAGCATCTGGTGTAGCTCCACGGACGCCCTCAGATGACTCGCGGCCTAGCTGGTGTACTTCTGGTCGAACGCTATTCTCATGTGCGCCCGCGGAAAATTCTTGGGGTCATATCGACGTGCCCGGTATCGAGCATATGCCCGCAACGCGTCTCCGGAGACTTTAGGTCCTGTCCGAGGGGGGTTATCGATAGCCGCGGAAGCAAAGCACATTGTCCCGTCCCCTCGTCGCCTACCGCATATGTCGCCTCCACCCAATGTTCAGCCCCGTTCTGGACCGTCCGGGGGAGGTGCTTTCCATTTTGTCTTCTGTTCAAGATATCTCCCGTATGGTTTGCGGTGTCACGCCGAGCTCCCACCCGCGCTGGCGATGGGTCTAGCACCATGTGCCTTGCTTCGCGTGAGGTACCATGAGATGCTTCCGCTGCTATCCACTCTCGTGCGATAGCAATCCCGACCAGGGACGGCGTCGGCTCCGCACGCTGCGCGCAGCGTGATCCTCGCCGGCGTCACTCTTTTCCAAGTCTGTTGCGGAGGGCTCGGGGCGTATAAAGATGGACGCGAACATGACTCTCTTTGTTGTGAGCTGCATCCCTCCTACCTCCTCGAGGCCTTCCAGCTCGCACAGCAGTACTGCTCTTCTCATCTGCTCCGGCTCCCGCACCACCATGTTCGCCTCGCGCACCTTCTTGACCTTGGCGTGCCTCGTCGCCTCCGTGTTTGGCGCGACCTACTCGCAGACCGACAGCCACCAGGGCAGCGGCTTCCTCAAGTCGTTCACCCACCAAGCCATCGCGGACCCCACCCATGGCAGAGTGTAAAATCTTGTCCTCGATCACCTCCCAGGACCTCGGCGTTGCTGACCTCGGTCTGATCCGGCAGGAACTACGTCGATCAGGCTACCGCGCTCGCCCAGAATCTCACGTACTATTCTGGGGACCATTTCATCATCCGCGCAGACGACAAGACGGTGCTGAGCGCCAGCGGACCCGGACGCAACTCTGTTCGTCTGCAGAGCAACAAGCAGTACACCACGCACGTCACCGTGTAAGCATGGATCCTCCCCGCAGCGCTCGTCATAGGAACTCACGCTGCCTTCTCGACCAGATGGAACGTCCGTCACATGCCACAGGGATGCTCGTGAGTGCTCAACGGCACTTTTCCGTCAATAGAGCCCTGTTTGACATATCTCTACAGGACGTGGCCCGCGCTGTGGGAGGTCGGCGCGGATTGGCCCAACCAAGGTCGGTTCCGAGTCTCACGCGAAGCCTTCGGAAGCCCGTGATTCTGACTTCTGCTGCTTCTCCCGTCTCCGCACAGGCGAAATCGACGTGCTCGAGGGTGTCAATGACCAGACTCCGAACCAGTCCACTCTCCACACCAGCTCTGGTGAGCACCCCGACAACTTGTGTCGCTATTTTCGTGCTAACCCCGGATATGACGCCAGGCTGCACGATGCCTGCGTCGCGCTCGCAGACCGGGTAAGTTGTGCCGCTTAGACTCACGACAGTGTGGAGCTGACAGGTGCTTGCGCGACAGAACCTCCACGGGCAATAACTGCGACGTTGCGTCTACAAACAACGCTGGATGCGGCGTGCAGGCCCCCACCGCCAACAGCTACGGCCCAGCCTTCAACAGTGCCGGAGGAGGCTGGTAAGCATCTTCCGCCCTCGTTTCGCGCCCCTGGTATGTTCCTGATCGTGTGCGTTCCTCCAGGTATGCAATGGAGCGCACGAGCTCGTTCATCAAGGTCTGGTTCTGGTCCCGCAACGACGCGTCGGTGCCCAGCGACGTGAAGAACGGCGCGACGTCCATCAACACGGATAACTGGGTGAGGCGCATCGAGCGACATGCTATCTTGAGCGCATGGCTGACGTGCGATCTCTTCTGCGTCATAGGGCACCCCGTACGCGTACTTCCCGAGCCAGTCGTGCGACCTCAACTCGCACTTTGGCGCGCACAACATCATCATCAACCTGACTCTCTGTGCGTGCTATTCGTGAAGTCATGATGATCGACTGACATGGACTGACGGCGAACTATAGGCGGTGACTGGGCGGGTGCCGTCTTCAACGCCGACGGCTGCCCCGGCGACTGCGCAAGTGAGTAGCCCTCCGAATCATGCATACTGATCTGCATTCTGACGGCGCCTGTCTCCGATCGCAGCCTACGTCAACAACAACCCCTCCGCATTCACCAACGCCTACTTCGACATCCAGTGGCTCAAGATCTACGGGTGAATTCCCCATTCCGCTTCTCTTTCCGCCGTTGCTGCGCATCGGCTGACGACCTTCACGATAAACGAGACGTCGTCGGAACCGTTTCGGTTTCCGTCCCTTCTTTCATTTGGTTCTTTGCAGTCTCGTTCGTAGTAAGCCATCCGTGTATGAGTAACCCTGTGCTGTACAGTGTAGCCCAATATCAAAGAATCTGTTGCGCCATTTGTTACTACTTGAGGGTGCACGCACAGGCGTTATCCAAAAGATCGCGCCGGGGTAGGGACTGGGTATGCAAAGGTTCGCGACTGGAAGACAGGAAAAAAGGGCCTGGCCGGGAATTGAACCCGGGGCCTCCTCCAAATTGCTATGAAAGCCCTAAGAAGGAATCATACTACTAGACCACCAGGCCTTGTATACGGGGTTCTGCTACGTGCACCAGTGCGGTCAGCCTCACTTTCGTGACTTGGTTGATGTTAGCGTCGAGAGACTCTCATATGTACTACCACGTACCAGTAAGCCACATCTTCAACGGCTTGCCTACCCCAGGCAGACCTTGTCACGTAAAGACTGGACAAAGCAATACTAGGGAGTCACTAGGTGATATATGCATAGATCCCCATGCAACCAATGCTGATTCTGATGGCAACTCAGTACTACAGTACTAGTAGTGCACAGCTCCGGCAACAAAGCATGGATTCTCGTCCTTCGACAGACGCGGATGCTCAGTTTTCCAGCTTCAAAGACGCCCTCGCCAGGCGAGTTCTTGCGCAACCGGGTATTGGCCATGACCAGGCGGACCCTGAGGCAGATGCAGACGTGCTCGACGACTTCGCCTCTTATCTTGCACAAGAATTGTGGCCTTCTCTTCCGCCGGCCGTGCGCGAGGCGACATACGAGGATCGAACCTCGGTACCTGATGTGGACGATCTCCCCCTCGAAAACATCCCAACCTCCTTTGCCGATACCCTCGCCTCGTACGGTCTCGTCGAAGACGAAGAGTCTGCAATTGCATTTCTCAGGCGTGTCTTACAAGACTACGTCGCCGAAGCATGTGCGCCGCCGCCGGTATGGTCCAAGACTCGAACGAAGGAATGCGAGATTTGCGAGCGCGAGGTACCGCTCACTTACCACCATCTCATCCCGCGTGAAGTCCACGACAAGGTCCGCAAGAAGAAATGGCATCCCGACTCAATGCTAAACTCTGTCGCGTGGCTATGCAGGTAGGTACCAAGTAACTGGTATTCCTCCATACTGTGCTACAGCCAGCCCTTGCCTGAATTGCGACGTCGTGGAGGCCTATACTTAGCATCTCATTCCAGGCCATGTCACTCTGCGGTCCATCACGCTGCGGATAACGAGACTCTCGCGCGGGAATTCTACACCGTCGACCGCCTGCTCGAGCGCGAGGATATCCAGAAGTGGCGCAAGTACGCTGCGAAGCAACGTTTCGGCGTTCGAAGAGGATGATATCGCTGGATACTCCGAAACGGAGCGTTAACACATCGTATTGTCTCATGTTGGAAGGACCGGGTGTACAGTATGCAAAAGCGGAGGTCGGAACCTTGTGCTGCACGCGAGGTTCATACCATTCTTCATCGCCTGATGCATTTGGAGAACTAGCCGACGTCGCAGTGGGTTGAGGCATGGGAGCTCTGCATCAGATGCCGAAAGCCTTCTTTGAACGCGGTCCCGCCACAATGACTTGCCGTGAAGATTATAACTATAGGCGCCGACCATTGTTGTAGCCAGAACGTGATGGCGCAGCATACACTGCGGCGTATATAACGCAGTCGCAGCACGCGACGTATGCACCCCTTCGCATACGCTGTCATGCAACTCACGTACCAGGGAGACGCTTTCCCGATCATGCTGGCCGTGAGCGCCATGGCCTACGTTGCCCTGGCGAGCCCTTCTACATTCACTCTCGGTCCTCGTCAGTCAGACACTTGCAATGGTCTCGCATGCCCGGGAAATGGCCAGCCATGCAGCTCGGAGTGCACTTGTATCGACCCACTGGATGACTCGCGCTTCGTAAGTCAAATACGTGATTCGCTGCACTGTCTCAACTGACCCGACAATGTGTCCATCCACCGCGATATCCTTGCTCTACAGGAATGTGTGCCCAATTCGTGCATCGGTGT
Organism: Trametes coccinea BRFM310; assembly: GCA_002092935.1. Classification (NCBI taxonomy): domain Eukaryota; kingdom Fungi; phylum Basidiomycota; class Agaricomycetes; order Polyporales; family Polyporaceae; genus Trametes; species Trametes coccinea. The sequence continues at coordinate 98,865 of KZ084106.1, forward strand.
GCTATGCATGACGGACGCAGACTGTTGCTCATCGCCGCTTCCATTTGTCTGTCTGCCCCCACCGCCGAATGTCACTTTGCCCGGGGTGAGCTCTACATACCGTGCCGTGCCTGGCCATCGGAACTAAGCAACAGTTACAGCTTTGTGCACCGACGCTCCCACCGCCTGTCACATCCACGGGTATGGCACTCCCGTCCGGACTCTCGTAGAGCACGAAGCCGACACTGCGGTCAAACGAAGGCCATATCAAACCGTTGCAAACGCAGTCATATTTCTCACAGAACATATCTGTTGAATAGGTCTATGATCAGAGTTGTGACACAGAGATCGACAGAGGTGTCGTACCTATGGTAACGATTCTCGAATTCTGTCAAATCGTGCATCCCTGCCTCTGGAGCCGGGCGTGAGAGGGTCCGTCTGGGCATCGCGATAATGACTCACCTTCTCCCTTCAGCTGGTCCTCGTACGACGTCACCTTTCCGTACTTGCGGTCGCGCTGTGCCGTCATGAGAGACTGTATGACGCGAAGCAAACGGAGTAAACATTACCTTGAGATTGCTCCATAGCATGTAAGCTCCGAGAGCAAGGTGGCAAACTGAGAACACTATCAGTATAACGGTAACGCTCTAACAAGGAGCAACCCACCTGTCTTGATAACGTAGCCTGGATGTCGACTCTTTAGAATCCGATAATACCGGTCGAGCACCAGATCAGCAGTGCGTACCAATGAACATCGCTTTCTATTGCCATGAGAGCGTGAGCAGCCATCGGCGCATTGCATGGGAAGTATCGTACCGTTCCGGTGGTATACTTTGGCGCCTCGCTATCCTGTCAGAGGTTCAGGAACAGCCTGAGCATTCGCCTGCCGTCAGACCACAGCTGTGCTCACGATGAGGAAGTGAGGCCTATTGCATGCGTTAACAAGGCGTCCACCCGCCGATGACAGTAGGTGTGCTCACCCAATTATGTTACCGACGCAGTACTACAGCAGGACGAATGAGCGGCAGAATGCACGGCGACGGGGGATGCAGGCGCGACGTACACCGACGAAAGTGACAGCAGTTGTGAATGTCTTCTTCGTGAATCCTCCGATCTATACAGGACTCATGAGCGCAGTAGCGCGAATGCGAGTAGGGCTGCTTACGTTGTTCGATATCATCACCAAGGAGAGGGAGAACCCGACAGACTGCAGACTGAGCTCATACTACAACACAACTCGAGGTGGCTTGCATGCTCACCTGGAAAGACGTGAACCAGTAAGCGACAAGGCGGTTCCACTTCTGATCGGATGGGAGGTAGGTCAAGCACGCCGCAGCGATGATGCATGTGATATTTCCTGCCGCCATGGTAATCACGCGCACTGAAAGGAGCCGTGTCAGAATATGTGGTAGCCGTGAGAGGACCTGATACTTACTGTTCTTGAAGCGCATGCAGACCCACCTTGAGCTGATCGTCAGTGACGTCTTCGGCAACGTCTTAATAAGCGAGCGGGCTTACCCGGCCAGGAGCAGGCTCGCAATTTGTACACCAGAGGATGCTGCGTCAAGCAAAGTGCTTTGCAACGTCGTGAAACCGAGTCCCTGCAGGACAATAAAACAAGTCAGTGCTCAATAGCTCCGCGTACGCCGAAAATGTCGGGTGACCTTGATGATGATGGTCGAGAAGTTGGACACGATACTTCGAAGGAGACGATGAATCAGCGGAATGCGATTGATGTGGAAGACACTCGGAGTGCATACCCGTTAGGGATCTGAGCGGCGATTGAGGCTATGAACAGCAGCCATGTCTTCGGATCCACCAGGGCATGTTGGATCTGCGCAGGCAGAAGAACATGTTCTCTCGTCTCCCCAGATTGGAGCTGTGGAACGTACCTGGTACCACTTGAACTGGGTGTTCTTGACTCCTACCTTTGCCTCAGCGACACGCTTAACAGCGAGGATCTTCTCTTCCGACGTCAAGAACCGGGCGTCGACAGGAGAGTCGGGGAAGAAGAACCATAGGATGACCGCGACTGTCGCTCTGGTCACTACGATAACTAGCGCGCCAGACTAGTGAGAAACCCACAGACGACACTCATCCCTCCCAAAATCAGAAAGATGTACTTCCACAGCGCGATTTCAGGGTTTTGGATGTGACCAATCTTTGGACGTGAGGGGCTGTCAATCCGACCATGATCCGAGCGATACACATGGCACCTACACCATAAGCAACGAAGCCGCCGAAGATGCCGGCCCATCCATTGAAAGAATACCAGACCAGCGACCTGAAGGGGACCTCTGCTTGCGCGTACCAAATCGAAGTCAAAAGGGTCATGCCAGGAGTGACAATGGCCTCGAGCAAGCCAAGGAAGAAACTGGCAATAGCTCTCTATTCAGCGCGGATGAGTGCGAGGCGTTGCTTCAGACCCCACCGATTGACCATGGTACCCGCGAAATTGGTACATGCAGGAGTGCTGGGAGTGTAGTCAGATCCAAGCCTGTTCTGTGAACAGAGGAGCATCGTACGTTATGACGATCGTGGCCCAGATCAGCGTGGCTAGCAGAAGATGAGACACGTTCCCTGCAAATTTGGCGGCGCTCACTGATGGCCAGGACTTTGCCCGTAGGATAGTGCTGGAGTAACCAGCTATCCGGGTAGTTGCCGACCAGGTATCCTAAACTGCGTGTATACTCGGATTCGAACAGGTCCACTTCATAGAGACCTTGCGATACCCACTAGAATACTGCATATATGCTGCAGTCAGTGCTGAACCTAAGATGGTCTCGATTTCGTATAAACTCACTGCTTGCGAACCAACTGAATTGGTCTCCGGAGACGTGTAGAGCTTGTTTCATTCCATACAGGTTGCCATAGTTGAGACTGTAGGATGACCAGCTAGTTATCACAAAGTGTCACTCCTTGGTACATAGTGACGTACGCCGTTTTGTCCACTACGCTAAGCGTGTAAGCATGCGTACATCAGTGCCATAGGATTCACTCACAGTAGCTCAGGCCTTGAGCCATGCAAAGCTGAGACGTCACCGTTGATCAGAGAAGGGACCGAGGCATCGAACGCGGGACGCCTACCATCGGGAGGATGAACAAGTCAATCTTCCGTGCGATCCTGGTGCACAACGCGTGTATTGTGAGCGAATCCTGAGCGTGATGGCTTGCGCACTTACCTGCGGCTCTGTTCGGGAGTGACCTGGAGTCCGGATTGCCGGGCGATCTCAAACTCATGCAGGCCCACGTTCCCGTCGTCGCTGCTAGATGTGTCATGAATTGAGACTTCCTCCGTTTCGCCGGCCTTATCTCTGAGCGAATCAGCTTCAGGGTCGACGGCTTTCTCGAGCGAGCGCTGGGAAGCTAAGGATGACATTGTGGAGGAAACTGGCCTTGAACCGGGGTTACTGAGGTTAGTCAACGCAGAAGCCAGCGTCGACGGCGCAAGCTGCTGTCTATCTGCGTTCTTATACCAGCGCACGATCGGTATCAGAGGCACTCTCTGTAAGGAGGAGTGGCGAAAGCGCGTATCCACCGAGGATGGTGTGCTTCTTTCAGGCACCACGCATGGAATACGCAATATCTTATCGCACGCTCTCACCTCACTCTTGCAGTCCGCTGACCCTTCGGCATTGTCCACTCCCGCAAGTGTGCCGCAGGGCCGAGACGAGCCGGCGATCACTCACTAGTATCGCACTAACTCGTCAGATAGTCCAAGGTCTCACAGAACATATCTGTCCAGCGATACATGAGGCTCACAAATTAAGGCAGAGATTGGGATCCACCATACCTATGATAATGATTCTCGAGCTCAGTCAAGTCGTGCATTCCCGCCTCTGGGGAGTGGTCAAAGGAGATCAAAATCAATGGCGAAGGGTTGCCTTACCTTCTCCCTTCAACTGGTCCTCGTGGGACGTCACCTTTCCGTACTCGCGGTCGCGCTGCACTATTGTGAGAATTTGGGCGAAGGCGAGCGATGCTGACGTTACCTTGATGTTGCTGAGTAGCATATAGACACCGAGAGCGGCGTGGCAGACTAGAGAATACCGTCACAGCGTTGGCGTACTTTCCAAATGCGACAAGGATACATACCAGTTTTGATGGCGTAGCCTGCAAGTCATGTGGATGGATGTAAAGCAGTCAGTTGTCTTAGATCAACGCCGGATAATGTTGGTACGAACTGATCAGCATCGCTTTCTACAAGCCAAGCTGTCAGTATGTGCAGTTTTGTAGAGCGCATGCCGTACCGTGCCCGTGGTATATGTCGGAGCCTCGCTATCCTGTGTACCGGGCTTAGAATTATGAGTTCACAACATCGCGCTCTCATCGCTTACGATTATGAAATGGGGCCTGCCTGATACGTCAGATAGTACACATATACCAAACAACCATGAAACGCACCCCAGGACGTTTCCGACACAGAACTGAAGCGAATCAGCCACGATACAGCATCTATCGAGAGCTTGGAAGCGATACGAGGCTTACTCCGACAAAGATAATAGCGGTTGTAAAAGTCTTCTTCGTGAAGCCGCCAATCTGCGGATAGGCATCGCCACTATAGCTGTAGTTGCGCAACGCACCGCGAGGACGGACTCACATTGTTCGCAATCATGACAAGAGAGAGGGCTAAACTAGCTGTCTACCGGATGATTGTTGTTACAGAGTCAGAGTGCTTCGCTCCAAGTATCTATTGACTTACTTGGAATGCTGTGAACCAATATGCGATGAGACGACCCCATTTCCGATCGGGAGGAAGGAACGTCAAGCAAGCCGCAGCAACTATGCAGACGATGCTGCTGGCCGTCATAGTGATGAAACGCACTGGAGGACAGGGCTTGTCTACGCGCACTCGGTATAACGAAAGAACGGGGTGCTTACTGTTTTTAAAACGCATGCAAATCCATCTAGAGGATGACTTAGAGTGCGCCGCGCATCCACAGCATGGGCTGCAGGCACATACCCTGCAAGAAGCAAGCTGACAATCTGCAACGCCGATGTCACAGCATTGAGTAACGTGCTTTGCAAGGCCGTGAAGCCTAGTCCCTGTGGTAGATGCGCAGCTATGAGTATCCACGTGTATTTCCCGCGAAGAGTACCTCCGAGTCACCTTGATGATGATCGTAGAGAAGTTGGTGACGATGCTACAGGAGGCATCATGAGCGACGGCGGAACATAGTGATGCTACGCGCGTACCCATTTGGAACTTGAGAAGCAGACGTCCCCACTAAGAGCATCCACGTTTTCGGGTCAACAAGCGCATGCTTGACCTACTCTCGGGGTCAGGCAATTCGATGGTTCGCACGTGAGCAGAAGAGGACCTGCCTGATAGAACTTGAATTGAGTGTTCTTCACCCCCACCCTTCCTTCAGCGACACGCTTGACGGCAAGGACCTTCTCCTCCGCAGTAAAGAATGGTGCAGACACAGGGGAGTCCGGAAAGAAGAACCAGAGAACGCCAGCGACTGTCGATAGCGTCAGCAAAAGTATAAGTCTCATTCAAGAGATGTCCTACAAACGATGCTCATTCCTCCCAAGATGAGGAATATGTACTTCCAAAGCGCGATGCTCGGGTTTGTGATATGTCCTACCTATTGGAGTGATCGATCCGGTCAGCATCACGGTATCCGAGCAAGCAAGCAATGCACAGACGCCATAAGCCATGAAGCCGCCGAAGATCCCCGCCCAGCCATTGAATGAGTACCAGAAAAGGTATTTGAATGGGACCTCTGACTGCGTGTACCAGATCGAAGTGAGCAGGGTCAAGCCGGGAGTGACAATCGCCTCCAGTAGGCCAAGGAAGAACCTATTGGGATGAGCACGATGAGGTGGGAGTCAGCGGATGTGAGTCCGAGCGACATAGGCTACCCTCACCGGTTGGCCATGATACTGGCGAAGTTCGTACAAGCAGGGGTTCTGTGTATCGTGAACCCGGGATCAGTGCCACATATGGTGCCGATGGAAGAGGAATGTTCTACGTGATGACGATGATCCCCCATATGAGCGTTGCTGAGAAGCAGATCAATGTAAGGTTCGCTACAGGCTTGATTGCACTCACTGATGGCGAACACTTTGCCCGTGGGGTAGCGCTGTAAAAGCCAGCTATCCGGGTAATTGCCTACAAGGTATCCTAGACTGCAAGAGTCATACATGAGCCACGCCGTCAGAGCGTGGTCCGTCTGCAGTGTCTTGCGATGCTCACTAGAATGCTACATGGATGGTACAAGTCAGCCTCATTGCCGGTTTGGGGGAAATCTTGAACTGCAATTGACTGACCGCTTGCGAACCAACTAAACTGGCTGCCAGAAACATGCAGACTCGGTTGCATGCCATACAAGTTTCCATAATTCACGCTATACGACAGTCAGCCAGCGGTAATCCTATGTCTGGGTCCCGTATCATGCTGCTACATACGCCGTCTTGTCCACTGTGCTCAAAGGTGAGCGCGCAGCCAGGGGACTTGGGATTGCATCACTCACAGAAACTAAGCCCTTGGGCCACGCAGAACTGCAACGAATGGCTATAGCCCAACCCGCGACAGAGTACGGGCAACTTAGGCTTACCATCGGGAGAACGGAGAAATCTATCTTCCTCGCGATTCTAAACAACGAATACTGACGATGAGCAGGTGCGTACCAAGTCTGCACGGGTACTCACCTGCGGCTCTGCTCAGGAGTGACCCGAAGTCCCGATTGCCTGGCTATGTCAAACTCGTGCAGTCCGACATTGGCTTCATCGCCACAGGGTGCGCTTGGATCTATGGATTGCTCAAGACTTTCTCTTTCTCCATTGCCTGCGACGGAGGTAACTTCGACCTCGAGGGCTTTCTCGAGAGATCGCTTCGAGTCCGAGAATGACATGCTGGCGTTGACTGGCGCAAATTGACTGTGGGCTTGCTGAGCTTGGGGACTACGCGGGGGCTGTCAGTGATTTTATGAAGGCTCCCATCCTGTACCGAGGACATAGGCCTGTAAAGATCTACGGACAGCACAGATTTGCAACAAGCTGCGCAGCCCAGCGGCGTCCCGTCAATCCAAACCCTGGGATCGTCATCCCCGGGGTCGGCTCCCTGGTGCGTCCCGTATCGCGGGACGGGAACACATCGCCAGTCAACAATAGTTGCACAAAAAGGGCCGTGGTTCTCAACTGCGCTATGATTAGTGCAGGACTAAAGGGTATTGGAACGAGGGTCAGTTGTGCATCAAGCACGGAGATCGAAGCGATACGCACTGAGTAAACGCCTCTTGTATACGCTTGTATCACCATCCTTGGGACCTTCATAGCCAATAGCAGACGAGCAGATTTGTCCACGTAAACCTATCCAAGCTATACAGACCAAAGTCCATGTCGAAAATTTAAGATAACGTATCACTCTACGGTCTTTTCCTTGCCCTTCTCCGCCTTCGAAGGAGTAAGGGAAGCCGCCTTTCCCTGTGCCGCGTACGCATATAGACGTCGTTTCTCTCTGCGACGCATGTACCACGTGAACACGGTCATCGTCCCGCAGGACATGATGATCCACGCCACGATGACGGCGATATTTCTGCCCAGGTGTGAGTTCGTGTTGAACATGATGGTGCGGAGTGCCTGCGAGCTGTGATCACACGCCTCGTTAATAGCTCGTCGCCTTCGACTGCTGATGCGTACTCACAGGTTCCTAAAATAGACTCGGTCAGTTCATAGTTCAAATCCGTTCAAAGAACAGACGTACCATATTGGAAAACCGCTGCCGTAGGTATAAATAGCAGGCTGGAGCTCGTCCGGCAGCACAACCGGAGAAACATTATACAATATCTAGGCGGAGTGAATGCCAGTTAAAAGGCGAACAACGGAACATATAATCTCGATCCTTACTAATGTAAAAAGGAAGAAAGGGGTAAATCGAGGGGTCAGAATAGTGATCATGGCCTCGATAGACAGCCCGAGCGCTGCCATTCCGAGATAGATGTAGACCCAGAAGACCATGAATCCAGCACCAGCACCGAACCTGCGCATGATTTCAGCGGCATGGCCGAGAACGGAAAACAGGCGGTACCCACTTGGTGCCAAGCGGTAGGTCAAACGCGAGATTGATGAGGGCATAGCTCATGCTGAGCGGAAGGTACGCGATGAGAGGCACGGCTAGGCGGAGCGCTAGGTAAGGCAGGAATGCCATGTGGGGGCTAACGATAGCCCTTGCGGTCGAGTTTGCCATAGTCTGCACAGTAAGTCAGCGATCGCCCATGATACCGTCCAAAACCATGTTGACGCACAATCATGAATCTGAAAGCGCAGTGAACAGATCGAAGTGAGTATGATCATATGACAGAGAGGACCTACGAGAATATGCAAAGGAATATGTTCCCAACTAGTGTCACCGCCTGAGCCGCAGGCGCCCTACATGGGATCGTTAGCCAGAATATCGTCCGAATGCGCCCAAAGGCCATATACTCACTGGTATGGACGAAGGTTCACCATAGTCCAACTGATGGCTGGAGATATCGTCTGAGGTGCATTGGCGATCATCTGCAAAGCAGTTGAATTGGGCTGGCCGTTAGAGTTGATTTGCGCGAAGACTCTTTGGGCGATAGACGTCGCATATGCAGATGTTGTCGCTTGCAGGACTTGCGTGGTGATCGGTACAACATAATTTCCGGTCGCTATCTCATTGCGAGCCTAATATGCGAAGTGAGCGCAAGAGCATCCTGCGAGACTGGACGTTCGGCTACCTGCGAGTAGTACACTTTGATCGCAGACGCTGGGTCATAGGACTCATCGCCATTCATGCGCGCCATTGCCAGTCTGACTGTCGAGTTGGGTTGAACTATGGTGAGCGATAGACAATTAGCATACAAGGCGAATGCTTCCTGCGAGACCACTCACTGACAACGGCGACCCATATTTGCTCTTGCAGGACCATGCGGATAATATCCGAGTCATCGGTGAGGTTGGTCGCTTTTATGAATCGCCAGTTCAATTGCGGACCGGGCCCTGAATACTTCTGCATAGCCTGGGTCAGGCCTTGGCCGACACGAGAGCCATCGCGATCAATGAATAGGGCGTTGAGATTTCCGACCAACTTGGCAGAGCTAGCCAGTGCGCCCCAATACCTGTGTACACCAGTTAGTACCGACTATGGACAGAGATAAAACGCGATGGCATTCGGGGGCTGCCAAAGCTGCATCAGAGTGTATAGAGATCACGCTGGCCCATATATGACAGGTGTTCCGCGCGCCGTGCAAGAAACAGCCTCGTCTGAGAGCATCAAAAGGAGACGGAGCGGAGATCACATGCACGGCAGCGTTCGGCACCCATGCAACGTGTTTCCGCGGTGCTGCATAGAAGGAGCGTCTACAAGGGAGGTAGAGCGCATTGAACCGAAACAAGCAAGATCTCGTCCCGCAAAACTTACACCGGGAGGCAGGCCCACATAAGAATGATGATGAGCAGGGTAGCGCGCCCGACTATGGTGAAATATCGTCGCCGAAAAGGAGCGAACATGGGTGAGAAAACTGCGAAACTGGATCAGGCTGGCTTCCTGAGGCAGAGCGTATAAGAATGGCTCACAGCCACCGTAAACAAGCGCGAAGGGTTCATGGATGGGCGTGACCTGTTCGGCCACGAAGGAAGACTTGCGGCTTGGTTTGTTCTCATCCTCGAAGTCGACTTGCATGATGCCGCTCGAGACTTGGAACGTTTCCGCCTGTGCCGTGGACTCGGCATGCCGACCTGCCGATGACCCTCGGCCAATGGGATGCGCAGTTTGCATCTGGTCAGCGGCATCTTCCCGGCTAGACTGAGCAGACAGATCCATAGCCAATGGCCGAAGGCGAGAGCAGGGTCGTCGCAGTGTCGTCGGGGTCGTCGTGGTCGACGGCGAACAGACAGCGTCGCGGCGGGCAGTCGCCTGAGGCCTCCCTTTCGAATGGATACTCGGTCCGATCACTCGCATCGTGCCTTACATTGAGTGACAGCAGAGATATATGTTGCAGAGTACTACAAACGCAATCCGATATGGTGTAGTGGCTAACATTATCGCCTCTCACGCGATAGCCCGGGGTTCGATTCCCCGTGTCGGAACTACTTTTTGTGAAGTTCTCGCACCCCACGTACGCCACTGCTCCGCTTTTTTACAACACCTCACGGAAGCGAAATCAAGACGTAGTGTACTCTCGCACAACCCGTTGCTCAGGGCACACCTGGAGTTGGCATCCGTGAACGTTGCCGCGGCCACGGCCCACAGACTACGTGGGAGCTTCCGTTGAACTTTGAAGACTCCGAAGACTCGAAGTACAGTTGCAAGCGCTGATGATGGTCAGCCCAATCTGGTAACTCAACCAGAGTCGTGTGGTTCACAGACGCCCGCGCTTTGACTCTCACCCATCACCTACCACGCCTGGCTTGATCGACCATTGTTTACTGCCGCCAGAAAAGCTCCTTTGTTTCCAAGGCTGACATCGAGAAACGTTACGATCGTTTACTTACTCCGTTTACGGAGATTGAACTTGTGCTCTATCCGTCCACGTTGAGCCCTCCTGGAAAGTGGTAGTACTGTGGTACCCGAGCGTCGTCAGCGCGTCGTTCTTTAGCCACCCTCTCCTCAGCCACACCTTAGCCACTAGCCATCTGCGCGTTTATATAACTCGCGTATCTCAACCAAGGTTGGTGTCTCTTCCTCTTTCCGCTACTTCGATATGGCTTCTCATGTTCACACCGAACCTCCGCTCCTCCCAGTGAACGGCATCCACTACCGCGCTCCATCTGGCTACATTCAAACCAGTCCTCACAAGTTCGAGAAGCTTTCCAATCGCGACACGCGGAAGCACGCAACCGGTCTGAAGCCTAACGTAGCCATCGACCGACCGCTCCTAGGCGTATCCAGCATGGGCCACACCATCCTCGTCGATCTCAGCACGTTCGAGAAGGAAATCCTCCGTGTCAGACCAGGATTGGAAGCCATTGCAGCTCTGCCTCAAAACCTCGTCGACGATGTTCGCACGACTTTGAAATGGCTCTTCATATTCGGGGCTTCGCCCACCGAGGATGCTATCGCCACCAAATTCGTGAGTCATCCTTGATCGTGACTGTGACACATATCAACGCTCGGATCGAGCTGATGCCCGGCACAGGTTCAAATTCTGAACACGAAGGTATATGGAGGCCTGCTAAAGAAGCACAGTGCAGCCTTTACGGGCACCAAAGCGTCGCGCGACGGATGTACCGCCAAGGTCGATGCGGGGCTCTATCCGCAGGACCACACGCCCCCGGCAGGCAATCCTGACTGGACCCACATCCGGTTGTTCATAGAGTTCAAGAGGCAAGGCACAAGTCTCGATCCATTCGACGACGACGACCCCAGTGCTCCCGAGGCAGAGGCGCAAAGTCGGACAGCGGTGCGCAACCAGATTCTCGACTATGCGCGCATTGTACACGAGTATCAACATCGTGTCTGCATCTTCGGTCTCTTCGTCATCGGTCCCGAGTTTCGGTTGATGCGATTCGACCATTCTGGGATCATCGTTACGAAGAAGGAGAACTACGCGCAGAACCCGAGGCCCCTGCTGTCATTCCTCGCCTGGTTCGATTCTCTGAGCGACGAGGATCAAGGACTGGATCCCACTGCGATGCTACTGAAGAAGGGCTCGAGGGCGTATCGACTAATGGACGCGTTTGCGGAGAAAAACGACTCTGATCTGCCGTACAACGAAGGAGATACCATTGCCGCCACTCCTCCTCCGTCCAGGATTTCGACGCCGGCCCCCAAACCCGATGTGCCGGCCCGCAACACTCGGCAGCAGACGAAGGCAGCCGCTGCGATCTCCAACATGGACGAGTCGTACCTGGACGCCGTCGAACTGGTCAGCGAGGACTATCGCGTCTTCAAGTTCGTCCGAGACCAGTTCCGTGAGTCTGTGGAGAATGACTGGCCTCGCTACATGCTCGAGGTCGGGCGAGGGGAAGAGAAGCGCATCTTTCTGGTTGGGAAGCCTGTGTGGACGGCATTCTGGTTGTTCGGTCGCGGGACTCGGGGCTATGTCGCGCTCGACGTCAAGACGCGTCGGTTCATGTTCCTGAAGGACTGCTGGCGACCATTCTACGAGGGCGTGGAGCCAGAGGGCTGCTACCTCGAGCTTCTCAACGAGGAAGCGCTTAGAAACTCCGACATCAAGGTCCCGACTGTCATCGCTCATGGAGACGTTGCCGGCCAGGTGACATTAGCCGCGAGCTATGCGCCTTTAAGTCGTCCTGCCGGAGCTAAAGCAGAGACTCGATCTTCAGGCGCGGCTTTACCCCCACTGGCTCCGGTCGGTAGTGGTCCTGGAGCCACTCATGACCACGATGACTCCCTCGCAACAACGGCACCCAGTTCCGATCACAACGTTCAGCCAGATTGCGATAATCGCGTCTATAGGCACTATCGCATCGTGTTGAAGGACGTCTGTCTCCCATTCACCGCAGTTCGCTCATCGAAACAGCTCGTACAGTGCTTGTATGACTGTATTGCGAGTACGTTGATCAGTTATTCTCATTCTCATAGATGATGCTGATGACATGGTTTGATCATAGCTCATGCCGCGGCCTACGAGACCTTACGACTACTCCATCGCGACATCAGTGCCGGAAATGTCATCATCTTGCCTGCACTGTCCACCGAGGTCAATGAGGACGGCCAGCGTACGGTGACGTGGACCGGCATCTTGACTGACTGGGAGTTGGCAAAATTCGTGCCTGAGCCAGACGCATCCGGGAAGTGGACGGAAACCCCGAGGCAGCCTGAACGGACGGTGAGTGGCATTTGACTTCTTTCCCACTGCTTTTCGCTCAAGCGTAAGACAGGGCACATGGCAGTTCATGTCTGTCGCGTACATCGAGAATCATCCACACAAGCCGGTGTCTGTCGCAGACGAGCTTGAGTCATTTTTCCATGTCCTGCTGTTCTACGCCGTTCGCATGCTGCGCCACAACGTCACAGATGTGCGTTTCTTCATCACGGATTATTTCGACAGTTTCACCGTCGCCAGTGAGGCCGGTCGTGATTGCAGTTCGACCAAGTCCGCTGTTATGCGCTCCGGAGCGCTCCGGGTAGGGCGCCTTCGAATCCGATTCCTATGTGTCGCTCCGCCCTCGAACGACCCCCCGAAGGTCAAGATCGATATTGTTGCATCGAAAGCTCAAGCCAGCCAATCTAGGGGCCAGGAACAGTTGGATCACTCTTCAAAGGATGAATCAGACAAGCCTGCGAACCAGGTGATGGTTGACGATTCTCCACCGACTGTGCTCGAACATCCCCTTTTGAACCAACTGTTCGCGACTCTGCTCGCATACTTCAAGGCACGATATGCAATCCTTGAGTGGGAGGCACAGAATCCCGTGGTACTGCAACGTCCCAGCAACAACGCTTTCACTGCTTCCAAGACGACTTCTGCACATAGACCCGGTCGCCCTCGCCCCCGGACGATCGATACGACGCAAATGGCACCGCCCTCCATCCCCCAGCCCTCCCAGGAGGATCAGACCCTTGCGAAGGTGTTGGATGACCACACTGGGATTCTGAACGATATCTGGGAAGCCCTTGAGCACGCGGATTGGCCCGAGGACGACGTGGTGCAAGACAGGTTGCCAGACAACTACGATCCGCGCCCGCTCATTCTCGCCTACGAACGGATGTGCACCAAGTCCCTCATGCGCACCATAGACCAGGAGCACCAGGACGCTCCGCCACGAAAGAAGCCCCGGACTGACGCTTCCGAGCCAACCGTATCCTCCACGGCCATGCTGCCTCCCAAAGCACGTACCGTTGACGCGGCTCTCGGGAACCCCTCCGGCAGAGTCGCGGAGGGGAAGGCTAGAGCGAAGGGTAAAGGGGAGGGCAAAGCGGAGCCCTACGACTGAGCGTTGAGTGTTTGGCCGCATTCGTACCTGCTATTCGCCACTTTGCGAGTCGCAACATGATCCGGGCACCATCGACGTCGACATATCCAATCCCCAACCTTCTGCACACAGTCCGTTCTTCACACGTGCCATACGTTCGGAACCGCCAACCAATCCATGTCTCTGCTCCCCCGCGGATTTCGTATGCACGGCCGCAGTCATCCTAGGCTCGGACTAGTACTTGGAGGATGTCAGCGTGGTTCATTAGTGTTCATCAGTATGTATTTTTGATACACTTCGTCACGACGTTCGCCTTGGCACAACACCAGGGCATCTTGCTCGGACATATCGTAGATCGTTCTACCTAGTATTTCCACATTTGTATTGCCATTTCATCTCGAAGCCAACCCACGTAAGCTACGCCTCTCTGTGAGTACTGCGTGTACCCCATGCACAGCGTGCATCCGATACAGTACAGATCGTGAGCTTGAATAGCATCCAACGTATACACATGAATATACGCAGGGCCCGTACACGCCGAACACTGAGCGCCCCAAGTCGGGAGCTGCTTAGACACGTCCAAACAACACATGCCAGCATCCACTGCGCACCATTCGCATCTGGATCATCATCGCCTGCCATATAACTCCTGCCTCTCGTCAACAAAAAGCGTTCAGCACCTTGGAATCAAGACAATTATCCAGAGGCTGTACGAGTAGTATCATGTATGCGTCGCGTCCATTACGTCACTACTCTTCATTCGCATGAAGCTCATGACTGGCGGAACAACCACACGTACACGATCGCACGCATGGCTAGCGTATGCAGGAGATCGCAGGAGGGAATGGGACTCGGAACCACTGCAAACAGACCTGATCACGCCTGAGCCTTTGTCAAATATAGGTAGATAACAAGGATCAATTGAACGCGCACTTCTCTGAACGTTGAACCTGACTCACCTTCAACTACCGAACCGAGATGCGTCGAGGATCACAAGACGCCGATTTTTGGAGATATATGCGATGATGTGTCCCTTCGCCGACCACGGGCGTGTCGGCGGCCCGGATTCGGGGCGAGTGCTGATCTGAAGATCAGGCTGAAGTGTGGGTGGTATCCAGCAGACTCGTTGGGGATGGTGGTCCAATTCGACTCGGACGCGCCAGAGCCATTGTCTCTTCACGAAGTAGTGGATAGGAGCCTCCGACGGAAACACACAGAGAGTGGAGTGCTTGCGTAAGTGGTCCGGGACAGTGTCATGTGGTAGGCAAGTGTAAGACCATCCATGAGTGACTGCCTGGGCATCCGAGGAGAAGGAGACGTGGTACAATGGAGCAGAACTGCCGGAGCTGAATCTGTACTCTGGAACGGCTGGACGTTGCACACGAGAGGAGCTTGAAGTAAGGCTGCTCGTGTCGGAGCCAGTACTAGTATGTCGGACGGAGTCATGGAGCTGGCTGAGATCGTACAGGAAGATTTCGCCCCTTGCGTTGCCTGCGAGCGCGCGAGTGCAGTCCTCTGAAAACGCAATCGAGGTGATGGGTATATCGTGGCGTTCCATCCAGAGGGCAGTTCTCGCGGTCATGTCATAGAGGCACAAGGTCACAAGCCAGCCTTCGGGATCATAATCACGGTATGATATTGGCCTGGTAGCTTTGGCCAGAAGATAGTCGCTTGGTAGAAAGTCCCGGTGCATTCGAACGTAAGTCCAGATGGTACGCCGAGCGTACAGGATCCAATGTCCGTCAGACGACACCGCACAGGCATCAGCACAGTAGCCCCATGTTTCCCAAGGTCCTATGATCGCCAGCTGCCTCGGGGGAGACCTGGGTGCTAAACCCCAGCGACAGATAGACCCGGCATAACATGCCGAAACGATCTCTTGCGATTCTCGTCCCGTCAAGCTGACAGCCAGGATGGGTACTTGTTGATCCTGTACTAAGATGTTCCCCAGACTTTCACCCCTGGTTACGTCCCAGGTATAGATGGACCCGTCTTGTGTCCATGCAACGGCGTCGCCAGCAGGGGACCAGGCAACGACCGGCCTATGGCGCTTGCATGGCGGGTGCGCGATGATTGCCTTACATTGGCCGGTCGACGTGTCCCACACCCGTAATTGGCGTATGTACGCTGCAGCGACGAAGTGGCCGTTAGGTGAGACGGAAACCTTCGCGGGTCCTTCTTGAGGTTCTTCAACAGCGGCCACTACGTTACTTTTCCCAATTGCTCGCCGTACGTACTTGAAGCGTCGCATGTCCGCAGACCACTGTCCGATATCCACAGTGCCACTATTTTCTCGACTCACTGCATACATCTTGTGGCCACCGCCCGATGAGAACGCGACGCCGTCTATACCTGCGATGTTCAGAACCTGCAACAGTGCTGCCTTCGCCGTGTCCCATAGCTTGACCGATGATTTGAAGCCGGCAGCGAGGCGGAATTTGGAATAGAAGGCGACGGAGAGAACCTTCCCATCATCTGCGCCTTGAAGGGTGTGCAACCGTTGTCCGTCCGACCTCCGCCATAGCACAACCTGGCCGGACTCCAAGCCGCACGCTAGAAAGCTGCTGTCTGGGGATGCAGCCACTGCGCAAACTTCTGAGTCGTGTTCCAGAGTTTGAGTTGGCGAGGTCGTCGTGCTCTCCCAGAGGTGATCCGCCGTGTTCCAGACTTTGCAAGTTTTGTCCGACGAACCGGATACCAGGGTGCCGTCGGAGGTGAAGAGTAGCGCTTGAACGTCGTCGTGCTGTATCATAACCGTCTTCTCGGGTGAGGCTAGCCTCCATAAGGTAATAGGCCCGTCTTCCGAGCCGAAAGCCGCATATGCACCATCCGGCGACCACGCAAGGGAGGTACACGATGCTGACCGCGTCTCCCATACGTGCACACAAGCACCCGTAGCGACATCCCACAGTCTCACTTCTCCGAGTGACGAGCCAGATAAGACCTCCTTTCCTGTTGGCGAAAAGGAGACGCTAGAGATCCACTCCAAAGGGGTGTGGTGAAGCTGCAGTTCAGTTCCAGTGTGCGCATCCAGTATCCGGATGTATCCATTTATGGAACCACACGCAATGCGTGACCCATCAGGGGAGAAGGCGAGAGCACGGATCGGGCAGGAACCCACAATCGTCACCGATACAAGAGTAGTACTCCAAACCGGCTCCACGCCTGTATGCACCGTCACTGTCGCCGGAGAAGCCTCGGCGTAATGCTTCCGAAGCAAAGACACAAGCGGGCTGAAAGGAAGGACGGTGTGATACACCTGCATGAAGGATGCGCTGAGGGCCGGATAGAACGCGCGGACCGCACGCTCGCATTCGATCATCAGAGCAGCGTAGACCTTGCTCTGCAAGCGCAAAGGCTGCGTGGAATGTTTGGGTCAGTAGAATGCCGCTTGGAAGGCAATTGATAAGCCACTGACCTTCAGCAAAGCATATGCAGCTTGCAATGCCTCGATGGCGATATGTACACATCGCACGAGGCTCAACACCTCTAACCAATGCAGGAGGTGACGCATGCAAAACTCCTCCAACAGCTGGATGACTTCGCCATCCGCATCCACGTGCGCATGAGACAGGTGGAGCGACCAGTACTTGCACGCATACACAAGCGCAGCGGGGACGTGCTCAGCGACCTTCCTCGGCAAGTCGGGAATTTCGCTGTTGAGGAGGTGCTGCTCTTTCACGTCGATATCGCAGATATTGACTTTCAGCGATCGCATCATTTCGAAGCAACGCATGGCGATGGCCGCGTGCTCGACCGACGGTTGCACAAAGAACCTTTCGTCGGTACAGCGGGCTGAGTCGACGATGAAGTTTGCAAATGAGAGGTGGATGAGCCGAATAGGAGTGGTCTCGTCGTCGAGAGCAGGTATGACCACGACAGCACTCAGGGCAGGCAGTACACGTCTGACGACACCAGGGGACAGCTTCAGCAACGATTCCAGCGCGGCAGGTGTCAGGCGTTCCTCAGCAAGAGCAAGCATCCCGAGGATTTGCTTCAGGATGCCCCAAGGCGCTTTCTCGACGGCATCCACCAGCACCTGTTCGTACAGCGCGTCCAACCTCGGGAACGCACTTGTAGACGTGGAGCCGACCCCGGACGTCGCAGCAGCGTTACCAGACTCTAGTAGCCGAGTGAGCTGCGCCTCAGGATCTCGGATCTTGGCATTTCCGATGAAGAGCGCCGCTGTGGCCGCGAATATGAACAGCAGTTCTGCGAGATCGAGGAGATTATCGAATTGCTGCTGGGGTGGCCAGTCCGAAGGGATCCCGAAGTAGCAATCCCGCATCTCTGCGAATCGCGATTGGAAGAACGTCGAGATGTCGCGCCTCGTGAGGTGCTCTGGAACCTGAGCGAGGGGCAAGTGTTGAGTATTCTCAAGTATCGCCTTCTGGAGAAAGCCCCGAGTGATAGGTTCGGCAGGACGACTAGTGATAAAGATTCTCAACGGCACAAGCTTGGATGGCGTATACAGCGCGAGCGATTTGATGACGGTCGAGACCGCTTCATCGTCCGTGCATTCGTCCAGCGCGTCGATGACTATCGCTATACGACCAGGAAGTCTGCCACCAGAATTGGCCACCTCTAGCGGCTCGGCGATGAGCTTTTGCAATTGTCGCGAGGGAACGGACGAATGGATGTCCGGGTCACCCTTGAGGACCTTGGAGAGCGCTTCTCGGAACTCGGGAAAGCGACAAGCGAGTTGGTACGCGATCGTCCGAAATATGCAGCGGATGTTGCTCCGATCGCCGTCTCGCGCACAGAAGAAGGTCGCCCCGAGCACATCGTCTTCGTCCCACCACTCCGCCACCGTCAGCGCAAGCGTGGACTTGCCCGCGCCAGCAAGTGCGTAAAGCCACAGAATCGCACGATCCGATAGAGCTGGTATGGCTGGATTGGGAAGCGAGGCGAGGCGAGGGTCATCTGGTCGAAGCCAGGCGCATATCGTTGCAAGCACTTCTAAGCGTGTGCCTTCGCAGCACCGTATGTGCGCACGATCGCCGTAGTCGAACCGTGCCTCAACGGTGGGGCGCAGTACGTTGCGGATGGCTAGTAGGTCGAGCTCCGCAGACGCACGTTCGTTGGCCAACTACATGCAAACCTGTCAGCCTCAACATGCCTCAAAAGCCATGAAGAATGATCGCGAACAGCGCACTTACTCGCTCGTTCAACCCTTTGATGTCCTTACTGACGGTTTCAAGGCCTTGGCGTACGTCTGCGGCGACCTCCTATAGCACGACCACTCATCAGCTCGACAGATCCTAGACAACGTCAGGTCTAATTTACGCACATCCACCGCTATCTCTACAGCGACAGTGCCTTGAGCCTGGAAAAGCAATCAGGACTGCGTTCTACTATCACTGACCGCAGACGACACTCACGATGAAGACTTGGATGTGCTCAGAGAGCGTTTTGACCAAAGTCTCGATACGCTTGGCTGATTCGGAAGCGTTCAGAAACCGAAAGATACGCCCTTGCGACTGGAGCTTTTTTGCATCTGCGGAGATAGACTGCACCTTTCTGCACCGTAACATGTTTCGGTTCAATCTCCGCGTATGAGTGCGAACGAATGTATCGACATACCGCTCAAACTCATCCAGCCTCTTCTTAAGCGCAGGGGGACAACTTGCGTAGTCGGCCGGTAGGGAATCTTTGAACATTGTCAGTAGCTCGTTGATGCGTTCCTCGAGTGTCTTGATGTTCTCCACGGTCGAAGAGAATTGCTGGGATGCGATCCGCCTCAGATTCGCATATGAAGGAATGCTGTCGTTGGCTTACCTGGTAGGTTTCAAGGATCACCAGAAGGGCAGCTGCAGCGCCCTGCAGCGGTGCGCACGAAGGCGATCCTTCTTTGGTGAGTCTGAGTGCGAGAAGTAGGCCATTTATTGCGGTGTCTTTGATATTGCGCGTTCGCGATGGTACGTGGGCTGACGTTGATTGCGCATCGCTGCCTGGCTGTTGGGACACGGGCGTACCCTTGCGGATCGTACGCCCTGCTAATCGGAATGGGCGCCCAAATGCGGAAAGACTGGGAGGCATAGTGTCCGGGTCAGAGAGGACAAGGCTGAGAACGATCGAGACAGACTACCCGCCCCCCGCAGGCGTGCGCGTACTCGTACGATAGCGATCAAGTGGGCAAGGAACGGAGTAGTGTATTCCGGTGTTCCCATGCCCCCTGGCCCAACGTGTTCACGGCATCGGCACGTGGGGAGCATGTGCTGAGGTTCCAAGTCGCACGGGCAATGCAATCAGCCCTTCACAGCCAACTACCTAGAAGTGGTTTGCGACGCTTCCGTACCTGTGAACAGCGGGAGATCCACCTACACACTCGGCGGCGAACACTGTGAACTGACATGCTACCAGTGGCTTGGCCTGGAGGAGTCTTCGCTCTCCTCACTGTGTCAACAAGTACAACACATAGCGTTGTATAACATGAGACCTGGTTCGAGTCGGCAGGTAAGCAGGTGTGCCTGAACAACATCGAGTAGAAAGACGCCTACTAGTACTGTGACTGTTCCAACGCTAACTCTGCCAGCCAGCCCCCTTCTAGCACGCCGTATGCATCGAGTTTGCCATGGAGGCCGGCCAGATTGAGGATCCCACAAGCTACAACTGTTCGTCAATCACTACACATACCACTTTGACTATTCCTGTGGTCGGACATACGAATGAGATAGGATACACCCTGGCATGAGCTGCGACGTGAACTTTAGCCGCCGCAAAATGTTCGGGAATCACAGGCGCCGGCGTTGGCTAAGGTCCGCCAAATATGGTAACTCGGCCAGCGTCGTGTGGTTTGGAGACGCTCGCGCGTTGCCTCTTCAACTTCATCCCCCACCCCGCGCAACTTAGCCACCACCGTCTGTCCACCATTCCAATACGAAAACGCGCTTGGAAGATCGAATGCCACTCAGGACTTACTTTGCCACACTGTTGTCTACTCATAATGAGCCACATCGCGCTGGTCGACTTTGACACCTTCGAGAGGGACGTGCTCGGACTCGGACCATGCCACTTGGAGGACGTTGCCGCGTTGCCTGAAAAGCTCGTCAAGGGCGCCAAATTCACGTTCAAAAAGGTACTCCATGGTGATGACTCGCTCGTCGAGGATTGTATTGCGAAGCAGTTTGTGTGTTGTCCCTGGGATCCTGTGGTCAATGCTCTCCATACTGACTGGTCCACCGAACACTGGCAGATCGCGGTGGTGAAATCCAAAACCCATGGAAAGGTTCTCCAGAACCATGATATTCTATTTACTGGGAACAGAGTCTCAGAATCCGGGTACAAGAGCATGGTCAACGCAGGCCTTTACCCACGGCAACACGCGCCTGCAGCAGGGCAGGTCAACTGGCCCCACATTCGGCTGCTCATCGACTTCAAGAGGGCAGACTGTCGTCTAGACCCGTTTGACGACAGCGATCCTAGAGATCCTGAGGCAGGCACTCAGAGTGGTGAGATGGTACGCGATCAGCTTCTCGACTACGCACGCGTCGTGCACAAGTATCAGCATCGTACCTGCATCTATTCGCTCTTCGTCATCGGTCCGGAGTTTCGTTTGATGCGGTTCGACAACTCGGGGATTATCGTTACGAAGAAGCAGAACTATGCAGAGAACCCGAGGTCGCTCCTCTCGTTCCTCGCCTGGTTCGACACTCTCAGTGACGAGCAGCAGGGCCTTGATCCCACTGCGATGCTGCTAACGAGGGGCTCGCGAGCGTACCAGCTCATGGACGAGTTCGCAATCGAAAATCAGTCGGACATGCCGCACAACGAAGGTGATAAGGTCGACGCCAACCCTCCCCAGCCCGACACTTCGACGCCACCTCCGAAACCCGATGGGCCGGCCCGCAATACTCGACAGCGAACGAAAGCCGCTGCAGCTATTTCCCAGCTCGGCGAATCATACCTCGATGCCGTAGAACTGGTCGACGAGGACTCTCGCGTCTTCAAATACGTCCGGGACCAGTTCCGCGAATCTTTGGACCATGACTGGCCTCGCTACATGCTCTCGGTTGGACAGGGCAAGGCGATGCGCATCTTCCTTGTTGGAAAGCCTGTCTGGACGGCGTTCTGGCTATTCGGTCGCGGGACGCGTGGCTACGTCGCGCTCGACGTCAAGACGCGCCGGTTCACGTTCTTGAAGGACTGCTGGCGGCCGTTCTATGAGGGCGTGGATCCAGAGGGTCGCTATCTCGAGCTACTCAACAAAGAAGCGACCAAGGATCGGCGCATCTCCGTCCCAACTGTTATTGCCCATGGAGACGTTGCCGACCAGGTGACAAGCACCGCGAGCTATGTACGGCGTTGTGCTGAATCCAGCGGCATTGATGAGGATCAAATGGAATATCGCGTCTACAGGCACTATCGCATCGTGTTCAAGGACGTATGCCTACCTTTCACCGCGATCCGCTCATCGAGACAGCTCGTGAGGGGCTTGTACCACTGCATCATGAGTACGCCTGCAATCCCTTGAAATTTTTCGTGTAGTATTATGCTGATTTGGACGACGTGCCCTTATTGCAGCTCATTCTGCGGCATACGAAACGTTCCGTTTACTGCACCGCGACATCAGTGCTGGAAATGTCCTCATGCTCCCTACACTGTCTACTAAGGTCAACGAGAACGGCAAGAGGACAGTGACGTGGACCGGGATTTTGACCGACTGGGAGCTGGCGATATTCGTACCAGAGTCCGATGAATCCGGAACACGGCCAGAGATTTCGAGTCATCTCAGACGGACGGTCCGTTGTTTCCGAGTTGTTTGGTCTTTTATGATGACTGACCCTTGGTACAGGGCACGTGGCAATTCATGTCCGTCGCACACATCCGGAACCATACCCATCAGCTTGTGTCTGTCGCTGACGAGCTCGAATCATTCTTCCACGTTTTCCTGTTCTACGCTGCTCGCCTGCTGCGCCACAACATTCCAGACGTTCGTTCCTTCGTCTCGGAGTATTTTCACCGTTTCACTGTCGCCCCTGGGGGGCGTCGTGACAGCAGTCTCCTGAAGTCGATCACCATGCAAACCGGCAGCCTCGAAGTAAATCGCGGTCGCCCACTCGAGTTCTTCTTCATCTGCGATTCTTCGGTCGATCAAGGCTCGAAGGTTGAGGCCGAACACCACCACTTGAACAGACTGTTCACCTTAATGCTCCGTTATTTCAAGGCACGATACGCGATCCAGAGATGGGAGGTTTGGTGTGCTCGCAAGAACGGGGTATCCCAACCATTGAGCACCCCACCGCCGTCCGTATCACCAACTTCCGACGACGAGGACGTCGCTCTTCGCGGGACGGTCGACTCGGATATCATGGAAGACGACTCGGAGGATATGACGGATGAACCCTCTTTTAAGCCCTCCGACCAGGACAGGAAGGTGGCGAAGATGCTCCAAGGTCACCTCAGGATCCTGAACGATTTCTGGAAGGCCCTTGGGCACGCGGGCTGGCCCAAAAACGACGTGGTGGAAGACAGGTTACCAGAGACCTACGACCCCATGGAACTCATTCTCACTCTTACCGGGATGTGCACCCCCTCCGCCATGCGCACTACGGAAGGCGACGATAACGGTGCACCTTCGCGGAAGAGGCGTAGGGCCGAAGCATCCGAGTCGGGCCCATCCGGCAAGGGTAAGGGCAAACGTAGGTGCAAGACGTGATCAAGGGTTTGAACACATTTTCGCACGTGTCTCTGGCCTTCCTCGCGTTACGATCTCGTACCTCGACAATGTGCTCAACACCAGCCTGAGGCCCCTTCCGTACTCGAGGAAATGACAAGTAGAATTTCATCGTATCTCTAGAATCTATCGCTATGTGCGGACTTCATAATTCTACATCGATGCCCATCCCGTGCGGGTTGTGCTCAGTGGTGATTTGTATTGACATGTAGTATCAGCTGAGAGCTGCGAAATTCAACTGAAGTACACGAGAGGATTTCCAGCCTGCACAGAGCCTCCTTCCACGACGCCTGGACCAAACGCCTTAATCCTGCGGCCAACGAATTCTTCGCCGGCCTCCACGTTAACCTCTGTCTTCATAGCCTCCAATACAATGAGAACGTCTTCCGGTGACTCGATAATATCGCCGACGGCGCACTTGATCTTCCAGACGTGCGCAGTCAACGATGACGCCAGGCATTCACCGCCGTCAACTGCAGCTGTGAAGGACGGATCAATATACATGCGTAATTGAGTAGCAGTGAGAGAACAACCTTGGGAAGTGGGTGCCTGTAATTGGCGTGCTTGCAACTCTTCACGCCTTACACGGTCCCATTCAGAGAACAGGGCCAATTCACTGTGCCGTGTCGAGGTGTCAATGCGGTGTGACGAGCATTGTAAGATGTGAGACGCACCGAGCTTCTTCTGTAGCTACTGCTACCGCTTGCCTTTCCTTGAAGGTCTTCACCTCGTCGGCTATGCTGGTGACGAAGGATGCGTATTCCGCCATGGAGAAGACTGTGTCCTCGATCTACTTCCAGTTTCAGCATACTTGACACCACATAGAGGGGACGCGATTAACCTTGAACGCGTACTGCCCTGCATCAAACTGCGTTTCCAACTTAACCAAGCGGTGAGCCGTCATGTCGTCATGTATCAATGAGACATAGTACCTGGACATAGTCAGCCTCATTGACGACTTCCCATGTGACCTATCGAGGGTGTCGGTGTCAGAGCCTGCACAATTCGAGAGAGCCATTCCATACTTGATCAAAAGGCCTGAGAAGCCATGGACTATCGGGTGCAAAGTCTGGGCCTTTCCCCCAGGTCTGCCAAGGAGGTAGCGTGCGCCCATACAGCTGATAACCACCGGGGGACTCGATGGGATATATCGCTGCCACGACGCCAGCGATTCCAATAGCTCCCTGAAACGTGCAGTGAGCTGATTGTCACCTCTGCTAGTTCGCAATGCAAACACAACATACGCGAGGAGTATACGTGCGCGATGGATTCATCTTCTGGCCGACTAAGCGGCAACGCGGGTCGATCTAGGCATATTGAGTCTCGTCGGTATGCGTGAAGAACAGACTTTCTTCAAGCTGCTCACCGGTACGAGGAACGGACATGCGAGATAGAAACCAACTCCCAGGACGAGCTGATATCGTCGCTTGTCAACAAAGCTCGTAGGCTCTCCTGCCCGATGTACCCACCCAATCTGTCCCAACCAGCAGCTTCAGCGCTTCCTGAGCGCTCTGCAACCCATTATTCCTCGCAAGGTACTCGATGTTGCTCGGAAGATAGACTGCCTTGTCTCTGATGCTGCGCATGTACTTTTCAAGCGCTTCACGGTTCCACCTATCGTCCAGAACCACAGGGAAGGTAATCTTTCTCCCTGGGAACGTGAGTGACTCCACACTGGCTGGCAGAGACGCTTCGACGTCGACCAGGGCCGCGAGGAGGGACGACCGGCTAGTCAGCAACGGATCGAAGTGTACCTTAGAACGCGCGGCTGAGTGACAATGTCTTTGGAACGGACCATTAAGACACCCACCATAGTGGACCTGATGCAGGGTGCAAGGAACCAGACGCCAGGAATAGACCGTTTTCTGACTTCGGTCTCAAACGCGTGGATCCGCGCGCGGATCATGAAGTCGAGGGTCATCTCTCCAAACTCGACGAGGATGGCCGAGTCTCCTGCCTGATGTCGCAAGTGAGTTGTGTGTAATACGGAGTAGGACATAGTAGAACTAACCTGACGGAACACAACGCCCGGTCGTCCGCTTGTACTGTCCGCACTGACTTCGTGGAGCCTCGGATCAGCTGGTGAGTGGGTCAGTTCAGGCGTTGGAGGGAGGTCGGGCGGTGTAGAGGTCTTCGCGTCCTGAACAAGTTCTGCTATCAGACTTTCCTGATGCCGGAGTAGATCAACGGCCTGTTTGTGAGAGATGCGTTGGAACTGTACGGTCGATCCTGCCCTAAGCTGGCCCAACTTCCACCTGAAGTACACACAATCAGACGTGTAGGGCACATACACAACACAAGAGTGCTCACAGATCCGCGCTCGCGACAGTGCATACGCAGAGGTAACCGCCCATGTCCGGGCCCTCGTTCGTGAGAATCACGGGCGTGTCGCCGTTCACGTTGATCGTCCCGAATGCGTACCCGTTGTCGAGTATGTTACTGGGATGCGAGCCCCCCTCGCCGCCTGTCGCGCGAGCCCATTCAATGGAAGGCCCCTCGAGTCGCACGCCCATGCGATTGCTCGCGGCACTGACTGTCCATTTCGTGTCGAAGAATGCTGCAATGCCGCTAGCGGCAATGAAGGTTGGGTCGCAATGGGGTCCAGAGAGCACTCGTATCGTCCAGTCGGTAGGATAGGCCGGAATGAACGATTGCGGGAGGACCGTAGGTTTCGCTGCATCTGTGGCGCGTGGCGAGCAATCCCCTAAGGCGATTTGATCACCCGCAGTGAGCGCTCGACCTTGATATCCACCCATGCCCAGCGAAGTCGACTTCGAACCCAAGTACTCCGGGATCTCCGGAAAGCCACCTCTGACAGCCAAATAAGCACGCATCCCAGTGCTCTTCGCGTTGCCAATGACGAGCTTTCCACCGGATGGAACGACAACGCTCTCCCACATGGCCACCTCTCGGCCGTCGACAGTGATCTTGACGGCCGCACCAGTGACCGCTATCACTGCAGCAGTGTGGAAGACGAGACGGCATCCGGTCAACGTAAGCTCAAGTGCCTCGGTGCCTGGGGCATTCCCAACCAGGATATTGGCGACGCGATGTGCGTATGAGTCCATAGGACCACTGCGGGGGATGCCGAGGCCGATACGACGACCCGGATAATCTTGCACCGATGTCTCTAGTCCGCCGCTGAGCACGCTGAAAGCTCTGTAAAACGTGTGAGACGAGTGGATCGTATCGGTAGAGGATAAGCTGACTTGGGGGTGAATGTAAACGTATCAAGGAACGTCGTCGTCGCAGCGCCCGCTTTGTAGGTATCCGACTCACATATCGCCCGCAGATACTGAATATTATTGGGAGGGCCGAAAATCTTTGCCTCCGATAACGTCTGGCTCAGGCGTGCGATGGCTTCAGTGCGGTCGGACCCAGTGACGATCAGTTTGCACGCCAGTGGATCAAAGTAAGGTGTGATCGTCGTTCCCGTCTCCACCTATCTCAAGCATGAGCGAGAATGCCTTTGGAAGGGTCAGAATGGGCTCATACCCATGATTCCACTCTGAGCCAGTCATGTTCGGGAATATCGACGCGTTGCAAGATACCTGGGCACGGTTTGAACTGCGCGGCGGGGTTCTCGCAGTACACTCGAACCTCGATCGCATGCCTCTCAGGAGCTTTGGCGTAGGGACTTTGATCAAACGAAGGGTGCGCTAGGACTCCACCGTTGAGCTCGTCGCGTTTCGCGATACCCTGGAGTATCATGAGTTCGACGAGGTCGAGCCCGGGGTTGGTTTGCTCCGTGACAGGATGTTCCACCTGCAACCGGGTATTCATCTCAAGGAAGAAGAATTCCCCAGTCGCATCGTCGACCAAGAACTCAACCGTGCCTGGCGATCTGTCAGTGACCAAGTCCAATACACAAATCAGGTAGCTCACCAGCAGACTCGTACTTGACATGCTCTGCCAAGCGTACGGCCGCGGACCACATTCGGCGCTGTATGTCTACGGTCCATGAGCAGGCTGGACAGGTACGGTCGTCAACGGTGTAGTTTACCTGGATGCCGGAGCATGAACGGACTTGGAGCCTCCTCGATGACCTTTTGATGTCTCCGCTGGACGCTGCACTCGCGTTCGCCCATATGGATCGCACGCCCCGTGCCATCACCGAACACCTACAAAGTATCAGGAGCCCTCTCCCACTGTGCATGCGAGCGTTACGTCAAACAGACCTGGACTTCGACGTGGCGAGCAGCAGGGTAGTATCTCTCGATGAACACTCCATCGTTGTGGAACAATGTCTGCGGCATCGTGAGTGTGCGTACTGTGTCACTGTTGCTAGAAGACGTACCTGCGCGCGCGACTGAACCGACGTGAATTTGACGCGCAAGTCGTCCGCACAATGACAAACTACCAAACCCATGCCCCCTCCACCTGCTGTGGACTTGAGCATGATAGGATATCCTACTTGATTCGCCAGCAACACCGCCTCGTCGACATCGCGCAGCAGATCCTTGGAACCTGGTACGAGGGGTACCTCGACCTCCATCGCCAACTCTCTCGCGCGGTGCTTCAGTCCCATCGCTTCGATCGTGTCAGGCCGCGGGCCGAGCCACGTTATGCCCGCATCGACGACCCTCTGCGCAAAATGCGCGTTCTCGGACAGGAATCCGTACCCTGGATGAAGCAGGGTCACACTACGCTCTCGACATATCGCCAGTATCGCGTCGGCATCGAGGTATCCGCGCGCATTGGAGACGGGGTCCTCGTCGTCCGGGCGCAGCGCGGCTGCCTCGTCCGCGAGAACTGCATGCCGCGCGGTGGCGTCCGAGCGGGTGTATATGGCGACGGTGGGTATCCCAAGGCGGCGGGCCGTGCGCAGGATGCGCACCGCGATCTCGCCGCGGTTCGCTACGAGGAGCTTGTGGGAGGGCATAGGAAACGTCTTGATGGTGATGGTTCAAAGTAGACCTCAGGAAAGGAAGACGATGCCGAGGAGGCGAAACCGGGGCTCCGCGACCGTTCAGACTACTGTACGCAACTGTCGCGATAGCATGGGCGCGGCGCGCTGTAGGAATGCCGCTCCGTCGGTCGGCCTATCTTGGCTTCGCGAGAATGAGGTCGGGCCGTGAGACGTTGCATGCCTCATGACTTGGTGAGTGGTGTCGCATGATACGCTCCTATCTCTCTGCTCAAATCTTATGCGTTCTATCTGGGCAACGAGTATTAATGCGCATGCGCGCGTCGCGAGTTGTCGCCAAGCAGACTCACTCTGACCGCTATCGTCCTCTCCAGCGTCACTGGAGCCTAGCGAACCTCACCCTTTCTCAACCTCTCACCGCTCAGGCATACCTTGGAATATGACGCGAATCCGAGCGACCGTCAATTGTGATATGGGCGAAGTGAGTAGTTGATTACCCAGATTTGATATTGCTGCTACTAGTATCTGGCCGTGCATCGCACAACATGCGAGAGCTCAGAGACACGAGACACCTAGGAGGCTGCAGAGATGTCGGCGAGCGGGAGTGGGGTTGTTGAGTCCGATGATGGTGGTGGTCCGGAGAGTAAAGCGCGGCGTTGCCGGTCCAGTAGCGCCGGTTATTTACCTGTCTCAGTGTCACTTTCTCTTCCGACGTCGACGAGTTTGAAGATCACTCTCCCAGTGCGCCGTACTGACTATCCGACTACTTACAGGGCTACTCTTTATACAGAATCGTGAGGATGTCGCGCACTTACGGCGGAGAAAGTTCGCTAACATCGTGTGGCGCTGTCGGTGCGATCTGCGCGAGTATAGGGCGATGATGAGGCACTCATGCAGACGATACACCTCGCCAACGTTGCCTGCGGCTTCCATGCATCGTGGGTGTCTATAAAATATTGCGCTGTGCTGTGCATGCTAACTACCCGTCCGTATTTGCTCTGCAGTGACTTCTCCATCATGAATGAAACTGTGCGCATCGCAAAGGCGAACAACGTCCTTGTCGGCGCCCACCCGTCGCTTCCAGACAAGCAAGGATTCGGCCGTCGTGAGATGGCCATGGAACCCGTGAGTCGCAGTTTTAGCAATGGCAGGCGATCTCAACGCTCACGCGGCTCCGCAGGACGAGTTGGCCGCGTGCTTCATCTACCAAGTCGGCGCTCTGCTGGGGTTCCTCGTGGCGCACGACATGAAGCTGAATCACGTCAGTAGACATGGTTCCGATCCAGCAGATTATCAGCTAACGGAACGTTGTAGCTCAAGCCTCATGGTGCGGTGTACGGTATGACCGCCCGCGATCCCGCATTGGCTCGGGCCGCAGTGGGGGTGGCGAAGACCTTCGGCGTGCCGTTCATGGGCCTCGCAGGGACATGCCACCAGACGGCCGCAGAGGAGCTCGGCGTGCCGTTCATCGCAGGTACGCGCCGCAGCGCTATTGTTGCTTTACAGCATACGATAGGTCTAACACGCCTTCTCCAGAGTGGTTCGCCGACCTAGACTATAGCCCCGAAGGGAAGCTCATCATCACGAAGTGCGCGTCGGCTTTCTCTCGTCCGACCTTCGCTGGATGCAGCGTGCTGACTTCGGGTCTCTCTTCGATTCTGCAGGAAGCACGACCCGGTCCCCCTGCGTGTCGTGCAAGATAGGGTAAACAGATTACTCGCGGAGCAGCAAATCACGACGACCGCAGGACACCTGCCGCTCGCTGCCGGCGTCAGAGAAGTCTCCATCTGCTGCCACTCGGATACGCCGGTAAGTGGCGTTCGTCCATGATCCGGCGATCCTATGGGAGAATGCGCACTGATTCTGCTGCGCTAGGGCGCGGTCGAGATCGCGAAGACGGTAAAGGCCCTGGTGGACGCTAATAACGCGCAAGTAGCGTAGGGCCGATGTAGGGCCGTGGAAAGCTGCCAACTCTTTTGGCCTGCGTAGTCTACGTGATGGTGGCATCGCGTGAGAGTGTCTATATGGATGAATCAGCCGTCCTATTTTTCCTTCAATGATCTGAATCCTCATTAGATATTCGCGGAGGGTACTGTGCAACGCCCCAGCATTCGAGTCGCAAGGATGAGCGCTACCCGAACGCGGTCACGCCCCCGCGTATACCATACGCGTCGCGAAAAGCGGCAGTGCCCGCGAGCCTTCTCTGTCAACTCACCTCTATCCTACCACTTCATATCCGCTGCTTCGGAACTCAAAGCTGTTGTACCAACAGCTTACCCTTGTTACGTTCCGCAAAATGGGTGTACCGGCGTAGTGGACTTGGGATCGACTGTTCCTGTTGCGCACCCCATCGACGGCCCTGCTTGTTTGCATCACATAGGCTGGGGGTGCCATGGAGGATACCTTCTGTGTCTGTCTGGGCTTGTACTTGGCTCATAATAAATGAGCCAAAGTCCCCGAATCTTCCTGCAGAGGTACTGTACCGCGTGTGCGGAACGCCAAGACTGCCTCGCGCAGCTCTCTTACAGAGCGCCAAAACAATGGGTCGTATCTCACGAATGTACATACGACAGGTACCAATTTACGCCTCCGCGCGCACTCATACTGTATGTGTCGTCGGAGGTACTATCGGAACAAGCATCCCGTTGTAACCCTGCGTGGGGTAGCGTTGCACAAACCGCACATGGCAAGATGGCAACGTTGGGCAAATCTTATTTTGAGTACAATCAGCGGGCGCAAAGTTCATAATGTGCGTGCGCTCTTGGTATCATCGGCGAGTCCACCTTGTGTCGAGCACGATACTGTCAGCATCAATTAAAATCCTGTGCAAGTATGTGAAAAACTGGAAGACGGTGATTGATTGCTTGATGGGTGAACGGTCATTTGTACTCACCGCGGGTACCCACCGTCGCAGGTAAGCACGCCGCTTCTGTATATAACTCATTAATTGCTGACAATGCACCGAAGGCGTTCGGATCTACGTGAACATGTTTACACGCGTAGTCGAGCTATCCTTGGGCAACTCTGGTCTCGCGGTCGTAATATCCCCTTGCAGCGAACGGCGGCGGCTTGATAGTGGCGCGGTTTCGCGTATTGAACGGATAACAAAGCAATTGTTCAGCAGGCGCTATTCTGTTGATATGAGACGGATCTTGGCATGGAGAACGTGTACAGCACACGAACTGAGATGGAGTAATGCGACTTCGGTGGGTGGTCGAGCGTTGTATTAACCGCCAGGGCCCGATAAGTAGGACACGAGTGGAGATCTACGATCTAGGATGCGGATCTAGCGTGAACGGATCAGCCGGCGGCTTTCCCCAGCATTTCCCCACACGGACTGGCAAACGTTCCTCTCAGTCTCAGCTCGTCGTCCGAGTCGTCCACAGCCTCCGCCTCGTCCTCCTCCGTCTTCATCGTCCAACTCGTCCACACGCACGGCAATGCTCTCGGTCACGTACTCGCCTCACGTCCCTGACATTGTCAAAACACATAAACGCTCGCGATAACCGTACGATGTATACATTCATACATGGGCCGGTCACGTAAGTTGCTTGCTCCGATGTTCACGTGAGGCTGACCCCTCGGCGGGACATGCAACCGGCGGCAGGCTGCGAGTGCGAGGCAGGCGAGCGGGGCAGACTGAGGGGCGTCCTGAGTCTCCCGCACTCGTTTATGGCAATCGCAGCGTCTGAGGTCCTGCGCGCATGAGAACCCGTGGGCTGCCTCTGATCCCAGATGGCCTCTCCGACCTTCTCTTCTCCATGACGTGCCGCACTTAGGCTGACGCTCGAGTGGGCTATACCATACCACCTCGGTCTAATCATTTACCCAAACGAACGTTATATCTACCCCCGCTTCGCCGTCTAATCTTACGCTATTCTCCCCCTGTTCCTCCGCACGCCGTCTATCATGGCCACTGCCCACGAACCCGTCGCCGCCCACCACGCTGCAAACGCAGAGGGCATCTCCCAACGCACTCGCCTCTACGATGGCCGCAAGGCTGCCCATCGCTTACACGTTCTCATCGTCGGTTGCGGAATGGGCGGGCTCGCCGCCGCTCACTGTCTCGGCCAAGCAGGACACAAGGTCACCCTCTTCGAGTCAGCCGCCGCCATCGGCGAGGTCGGCGCCGGCATTCAGGTCACCCCTAATGTATCACGCTTGCTAAGACGATGGGGCGTCGGCGACAACCTCGAGGCCGTCGCTGTCCGACCAGAAGCCATCGTACTCCGCAGGTACGAGACCGGTGAGCGGGTCGCCTACACCCGATGGTCCGACATGGAAGAGCAATATGGCTCTCCATATTACCACATCCACCGCGCCGACCTACACAAGCTCCTTTTCGACCTCGCCGCACCGTTCATGACCCTCCGACTCAAGTCCACGGTGGCGAGCGTGGATCCAGAAGCGCCCTCGGTGACGCTCGCATCGGGCGAAGTCGTCCATGGGGACCTCATTGTTGGCGCGGATGGTGTCAAGAGCATGATCCAGCGGGTCGTCCTCGGTCACACGAACCCTGCGGAACCGACCGGTGACGCCGTGTACCGCGCCATCATTCCCACAGAGTACCTCTTGAAGGATCCAGAGCTCAAGCCATTCGTCGACCATCCCGAGATGACCGGGTGGATGGGTCCCGGACGGCACATCATGGCTTATAACATTGTGAGTGCTATCGCGGTGCTTCTTCAGTACGGTCATACTTACCGGCGATCACAACAGCGAGCCAAGAAAGAGTTCAACATCGTGCTCGCGCACCCAGACGACGGCTCCGTAGAGTCTTGGACGGCCGAAGGCAGCGCAGATAAGATGCGCGCCGACTTTGCCGACTTTGAGCCTCGGTACGTGCCTCGACTGGGCGTGCGCGCTCTGCGTACTGGCACATAGTGACAGGTGGCTGACCATGCGCGCCCGATAGGATCCGGAAGCTGCTCGGGTTCGTCAAGTCGACGCTCAAGTGGCGGCTCATGGACCGCCAGCCGCTCAAAAAGTGGATCCACCCGTCGTATAAGGTCATCCTCCTCGGAGACGCCTGCCATCCCATGCTCGTAAGTCACACGTTCCGGTGTATCCCATCTACGCACGCACTCACACTCACGCCTCCGCCTCATCCACAGCCGTACCGCGCGCAAGGCGCAGCAATGGCCATCGAAGACGCCGCCGTGCTCGGGAACCTGCTCTCCCGACTGAACCACCCCTCGCAGCTGCGCGCGCTCCTGCAAGCGTACGAAGACCTCCGCCTGCCGCGCACGGCGGAGACGCAGCGGCAGTCGCGCCTGAACCAGCACATCTTCCACCTGCCGGACGGGCCCGAGCAGGAGGCGCGCGACGCGCAGATGCGGCAGGCGATGGAGATCGAGCTGCGCATGATGCGCGAGGGCGTCTCGCCTGCGGACTCGCTCGAGGGCAGCCCGAACCAGTGGGCGGACAGGAAGAAGAACGAGGCGCAGTTTGCGTACGACGCGGATGCGGAGGCGGAGCGGTGGTGGCGCGAGGTCGGCGAGAAGGCCCTCGGCGAGGCCGGCGAGTTCGAGGAGCGCGTCGCGGCGAAGCTGTGAGCCGGTTTCCTGATGGTTATGGATTTTTCATCTCTCATGGTTCTGGATGTGCGTTGTACGGATAGTCTTGTACGTTAGGATCATTGTACTATAGCGGATGTACTTCATGCAATATCATGCGCCGAACACTCAGTTTACATACCGTGCTGGCTGGGCACACCACGCTCGCAGGGGGCCGTCGAAGCTCTCGGATCTGCGACTTCAGAAATGTCACCATGTCATGATCTGAGCCACTTGGGCTCAGGTCCTCGCCTTCGAGAATGTGCAACTTGCATTGAGCGTACGTTACAGCAGCGGGAACAATGGAACTCAAGCCACGACCGATCAAGAGGAATGAGATTGAGGCGATGAGAGTAATGGTAGTGGAAAGAGATGAGAAGTAGAATAAGACTAACTGAGACTCATGTGAAAAACAACTGTTAGATCACGAAGAGACCTCGAGAGAGCACCAGTCCGAGCGTGCGATGGCGCGGGTAAGGAGTCCGTGCAGAAGCCCAGTCGGGGGTGAATCAAGGGGTTCGCGGAATGAGCTATGACGTGAAGGAAGAAACTTTAGAGACGATAGGCGAGTGGGGAGGTCGATGAGAATGGCGCCGGAACCGACTTCGCAATGAAAGCGAGGCGGGTACGATGGCTGACTCAGTTCCGGGAGCGCGCTTTGGCTGCTCTCCCCTTGCCCTTGACCGTCTTCCCTGTGACGATGGACTCCCCGACGGACGTGCCCGCGATACGCCCCGGAGGAGGCAGCATGGCCGTCGACGGCGCGAAGGGCTCGGAAGCGTCCGTCCTACGCTTCTTCCGCGCGGGAGCGTCCTTGAGATCCTCCTCGTTCACGTTCATGCCAGTGGTCCGTATAAAGGACGGTGCGCACATCCGCTCGAGCGCGAGCATGAGCTCCCTGGGGTCGTAGCTGTCTGGCAACCTGTCTTCAACCACGTCGTCCTTGGGCCAGTCTGCATGCCCGATGGCTTCCCAGAAGTCGTTCAGGATCCCGGTGTGGTCGTCCAACGCCCTCGCAAGATCCCAGTCCTCTTCGGAAGGCCGAGGGGGCACTGGTTCCGCGTTCGGCACCCGATTGATCGTCCGGGGGGCAGGGGCGTCCTCGGCATCGGTGTCTCGGGAGATGGGTGACGGTGCGGGGGTATTCTTAAGAGCTGGAAGCGCCTTGAGCTTCCGTTGCTCCCATTCTAGAACTGCATATCGTGCCTTGAAATAGCCGAGCATAGTCTTTAACAGCTTGTTGAAGTACGGGTGCGCGACCTTGACCTTCGGAGATCCATTGACATCAACCTTCGAAGGATCATTGACGTCAGCTTTGGAAGTTCCGTCCTCCAAAGGATCATCGGCATCAGCCTTGTGAGGATCATCGACTGCTTCATCTGAGGGCCCATCGACTTCCATTTCTGACCCCTTTTCAACCTTCATCTTCGAGGGATCAACGAGAATGTGAAATTCGAGTTCGACGGTGCCAGAGAGCTTGATAGCGCCTTGTGTCATGGAGTTCTGCTTGAAATGACTGCATCCACGACGAGCACCATCGGCGACGGTGAAGCTGTCAAAGTACTCCGTAACGAAGAGGCGCACGTCTGCGATATTGTGGGGTAGCAAGCGAACCGCATAGAATAGCAGAACGTGGAAGAAGGATTCGAGCTCGTCTGCGACAGACACCGGCTGGTAGGGATGCTTCATAATGTATGCAGCAGACATAAACTGCCATGTGCCCTGTACCACGGTTGAGTCAGCAGAACACACAGAGAAGTTGATTGTTACTCACCGTCCTTTCATGCTGTCTTGGAATTTCCTTCCGCTTTCCGGATGCGTCGGGCTGTGGTACGATTTTCGCCAGCTCCCAGTCGGTCAGGATCCCGGTCCACGTCACTGTCCTTTTGCCGTTCTCGTCCATGTTCGAAGACAGTGCAGGCCGAATGATAACATTGCCAGCACTGATGTCGCGATGGAGTAGGCGCAGCTTGGTGTAAGCTACGGAATGAGCTGTAGATGAATGGCATGTCGTCAGCATGCGTTGTTAAGGAAGTGGTTGACGAACATACTCGTAATGCAGTGGAATAGGCTCCTGACGAGTTGCTTCGACGAGCGGATCGCAGTGAACGGGAGGCAGACGTCTTTGAACACGATACGATAGTGCGTGTGGACACGGTATTCCGTATGATCATCGTCGCCACCACCGGTGTCCCCTGCGGAGTGGAGATTGGCATCACGGTCTCGTTTGACACTACGATCACTGGATGACGGAGTCGTGGATGAGGCAGTCTCGCGATGGGCTCGGATAAGCTTCTTGGCTTCAGCAACGCGATGCTGTGCATAATGCGCCGTGAATGTCACCTGGGCCGGGACGTCTCCATGAGCGATGACAGCTGGGACGCGGATACGTCGGTCTTTGGCCGCTTCCGCGTTGAGCATCTCCAGGTAGCGCCCCTCAGGCTCCACGCCCTCGTAGAAAGGCCGCCAGCAGTCCTTCAAGAACACGAACCGGCGCGTCTTCACGTCAAGTGCGACATAGCCCCGTGTCCCGCGACCAAACAGCCAGAATGCCGTCCAGATAGGCTTCCCAACCAGGAACATGCGCTTCTCCTTTCCTTCCCCCATCTCGAGCTTGTAGCGGGGCCAATCGTACTTCAATGATTCGCGAAATTGCTCCCGGACGAACTTGAAGACGCGAGGATCCTCGTCGAGCAGTTCCACGGCATCGAGGTACGATTCGTCGATCTGGGAGATAGCGGAGGAGGCCTTCGTTTGCTGGCGAGTATGGCGAGCTGGCCCGTCAGCTTTGGCAGGTATCGTTTGAGCGTCGGACGGAGGAGGCGCGGCGTCGACCTTGGTATCTTCATCGTGCAGCATGTCCGATGTGTTCTCCTCCGCGAACGAATCCATTAGCGCGTATGCTCGCGAACCCTTGGTCAATAACATCGCCGTAGGATCCAGACCTTGGCCGGCGTCCGTGAGGGAGTCAAACCAAGCGAGGAATGAGAGGAGTTGCCTCGGGTTTTGCGCATAGTTCTGCTTCTTTGTGGCAATGACGCCAGAGTGGTCGAAGCGCATCAAGCGATACTCAGGACCAATGACAAAAAGC
Organism: Trametes coccinea BRFM310; assembly: GCA_002092935.1. NCBI lineage: Eukaryota > Fungi > Basidiomycota > Agaricomycetes > Polyporales > Polyporaceae > Trametes > Trametes coccinea. The sequence continues at coordinate 135,884 of KZ084106.1, forward strand.
CCGTAGATGCAGACGCGGTGTTGATACTCGTGCACGACGCGCGCGTAGTCGAGAATCTGATAGCGTACCGCTGTCCTACTCTGCGCGTGTGCCTCGGGCGCACTCGCGTCGTCGTCGTCGAAGGGGTCGTAGCTCGTCCCTTGCCTCTTGAACTCGATGAACAAGCGGATGTGGGTCCAATCGGGCTTTCCTGCCGCAGGGATGTGCTCCTGAGGGTAGATGCCCGCGTCGACCTTGGCAGTGCATCCGTCGTGCGAAGCTTGGTTTCCCGTGGAGGCAGCCCTGTGCCTTTTGAGTAGGCCTCCGTGGTCTTTGGCGTTCACCATATCAATCTGTGGAAAGTCAATCTTGCGCTGGCAGCGAGGACACAGCCTAGGACAACTTACGAATATGTCGCCGATAGCCTCCTCGGTGGGCGAAGCACCAGGTCTGAAGAGCCAGTCCACCGACACTTTGGCTTCATCAAACTGGTGCAAGGGCTTCTAGGTCCGATTTGAGTTTGAGTACGTCCTTCTCGAACGTGTGGTAGTCGACGAGGATGGTGTGGCCCATGCTTGAGGCGCCTAGTAGTGGTCTGTCAATGGCTGCGTTAGGTTTCAGGGTGTCCCCGCGCTTCCAGGTGTCGCGGGTCGAGAGCTTCTCAAATCTGTGAGGGCTTGTCTGAATGTGAGGAGACCGAGCACTGTAGCGAATGCCCTTCTGTGGGAGCAGAGGAAGTTCGGTGTCAACATGATCAGCCATGTCGTAGTAGCGGAGAGAGGATGAGGTACTAACCTTGGTTGAGTTTCCTCGCGTATTATAAACGCGCAGATGGCTGGTGGCTAAGGTGTGGCCAAGCAAAAATGGCTAAAACGGCCACGCGCTGACGATGCTCAGGTCTGCTGTACTGGATGGCTGAACGCGGGTCGAATAGTAAGCAGTTCGATCTCCGATTACCAAAAAAAGCTCAACAACAATTCTTCTAACTTCGGCTTTTAACACAATGGCGCTCTGGATGGATGCGGCGAACAATGGGCGCTCGAGCCAGGCGTAGTGGATGATGGGGAGAGACAAAGCATGGGCGTCTACGAACCACACGACGCTGGTTGAATTGCCAAATTGGGCTGACTGTCATGGGCGCTTACAGATGTTTTCCGAGACACTCGCAGTGGTCAAGCTTGAATTCAAGGCTTGTGCACATCAGCGAAAGTGGGCCTCCTATTACAATGATTCCCATCTCTCCATAGACGAAGTAGGGCCCCTGTGCAAGTTAGTCGAGGCATTGAAACACTGTAGCCCATACACGGAACCTATCACCACATCGTCGGGCATGGCATCTCTCTATAAAACACAGCGCGAAACTGCATAGCGCTTTGTATCAAATTCACAATGCGCGCGTCGAGCCAGTGCTTCATGGCGCGCCGCCGGCAGGCTTGCAAGGCACCGTAGTGCCAGGGGCGAGTGTAAGAGCCATCGAGATGGTACTAGTCCGAACGTGCAATGCTACAATTGTAGATACGGAGGTGAATCAACGGGTTCGCGGGGTCAGCTACGTGAAAGAAGCAGGGAACTACATGCAGACGATAGGCGACCGAAGAGGTCGATATAAATGGCGGCGAAATCGACATCGCAAGGAAGGCGACAGCCAAGTACGATGACTGGCTCAGTTTCGGGAGCCTGCTTTGCTCCTGCTCCTGCCCCTGCCCCTGCCCTTGACCGCCATCCCTGTAACGATGGCGTCCCCTAAGGACGTGCCCATGATACGCGCCTGAGGAGGAGGCATGGTCGTGGAAGACGCAGCTGGCTCTGAAGCGTCGGTTCTAGGCTTCTTCCGTGGCGGAGCTTCCTCATGCTCCTGGTCCACAGTGCGCATGAGGGACTTGGCGCACATCCGTTCGTAGGCTAGGATGAGCGGCCGGGGATCGTAATTGTCTGGCAACCTATCTGGCACCACATCGTCCTCGGGCCAACCTGCGTACGTAAGGGCTTCCCAGAGATCATTGAGGACATCATCGTGGTCGTCTAGCATCTTCGCAAGCATCTGATCCTCCTCGGAAGGCTGATGGACGGAAGGCTCTAGCGCTTGCGGCCCGCGGAGCTTCCGCGGTCGAGGCGCCACGTCTTCAGCAGTGGAAGAGGTTCGCGGGTTGGACAAAGGTGTGATGCTGGAAGATTCGATTGCCGTACGATGCTGTGCCGCCTCCCAGCGGAGGATCGCATATCGTGCCTTGAAATATTGGAGCAGATTGGCGAACAACTTGTTCAGAACAGGATGTTCGACCACAGTGTTCGACGATTCATCCGCAATGACCTCGTTCGCGATTTCGTCCTTCAAAGAAAGCTTCGCTGGGTCCTGGCCCGAGGCTTCACCGACGTCGGCCTTCGATGGATCGTCACCGACCTTGGCTTTCGAGGGGGCAGCGTGATCGACACAGTAGATTCGGAACGGATCATTGCCGCCTACTTGGATTTCTCCCAGTCGCATGGTGGTGGACTTTGTGATACTGCAGTCGCGTCGAGCTCCATTGGTAATAGTAAAGCTGTCGAAGTAATCCGAGATGAAGAAACGCACGTCCCCCACGTTGTGGCGCAGCAGGCGAACGGCATAGAACACCAATACGTGGAAAAATGATTCAAGCTCATCTGCGACAGATACCGGCTTGTGGGGATGGTTCCTGATGTACGCGACAGACATGAACTGCCATGTGCCCTGTGCCACGCTTGAGTCAAGAAGAACAGCGGAAGAAGTCGAATGTCACACACCGTCCGTTCAGGCTGCCTCGGGACTTCAGTCCACTTTCCGGATGCGTCGGGCTCGGGTAAGAGTTTCGCCAATTCCCAGTCCGTGAGGATGCCGGTCCATGTCACTGTCCTCTTGCCGTCTTCATTCACCTTAGAGGATAATGCAGGCAGGATGATCACATTCCCAGCGCTGACGTCACGATGAAGTAGACGGAGCTTCTCGTATGCCGCAGCATGAGCTTCGATAAAACCACATGGTCAGCATGATATTATGCGAATATTCAAGAGGTCACCAACGTACTCATCATGCAGTGGTACAAGCCCCGTACGAGTTGTTTGGATGAACGAATCGCGGTGAACGGGAGGCAGACGTCCTTGAAAGCGATGCGGTAGTGCCTATAGACGCGATTTTCTGACTGTTGGCCTCCCTCAGGCTCGTGACTGGATGCCGTTGACGCGTGATGAGGGGTGGCCAATTCGAAAGCAGAGTCCATAGCGCGGAGGTTGGATGCCGGAGTCGGCGAAGGGGGGTCCTCACGAGGAACCTCGGACCGAGCCTGATTGGCCTGCTTGGCTGCGGCCGAGCGAGCCTGTGCGAAGCTCGCGGTGAATGTCACCTGAGCGGCAACATCTCCGTGGGCGATTACGATCGGAACGTGGATGCGCGGGTCCTTGGACGCTTCCTCGTTGAGCAATTCGAGGTAGCAACCCTCTGGCTTGACGTCCACATAGAACGGCCGCCAGCAGTCCTTCAGGAAAGCGAACCGACGAGCCTTGACGTCGAGCGCGACATAGCCCCGAGTCCCACGACCGAATAGCCAGAATGCAGTCCAGACGGGCTTCCCAACCAAGAAGATACGCTTCACCTTGCCCTGTCCAACCTCGAGCTTGTAGCGAGGCCAGTTATGGTCCAGAGACTCACGAAACTGGTCCCGGACGTACTTGAAGACGCGAGGATCTTCGTTGTCCAGTTCCACGGCATCAAGGTACGATTCGTCCATTTGGGAGATAACTGCAGCGGCTTTCGTTTGCTGCCGTGTGTTGCGGGCCGGCGCATCAGATTTGGGGGCTGGCGTCGGAACGTCACACGGAGGACTCGGTGTCGCGTCGACAGTTTCACCTTCACTGTGCGGCAGGTCCGATTCGTGTTCCTTCGCGAAGTCGTCCATGAGCTGGTATGCTCGCGAGCCCTTCGTCAGCAGCATCGCAGTGGGATCCAGTCCTTGATCCTCGTCGCTCAGAGAATCGAACCAGGCGAGGAATGACAGCAGGGGCCTCGGGTTCTGCGCGTAGTTCTCCTTCTTCGTAACGATGATCCCAGAATGGTCGAAGCGCATCAACCGAAACTCAGGACCAATGACGAAGAGACCGAAGATGCAGACACGATGTTGATACTCGTGTACAATGCGCGCATAGTCGAGAATCTGGTTGCGCACCGCTGTCCGACTTTGCGCTTCTGCCTCGGGAGCACTGGGGTCGTCGTCGTCAAAAGGATCGAGACTTGTGCCTTGCCTCTTGAACTCTATGAACAACCGGATGTGGGTCCAGTCAGGATTGCCTGCTCTAGGCGTATGCTCCTGGGGATAGAGCCCCGCATCGACCTTCGCGGTACATCCGTCGCGCGACGCTTTGGTGCCAGTGAAGGCTGCACTGTGCTTCTTTAACAGGCCTCCGTAAACCTTCGTGTTCAGGATATGAAGCTGGGTTGGATATCAGTCACCTCCTGGCATTGACATCTGACGACCAAGGATGGCTTACAAATTTGGTGGCGATAGCATCCTCGGCGGGCGAAGCCCCAAATTTGAAGAGCCATTTCAATGTCGTGCAAACATCATCGACGAGTTTTCGAGGCAGAGCTGCAATGGCTTCCAAGCCTGCCTTGACACCCAGTACTTCCTTCTCGAACGTGTTGAGATCGACGAGGATGGTATGGCCCATGCTGGATACGCCTAGGAGCGGTCGGTCAATGGCTACGTTAGGCTTCAAGCCGGTTGCGTGCTTCCGCGTGTCGTGATTGGAAAGCTTCTCGAACTTGTGAGGACTGGTTTGAATGTAGCCAGATGGAGCGCGGTAGTGGATGCCGTTCACTGGGAGGAGCGGAGGTTCGGTGTGAACATGAGAAGCCATATCGAAGTAGCGGAAAGAAGAAGAGACACCAACCTTGGTTGAGATACGCGAGTTATATAGACGCACAGATGGCTAGTGGCTAAGATGTGGCCGAGGAGAGGGTGGCTAAGAAACGACCCGCGCTTGGGTACCGCTTTCCACGAGGGCTCAACGCCGCGGCGGACGAATTCAGCACAGTTCAATCTCCGATTACGGAGTAAGTAAGCAATAGTGATATTTTTCTGATGTCAGCCTTGAGCACAAAGGGGCTTTTGGTGGCGGCTGTGAACAATGGTCGATCAAGCCAGGCGTGGTGGGTGATGGGGAGAGACAAAGTACGGGCGTCTGCGAACCACACGACTCTGGTTGAGTTACCAAATTGGGCTGACTACCATGTCTTCATCGGAAGCGTCCACGTAGTCTGTGGGCCGTGGCCGCGGCAACGTTCACTGATGCCAACTCCAGGTGTGCCATGAGCAAGGGTTGTGCGAGAGTACAGTACTCTTCTTTTTGCTCAGGTGAGTTATTGTAAAAAAAGCGGAGCAATGGTGTACATAAGGTGCCAGCCTGCGAGGAGTTCACAAAAGTGATTGCGACACGGGGAATCGAACCCCGGGCTATCGCGTGAGAGGCGATAATGTTAGCCACTACACCATATCGGATTGCGTTTATAGTACTCTGCAACAGATCCGTTGTGCACTCAATGTAAGGCACGATGCGAGTGATCGGACCGAGTGCCCATTCACAAGGGAGGGCTCAGGCGACTGCCCGCCGCGACGCTGTCTGTTCGCCGTCGACCACGACGACCCCGACGACACTGCGACGACCCTGCTCTCGCCTTCGGCCATTGGCTATGGATCTGTCTGCTCAGTCTAGCCGGGAAGATGCCGCTGACCAGATGCAAACTGCGCATCCCATTGGCCGAGGGTCATCGGCAGGTCGGCATGCCGAGTCCACGGCACAGGCGGAAACGTTCCAAGTCTCGAGCGGCATCATGCAAGTCGACTTCGAGGATGAGAACAAACCAAGCCGCAAGTCTTCCTTCGTGGCCGAACAGGTCACGCCCATCCATGAACCCTTCGCGCCTGTTTACGGTGGCTGTGAGCCATTCTTATACGCTCTGCCTCAGGAAGCCAGCCTGACCCAGTTTCGCAGTTTTCTCACCCATGTTCGCTCCTTTTCGGCGACGATATTTCACCATAGTCGGGCGCGCGACCCTGCTCATAATCATTCTTATGTGGGCCTGCCTCCCGGTGTAAGTTTTGCGGGACGAGATCTTGCTTGTTTCGGTTCGATGCGCTCTACCTCCGTTGTAGGCGCTCCTTCTATGCAGCACCGCGGAAACACGTTGCATCGGTGCCGAACGCTGCCGTGCATGTGGATCTCCGCTCCGTCTCCTTTTGATGCTCTCAGACGAGGCTGTTTCTTGCACGGCGCGCGGAACACCTGACATATATGGGCCAGCGTGATCTCTATACACTCTGATGCAGCTTTGGCAGCCCCCGAATGCCATCGCGTTTTATCTCTGTCCATAGTCGGTACTAACTGGTGTACACAGGTATTGGGGCGCACTGGCTAGCTCTGCCAAGTTGGTCGGAAATCTCAACGCCCTATTCATTGATCGCGATGGCTCTCGTGTCGGCCAAGGCCTGACCCAGGCTATGCAGAAGTATTCAGGGCCCGGTCCGCAATTGAACTGGCGATTCATAAAAGCGACCAACCTCACCGATGACTCGGATATTATCCGCATGGTCCTGCAAGAGCAAATATGGGTCGCCGTTGTCAGTGAGTGGTCTCGCAGGAAGCATTCACCTTCTATGCTAATTGTCTATCGCTCACCATAGTTCAACCCAACTCGACAGTCAGACTGGCAATGGCGCGCATGAATGGCGATGAGTCCTATGACCCAGCGTCTGCGATCAAAGTGTACTACTCGCAGGTAGCCGAACGTCCAGTCACGCAGGATGCTCTTGCGCTCACTTCGCATATTAGGCTCGCAATGAGATAGCGACCGGAAATTATGTTGTACCGATCACCACGCAAGTCCTGCAAGCGACAACATCTGCATATGCGACGTCTATCGCCCAAAGAGTCTTCGCGCAAATCAACTCTAACGGCCAGCCCAATTCAACTGCTTTGCAGATGATCGCCAATGCACCTCAGACGATATCTCCAGCCATCAGTTGGACTATGGTGAACCTTCGTCCATACCAGTGAGTATATGGCCTTGAGGCGCATTCGGACGATATGCTGGCTAACGATCCCATGTAGGGCGCCTGCGGCTCAGGCGGTGACACTAGTTGGGAACATATTCCTTTGCATATTCTCGTAGGTCCTCTCTGTCATATGATCATACTCACTTCGATCTGTTCACTGCGCTTTCAGATTCATGATTGTGCGTCAACATGGTTTTGGACGGTATCATGGGCGGTCGCTGACTTACTGTGCAGACTATGGCAAACTCGACCGCAAGGGCTATCGTTAGCCCCCACATGGCATTCCTGCCTTACCTAGCGCTCCGCCTAGCCGTGCCTCTCATCGCGTACCTTCCGCTCAGCATGAGCTATGCCCTCATCAATCTCGCGTTTGACCTACCGCTTGGCACCAAGTGGGTACCGCCTGTTTTCCGTTCTCGGCCATGCCGCTGAAATCATGCGCAGGTTCGGTGCTGGTGCTGGATTCATGGTCTTCTGGGTCTACATCTATCTCGGAATGGCAGCGCTCGGGCTGTCTATCGAGGCCATGATCACTATTCTGACCCCTCGATTTACCCCTTTCTTCCTTTTTACATTAGTAAGGATCGAGATTATATGTTCCGTTGTTCGCCTTCTAACTGGCATTCACTCCGCCTAGATATTGTATAATGTTTCTCCGGTTGTGCTGCCGGACGAGCTCCAGCCTGCTATTTATACCTACGGCAGCGGTTTTCCAATATGGTACGTCTGTTCTGTGAACGGATTTGAACTATTAACTGACCGAGTCTATTTTAGGAACCTGTGAGTACGCATCAGCAGTCGAAGGCGACGAGCTATTAACGAGGCGTGTGATCACAGCTCGCAGGCACTCCGCACCATCATGTTCAACACGAACCCACACCTGGGCAGAAATATCGCCGTCATCGTGGCGTGGATCATCATGTCCTGCGGGACGATGACCGTGTTCACGTGGTACATGCGTCGCAGAGAGAAACGACGTCTATATGCGTACGCGGCACGGGGAAAGGCGGCTTCCCTTACTCCTTCGAAGGCGGAGAAGGGCAAGGAAAAAACCGTAGAGTGATACGTTATCTTAAATGTTCGACATGGACTTTGGTCTGTATAGCTTGGATAGGTTTACGTGGACAAATCTGCTCGTCTGCTATTGGCTATGAAGGTCCCAAGGATGGCACGAGCGTATACAAGAAGCGTTTACTCAGTGCGTACCGCCTCGATCTCCGTGCTTGATGCACAACTGACCCTCGTTCCAATATGATTCAAGTCCAGTGGGTGTATCCTATCTCGCTCGTATGTCGGACCACAGGAATAGTCAAAGTGGTATGTGTAGTGATTGACCAAAGATCGTAGCTTGTGGGACCCTTAACACTGCAGGGCCTCCATGGCAAACATCCACGCATCCGGCGTGCAAGCTTGAAGGCAGGGTCAGCGCTGGAACAGTCCGAGTACTAGTAGGCGTACTTCTACTCGATGTTGTTCAGGGCAAACCTTCTTACCGGCAGACTCGAACCAGGTCTCATGCCATACAACGCTATGCGATGTATTCATTGACACAGCGAGGAGAGCGATGACTCTAGGCCATACAACTGGCAGCATGTCAGTTTCTGTTTTCACCGAGTGTGTAGGTGGACCTCCCGCCATTTACAGGTACGGCAGTGTCGCAAAATCACTCCTAGGTAGTCGGCTGTGAAGGGACAACCAGTGCATTGCCCGTGCGACATGGAACCTCAGCACATGCTCCCCACGTGCCGATGCCGTGAACACGTTGGGCCAGGGGGCATGGGAACATCGGAATACACTACTCCGTTCCTTGCCCACTTGATCGCTATCCTACGAGTACGCGCACGCCTGCGGGGGGCGGGTAGTCTGCTTCGAACGTGCTCAGCCTTGTCCTCTCTGACCCGGACACTATGCCTCCCAGTCTCTCCGCATTTGGGCGCCCATTCCGATTAGCAGGGCGTACGATCCGCAAGGGTACGCCCGTGTCCCAACAGCCAGGCAGCGATGCGCAATCAACGTCAGCCCGCGAACCATCGCGAACGCGCAATATCAAAGACACCGCAATAAATGGCCTACTTCTCGCACTCAGACTCATCAAAGAAGGATCGCCTTCGTGCGCACCGCTGCAGGGCGCTGCAGCCGCCCTTCTGGTGATCCTTGAAACCTACCAGGTAAGCCAACGACAGCATTCCTTCATATGCGAATCTGAGGCGGATCGCATCCCAGCAATTCTCCTCGACCGTGGAGAACATCAAGACACTCGAGGAACGCATCAACGAGCTACTGACAATATTCAAAGATTCCCTACCGGCCGACTACGCAAGTTGTCCCCCTGCGCTTAAGAAGAGGCTGGATGAGTTCGAGCGGTATGTCGATACATTTCGTTCGCACTCATACGTGGCGATTGAACCACGTTACGGTGCAGAAAGGTGCAGTCTATCTCCGCAGATGCAAAAAAGCTCCAGTCGCAAGGGCAGATCGCTCGGTTTCTGAACGCTTCCGAATCAGCCAAGCGTATCGAGGCTTTGGTCAAAACGCTCTCTGAGCACATCCAAGTCTTCATCGTGAGTGTCGTCTGCAGTCAGTAAAAACAAAACGCAGTTCTGATGCTTTTCCAGGCTCAAGGCACTGTCGCTATAGAGATAGCAGTGGATGTGCGTAAATTAGACCTGACGTTGTCTAGGATCTGTCGAGCTGATGAGTGGTCGTGCTATAGGAGGTCGCCGCAGACGTACGCCAAGGCCTTGAAACCGTCAGTAAGGACATCAAAGGGTTGAACGAGCGAGTAAGTGCGCTGTTCGCGATCATTCTTCATGCTCTTTAGGGCACATTGAGGCTGATGGATTTGCATGTAGTTGGCCATCGAACGTGCGTCTGCGGAGCTCGACCTACTAGCAATCCGCAACGTACTGCGCCCACCGTTGAGGCACGGTTCGACTACGGCGATCGTGCGCACATACGGTGCTACGAAGGCACACGCTTAGAAGTGCTTGCAACGATATGCGCCTGGCTTCGACCAGATGACCCTCGCCTCGCGTCGCTTCCCGATCCAGCCATACCAGCTCTATCGGATCGTGCGATTCTGTGGCTGTACGCACTCGCTGGCGCGGGCAAGTCCACGCTTGCGCTGACGGTGGCGGAGTGGTGGGACGAAGACGATGTGCTCGGGGCGACCTTCTTCTGTGCGCGAGACAGCGATCGGAGCGACATCCGCGGCATATTTCGGACGATCGCGTACCAACTCGCTTGTCGCTTTCCCGAGTTCCGAGAAGCGCTCTCCAAGGTCCTCAAGGGTGACCCGGACCTCCACTCGTCCGTTCCTTCGCGACAATTGCAAAAGCTCATCGCCGAGCCGCTAGAGGTAGCCAATTCTAGTGGCAGACTTCCTAGTCGTATAGCGATAGTCATTGACGCGCTGGACGAATGCACGGACAACGAAGCGGTCTCGACGGTCATCAAATCGCTCGCGCTGTATGTGCCATCCAAGCTCGTGCCGTTGAGAATCTTTATCACTAGTCGTCCTGCCGAACCTATCACTCGGGGCTTTCTCCAGAAGGCGATACTTGAAAATACTCAACACTTGCCCCTCGCTCAGGTTCCAGAGCACCTCACGAGGCGCGACATCTCGACGTTCTTCCAGTCGCGATTCGCAGAGATGCGGGATTGCTACTTCGGGATCCCTTCGGACTGGCCACCCCAGCAGCAATTCGATAATCTCCTCGATCTAGCAGAACTGCTGTTCATATTCGCGGCGACAGCGGCGCTCTTCATCGGAAACGCCAAGATCCGAGATCCTGAGGCGCAGCTCACTCGGCTACTAGAGTCTGGTAACGCTGCTGCGACGTCCGGGGGCGGCTCCATGTCTACAAGTGCGTTCCCGAGGTTGGACGCGCTGTACGAACAGGTGCTGGTGGATGCCGTCGAGAAAGCGCCTTGGGGCATCCTGAAGCAAATCCTCGGGATGCTTGCTCTTGCTGAGGAACGCCTGACACCTACCGCGCTCGAATCATTGCTGAAGCTGTCCCCTGGTGTCGTCAGACGTGTACTGCCTGCCCTGAGTGCTGTCGTGGTCATACCTGCTCTCGACGACGAGACCACTCCTATTCGGCTCATCCACCTCTCATTTGCAAACTTCATCGTCGACCCAGCCCGCTGTACCGACGAAAGGTTCTTTGTCCAACCCTCAGCCGAGCACGCGGCCATCGCCATGCGTTGCTTCGAAATGATGCGATCGCTGAAAGTCAATATTTGCGATATCGACGTGAAAGAGCAGCACCTACTCAACAGCGAAATCCCCGACTTGCCGAGGAAGGTCGCTGAGCACGTCCCCGCTGCGCTTGTGTATGCGTGCAAGTACTGGTCGCTCCACCTGTCTCATGCGCACGTGGATGCGGATGGCAAAGTCATCCAGCTGTTGGAGGAGTTTTGCATGCGTCACCTCCTGCATTGGTTAGAGGTGTTGAGCCTCGTGCGATGTGTACATATCGCCATCGAGGCATTGCAAGCTGCATATGCTTTGCTGAAGGTCAGTGGCTTATCAATTGCCTTTCAAGCGGCATTCTACTGACCCATTCATTCCACGCAGCCTTTGCGCTTGCAGAGCAAGGTCTACGCTGCTCTGATCATCGAATGCGAGCGTGCCGTCCGCGCGTTTTATCCGGCCCTCAGCGCATCCTTCATGCAGGTGTATCACACCGTCCTTCCTTTCAGCCCGCTCGTGTCTTTGCTTCGGAAGCATTATGCCGAGGCTTCTCCGGCGACAGTGACGGTGCATACAGGCGTGGAGCCGGTTTGGAGTACTACTCTTGTATCGGTGACGATTGTGAACTCCTACCCGATCCGTGCTCTCGACTTCTCCCCTGATGGGTCACGCATTGCGTGTGGTTCCATTTTGGGATACATCCGGATTCTGGATGTGCATACAGGAACAGAACTGCAGGTCCTCAAGCATCCTAAGCATCCTGGGCATTGGATCTCTAGCCTCCGTTTCTCACCCACCGGGAAGCAAATTTTGTCTGGTGAGGACTGTGGGAGGGAAGTGAAACTGTGGGATGTCGCTACGGGTGCTTGTGTGCACGTATGGGAGACGCGATCGATCTCGTGTGCCGCCCTTGCGTGGTCGCCGGATGGTGCATATGCAGCTTCCGGCTGGGAGGACGAGCCTATTACCTTATGGCGGCTAGCCTCACCCGGGAAGACGGTGATGATACAGCACGACGACGTTCAAGCGCTACTCTTCACCTCCGACGGCACCCTGGTATCCGGTTCGTCGGACAAAACTTGCAAAGTCTGGAACACGGCGGATCACCTCTGGGAGAGCACTACGACCTCGCCAACTCAAACTCTGGAACACGACTCAGAAGTTTGCGCAGTGGCTGCATCCCCAGACAACAGCCTCCTAGCGTGCGGCTTGAAGACCGGCCAGATTGTACTATGGCGGAGATCGGACGGTCAACAGTTGCACACCCTTCAAGGTGCAGATGATGGGGAGGTTCTCTCCGTCGCCTTCTACTCCAAATTCCGCCTCGCTGCCGGCTTCAAATCATCGGTCAAGCTATGGGACACCTCGAAGGCAGCACCGTTGCAGGTTTTGAACATCGCAGGTATAGACGGCGTCGCGTTCTCATCGGGCGGTGGCCACAAGATGTATGCAGTGAGCCGAGAAGATAGTGGCACTGTAGATATCGGACAGTGGTCTGCGGACATGCGACGATCCAAGTACGTACGGCGAGCAATAGGAGAGAGTAACGTAGTGGCCGCTATCGAAGAACCCCAAGAGGGACCCGCGAAGGTTTCCGTCTCACCGAACGGCCACTTCGTCGCTGCGGCGTACAAAAGCCAACTACGGGTGTGGGACACGTCGACAGGCCAATGTAAGGCTATCATCACGCACTCGCCGCGCAATCAAAGTACGCCAGTCATTGCCTGGTCCCCTGCTGGCGACGCCGTTGCATGGACACGAGAGGCGGGCATTCACATCTGGGACATAACCAGGGCCGTAGGATCTTGGTGCATCCAACGGGGCGACGATGGACCCATCCTGGCTGTCAGCTTCACGGGAGTGGAATCACCAGAAATCGTTTCGGCATCGCATGACGGGAGCTTCTGGCGCTGGGGTTTGGCATATGGGTCTCCCGCGAAGCAGTTGACGATCATAGAACCATGGGAGTCTTGGGCCAACGAAGCCAATGCCCATGCAGTCTCGCCTGACGGACGCTGGGTCCTTTACGCTTGTTCCGTATGGAAGGAAGGGATTGGGCGCGGGGAATTTATACGAAGCGACTATCTGCTGGCCAAAGCTAACAGGCCAGTATCAATCCGTAGATCCCGTGGCTGGCACAATACCCTGTCCCTCTATGACATGACCGCAAGGAATGTCCTCTGGGTGGAAAGCCATGACATAGCCATCTCCTCGGTTGCGTTTTCAGAGGACGGCACTCGCGCGCTCGCAGGCAACGAAAGCGGCGAAATCTTCCTGTACGATCTCAGCCAGCTCCATGACTCCGTCCGACATACTGGCTCCGACACGAGCAGCCTTGCTTCAAGCTCCTCTCGCGTGCAACGTCCAGCCGTTCCAGAGTACAAATTCAGCTCCGGCAATTCTAATCCACTGCACCACATCTCTTTCTCCTCGGACGCTCAGGCAGTCCTTCATGGATGGTCTTACTCTTGCTTACCGCACGACATCCCGGACCATTTACGCAAGCACTCTACTCCCGGTGTGTGCCCATCGGAGGCTCCTTTCCACTACTTCGTGAAGAACCAATGGCTCTGGCGCGTCCGAGTGGAATTGGACTCCCATCCCCAAAGAGTCTGCTGGATACCACCCACACTTCGGCCTGACCTTGATGAGACGACTCGGTTTACTCGCTCATACGACTTGAAGACGTGCTCGTGGTCGGCGAAGGGACACGTCATCGCATATATTTCCAAACTTCGGCGCCTCGTCGTCCTGGAGGCATCTCGCTACGGTAGTTGAGGGTAAGTCTGATTGAATATTAAGAGGAATGCGCGTTGACGATCATCAACATTGACTCCCTTCGCCGCTTGACAGATTAGACCTGCCGGTCAGGCGGCCTATGCTGAAACGGCCTGCTACTTATTCGCCGTCATTTCCTTCTGAGCCTTCCTACCTTGCTCTGCCATAGTTCCGCATGTAACGGGTCGTGCGCGGAGGGACCGTTCCCACTTCATCAGCTGCGTGCGAACGAGTATGTACGTAGTCCGAGACTCCGAGTCGGCGTGAAAGCCTCGAATATCGCACCTCTAATACAATACTCGTGCAGTCTGAAGGACATTGTCTTATTATCACGATGCTCAACGCCTCTTACTCCTGAGAACGAATGCCGTAAAAGTTCCACGTCGCTCTGTACCCATGTGCTTGATACATGTAATACAATGCAGTCTGTCAGACTGGCGTTACAAAGATGCCTAGGTTGATGGAGACTGTCGGAGAACGTATCGCAGGTGTCGGAGCAAGTTCGCGGCGAGTGACAATTTGAGAGAGGTGAGAAAGGCGAGAAGAAAAGAATAGATGAGTCTGCGAGACTCAGTGGAAAGTGGTTGGACTGGAGGGCTTGAAGACACTGCAAACCGAGAGTACCAACATCAAGAAGAACGCAGGGGGGCCGAGAGCGGGATCCGAACAGTGACTGGTTGATCCTGGGAGCGAATAGGAGCTTTGTTCTAGTGATTGTCTCCACCGCGTTGTGTGCGGATGGAGTTTCCAAACGACGTGCTGGACGCAAGCGCCTCGGGAGGCAGCATGGACGAAGTAGACGCTGTTGGTTCGGAAGCACCCGTCCTAGGTCTCTTCCGCGGTGGAGCATCCTCAGCATCTTCGTCCATAGTTCGCATGAAGGACGCGGCACACATCCGTTCGAGCGCGAGGATGAGTTCCCTGGGATCGTAGTTGTCTGGCAATCTGTCTTCTAACACGTCGTTCTCGGGCCAGCCTTCATGTTGGAGCTCTTGCCAGAACACGTTCAGAATTTTGACGTGATTATCCAAATATTTCGCTATCTTTCTGTCGATCTGGGTGGGCTCGAGGTTGGGTGTGCTGAGAAAATCATCCTCATCGTCCGAGTCGCCGGGCGGGGGCCTGGCAAGATCGCCGGAAGTGGTGGAAGGGATGGACGCAGGTGGTTTGGGGCGGGGGGGTTCGGGTCTATGCGTCTGCGTCTGCTGTTGCTCCCATGCTAGGATCGCATACCGAGCCTGGAAGCATCGAAGCAAGCGGGAGAACAGATTGTTCAGATTGATGTGATCGACGGAGGTGTCGGCGCCCGTGAACTTCAATACGCCACCGCCAGCTGGTCGAACGGCTCCCGTATGCATCGCGGTAGACTTCGCAGTACTGCAGTCGCGGCGAACCCCATCGACCACAGTGAAACTGTCGAAATACTCCGAAAGGAAGAAACGGACATCCTGGACGTTGTGACGTAGCAAGCGAACGGCGTAGAACAGCAGAACATGGAAAAATGACTCGAGTTCGTCTGCGACAGACACCGGCTGGCGGGGATGATTCCTGATGTACGCGACAGACATGAACTGCCATGTGCCCTGCAGCATTTCTGAGTGAGCATGAACAATGAGATTAATGAGAGCTGACAAATGATCCTAACCGTTCTTTCTGGCTGCCGGGGTGTCTCCCTCAGCTTTCCGGACGCATCGGGTTCGGGTACGAATTTTGCCAGCTCCCAGTCAGTCAGCATCCCGGTCCACGTCACTGTCTTTTTGCCCTCGGCGTTCACAGTCTTCGACAGTGCGGGGAGAATGATGACATTTCCAGCACTGATGTCACGGTGTAGTAGCCGTAGCTTGGTGTACGCGAGTGAATGCGCTGCATTGAACCGTCGCGTCAGCATGACTTGCGATTGATGACAATCTGACTGGACTTACTCATGATGCATTGATACAGGCACTTCACAAGTTGCTTAGACGAGCGGACCGCAGTGAACGGAAGGCATACGTCTTTGAACACGATGCGATAGTGTGCATAGACTCGAGACTCCGATTTCCCATCGCCGTCACCTCCACGTTCCTCCGCTGCATTGTCATGTCGCGAGCCCGTGCCAGACTTGCCAGTGGCGCCCCGGTCACGTTTGACACTGTGACTAGTGGATGCTGCAGTCGATGGTGTGGAAGCCTGGCGGAGACGGGCACGGATTGCTTCTTTGGCTTCGGCAGCGCGTTTCTGTGCATAGCTCGCGGTGAACGTCCTCTGCTTCGCGACGTCGCCGTGGGCGACAACGGTAGGGACACAGATGTGCGGTTCGACGAGCGCTTCTTTGTTGAGCAGGTTGAGGTAGTTACCTTCGGGCTCCACACCCTCGTAAAAGGGGCGCCAACAGTCCTTCAGGAAGACGAAGCGTCGTGTCTTGACGTCGAGTGCGACATAGCCGCGTGTTCCGCGGCCAAACAGCCAAAAAGCCGTCCAGACAGGTTTTCCGACCAGAAAGATGCGCTTTTGGCTGCCCTCTCCGATTTCGAGCTTGTACCGAGGCCAGTCGTGCTTCAACGACTGGCGGAACTGCTTACGGACGTACTTGAAGACGCGAGGGTCCTCATCTGTCAGCTCGATGGCATCTAGATACGACTCGTCTTCTTGGGAGATTGCAGCGGCGGCCTTCGTCTGCTGCCGAGTATTGAGGGCCGGAACATCTGGCACATCGCGGTTGAGGGAAATCTCCAAAGCATCGGCCTTAGGAGCGGTGGCGGCGACAGAATGGCCTTCGTTGTGCCGCATGTCCGATTTGTTCTTGAGAGCGAACTCGGTCATGAGTCTGTACGCTCGTGAGCCCTTCTTCAGCAGTGTCGCGGTAGGATCAAGGCCTTGATGCTCGCCATCGAGAGAGTCAAACCAGGCGAGGAATGAGAGGAGCGGTCGGGGGTTCTCGGTGTAGTCTCCCTTCTTCGTAGCAACGATCCCGGAATGATCGAACCGCATCAACCGATACTCGGGACCAATGACGAAGAGTCCAAAGGTGCAGATCCGATGTTGATACTCGTTCACGACGCGCGCGTAGTCGAGGATCTGGTTGCGTACCGCTACTCGACTCTGTGCATTTGCCTCTGGAGTATTCGGATCGGCGTCATCGAACGGGTCGAGGTGCGTTCCTTTCCTCTTGAACTCGATGAACATGCGGATGTGGGTCCAGTCAGGGTTGCCTGCCGCAGGCGTATGGTCCCGCGGATAGATGCCTGCATTGACCTTGGCGTTACATCCGTCGCGCGAAGCTCTGTTCCCAGTAAAGGCGGCATTGTGCTTATGAAGGAGGCCGCCATGTTCCTTAGTGTTCAGAACATTGATCTGCGTATAGTTTAACCGGATGCAGCGCTGATATGTCACAGTCATGGACCACGTACGAATGTATCTGCGATAGCCTCCTCGGTGGGCGCACCAGGTCTGAAGAGCATCTTGAACGTCGTGCGGGCATCATTAACAATCTCTTGAAACGGAGCTGAGATAGCTTCCAAGCTCGGGTCGACGCAGAGTACGTCCTCCTCGAACGCATTGAAATCAACAAGGATGGTGTGGCCCATGCTGGAGGTGCGGTGCCGAGAAGCTGCCTGTCAATGACAGCGTCGGGTATCAGGCTGTTGCCGTATCTGCGAGTGTTGCAGTCAGAGTGCCTCAAGTGTATGAGGACTTCAAGTTGTTTGAATTTGAGGGGATGGAGCACTGAATGTGAGACGGTTCGCTAAAAGAAGAGTGGTCGCCCAGGTGTTGATATGTCGAGTCATGTAGACGTAGCAGAAGGGGAGGTACTGACATGAAACAATATTTGGCTCGTTATGTGGATGTGCAGATGGCTGGTGGCTAAGATGTGGCCGGAGAGGATATGGCTAACTTCGAACCGCGTGTGTTGCCAGAGGGTGTCTTGACCGGGAGCTTGACGCGATGGGATAGTTGGATTTCAAGCGCCAATTACAGGGTCACTCACTGTCAATGCAAGTCTTGACAATAAGATGCTTTCAAAGGCGGCGGAACACACTGATGGTTGATCGAGCCAGGTGTCGATGACGCAGAGAGACAAAGCATGAGCGCTTACGAACCACACGGCTCCTGGTTTAGTTACCAAATCGAGCTCAACATCGAACTCGCGCTCTTCCTGGCTCTTCTCACCGACCTCTCGCCACCACCAATCCGCCTCCGGCTCCGCATCCTAGCGAATTGGTGCTGGTTCTCATGGTTCTGGATTGGTTATGGACTGTCTGCGTGTGTCGTACGGATAGTCCTGTATGTCAGGCTCATTGTACTGAAGCAGATGCACTTCACGCAATATCATGTGTCGTACATGCGACTACATACCGTACTGGCTGGGCGCGCCGCGCTGTGGACATGTAAGATAACTCACAGCGAAGAAATATAGATTCTGCAGGTACGATGAGCACCATGAAGGACGCAGTCAAGCGGCCGACAAAATCTCGTGCAAAGTCAAGACGTTCCATGTAGTGGAGGATCGGAATCGGGGATCGCGCGCGCGCGCAAGTAGTCCACGCGCGTTTGACCAGTGGCGCTGAGTTCCTCGTCAACCACGTTCATATCAGTGCACGTTAACCTAGACATGCACGCAGCTTCATGACACGACGCTCTCAACCTTCACCTCGTTGGCCTTTCACAGAGAACGTCTAAAAGTCTTCAAACACCAGAATTCCGCGATTCCATTCAATAGCGCCAGCTTCGTTCCTTCGTTCCTGAGGTTCCTCCGTTCCACCTTTCTCCCTCTCTCTCTGACTCGCTCATTTTGCCTCGGAGCCTTGCCCGTCGACGTGCGCTGATGGCTTTGTACTTGGCGACGGTAGGCAGCAGATGGCGGAAGGGACGTCTTGCGCCGTCGAGGGAGGGCGACGTGCTGCTCGAGCTCCCGGTAAACCGCTGTCGCACCGAGACATTCCCCCGAAGTACGTGCTTGACGTCTGCGAAGACAGGCGGGTTCCCAGCGAATACAATTACTGCACGACATATGACGTTCTGGACACTGATGTGAACTCTGTAGATTTATTGCGCGAGAACCTGGACCGCGAGTACGGTAGCCGGGGCGCGCTCATAGCTACATAGGCGAAGTCCCGCCCAGGGACTTCGCCTGACGAATGGACAGTTTTTTCTCCCCTGTTTTTGAACCTCGCGCAAAGTGCGCTCGTGCTCGAGGACTCCGCCAAGTATCGCCTCCGCGTCCGCGCCTGCGCCTCCGTCCGTCGTCTCCACCGTATCTTTGACTCGCTCGACTACTCAAAGTCACCGTCTAAAATCCCGACTTTCAACCTCTTCTACAGCGCTCGCACTCGGCTGCTGAAGCTCGCATTGGCTTCAGGGATGTCACCACGGCACGATCTGATCCAGACATGCCCGAGTCTGTCTAACAGAGGAAATGAGCAGCTTTGATTCAGTGCAGGGGTGCAGTCGAGAGGTACAGACGCGACAACAGATGCGGATCATCACGCCATGCCAGATCGAAAACAAGGTGAGAAGTAGTAGTCGTAGAAGAGGGAGATGGATTGTACAATCATACTGTCTGAGGCTCATTTCGGATGCATTGGATCACGAAGAGACATTAACACGATACCAGTCCGAGTGTTTGATGCTACAATTGTAGATACGGAGGTGAATCAATTAGCTCACGGAGTCAGTTACGTGAAAGCAGCAGGGAACTATGAAGACGACAGGCGATCGGAGAGGTCGATATGAATGGCGGTGGAATCGACATCGCAAGGAAGGCGACAACCGAGTACGACACCTGGCTCAGTTTAAGGAGCCCGCTTTGCTCCTGCCCTTGCCTTTGCCCTTGCCCTTAACCGTCATCCCTGCGATGATCGAGTCCCCAAAGGACGTGCCCACGATACGCCCCGGAGGAGGCGGCATGGTCGTGGAAAGCGCGGTCGGCTCGGAGGCGTCGGTCCTACGCTTCTTCCGCGCGGGAGCGTCCTTGAGATCCTCCTCGTTCACGTTCATGCCAGTGGTTCGTATGAAGGACGGTGCGCACATCCGCTCGAGCGCGAGCATGAGCTCCCTGGGGTCGTAGTTGTCTGGCAACCTGTCTTCAACCACGTCGTCCTTGGGCCAGTTTGCATGTCCGATGGCTTCCCAGAAGTCGTTCAGAACCCCGGTGTGGTCGTCCAACGCCCTCGCAAGATCCCAGTCCTCTTCGGAGGGCCGACGCGACATTGGTTCCGAGTTCGTCACCCGGTTGACCGTCCGTGGAGGAGGAGCGTCCTCGTCATCGGTGGTTGAAGGGTTGATTGACGATGTATCATTGAAAGACGGAAGCGCCCCGAGTTGCTGTTGCTCCCACTCCAGGATCGCATATCGTGCTTTGAAATAGTTGAGAAGGGATTGGAACAGTTTGTTCAGATACGGGTGCGCGATCTTGACTTTCGGAGATACATCGACGTCAGTCTTCGTAGGATCATTGCCGTCAGCTTTGGAAAGGCCATTGATTGCATCCACCGAAGAATCATCGAGAGCATCATCGTTTGTGTCCTTTGCAGATTCATCGACTTCGATCTTGGTCCCTTCGTCAAGCTTCGCCTCCGAGGAATCAGCGAGAACGTGGAATGCGAGTTGAACGCCGCCAGATAGCCTGATGGCGCCGGCTGCCATGGCAGTTGACTTGAGGTGACTGCAGTCGCGACGAGCACCCTCGGCGACGGTGAAGCTGTCGAAGTACTCCGTCACATACAGGCGCACGTCTGGGACATTGTGGCATAGCAAGCGAACGGCGTAGAACAGCAGAACGTGGAAGAAGGATTCCAGCTCGTCAGCGACTGCCACCGGCTGGGAGGGATGGTTCCTGATGTAGGCGACAGACATGAACTGCCATGTGCCCTGCAGCATGTATGAGTTGGCAGAACACACACAGAATTCGAATACCACTCACCGTCCTTTCAGGCTGTCGTGGGGCTTCCTTCCGCTTTCCAGCTGCGTCGGGCTTGGGTACGAATTTCGCCAATTCCCAGTCGGTTAGGATGCCATTCCACGTCACTGTCCGTTGGCCATTCTCGTCCACATTTGAAGACAGAGCAGGGCGTATGATCACATTGCCAGCACTGATGTCACGGTGGAGTAGGCGTAGCTTGGTGTAAGCTACAGAATGAGCTTCAGGAAATCGGCGCGTCGTCAGCACGTGTTAGGATGACCGGATGGTTGATACACGTACTGGTAATACAGTGGAATAGCCCTCTGACGAGCTGTTGCGAAGAGCGGATGGCAGTAAACGGGAGGCAGACGTCCTTGAACACGATGCGATAGTGCGTGTAGACACGGTATTCCATCTGATCCTCGTCATCACCACCGGTGTCTGCCACAGAGTGGACGTTAACGTCACGGGCGCGCTTGCCACTACGACCACCGGATGACGAAGGCGTCGATGTAGGGATATCGCGGCGCGCTCGGATGAGCTTCTTCGCTTCAGCGACGCGATGCTGTGCATATCGTGCTGTGAATGTCACTTGGTCCGCGACGTCTCCATGAGCAATGACGGCTGGGACGCGGACACGCCGGTCTTTGGCCGCTTCCTCGTTAAGCAGCTCCAGGTAGTGACCCTCTGGATCCACGCCCTCGTAGAACGGCCGCCAGCAGTCCTTCAAGAACGTGAACCGGCGAGTATTGACGTCGAGCGCGACATAGCCCCGGGTCCCGCGACCGAATAGCCAGAACGCCGTCCACACCGGCTTCCCAACAAGGAAGATCCGCTTCTCTTTCCCTTGCCCGACCTCAAGCTTGTAGCGAGGCCAGTCATCGTCCAAAGATTCGCGGAACTGGTCCCGGACGTACTTGAAGACGCGAGGGTCCTCGTCGACCAGTTCTAAGGCATCGAGGTAGGATTCGTCGAGCTGGGAGATAACTGCAGCGGCTTTCGTTTGCTGTCGAGTATTGCGGGCCGGCCCATCGGATTTCGGAGGAGCCGTCGACGTGTCGGGGCGGGGAGGGTTGGCGTCGACCTTATCACCTTCGTTGTGCGACATGTCCGACTGGTTTTCTTTCGCGAACTCGTCCATGAGCTGGTACGCTCGCGAGCCCCTCGATAGCAGCATCGCAGTGGGATCCAGTCCTTGGTCCTCGGCGCTCAGAGAATCGAACCAGGCGAGGAATGAGAGCAGCAGCTTCGGGTTCTGCGCATAGTTTTCCTTCTTTGTAACGATGAGGCCAGAGTGGTCGAAGCGCATCAACCGAAACTCAGGCCCGATCACAAAAAGCCCATAGATGCACACACGATGTTGATACTCGTGCACGACGCGCGCGTAGTCGAGAATCTGATTGCGTACCGCTGTTCGACTCCGCGCGTGCGCCTCGGGTGCATTTGGGTCGTCGTCGTCGAAGGGGTCGTAGCTTGTGCCTCGCCTCTTGAACTCGATAATCAAGCGGATGTGTGTCCAGTCGGGGTTTCCTGCCGCGGGGGTGTGCTCCTGCGGATAGACACCCGCGTCGACCTTGGCGGTGCATCCGTCGTGGGAAGCTTTGTTTCCCGTGAAGGCGGCACGATGGCCCTTGAGTAGGCCTCCGTGATCTTCGGTGTTGACCACATCAATCTGTGAAGAAGTCAAACTGGTGCTGGCAACGACAAACAAGCGAGGACGGCTCACGAATGTCTCGCCGATAGCCTCCTCGATTGGCGAAGCACCAGCTTTGAAGAGCCGGTCAAACGATCGTGTGGCATGGGCGACAAGATCCTGTGATAGATGTGTGATAGATTCCAAGCCCGATTGGATTTTGAGTACGTCCTTCTCGAAGGTGTGGAAGTCAACGAGGATGGTGTGGCCCATGCTGGAGACGCCAAGCAGGGGTCTGTCGATAGCTGCGTTAGGTTTCAAGCTGGCGCCGTGCTTCCGAGTGTCGTAGTTCGAGATATTCTCAAACTTGTGAGGGCTTGTCTGGATATGAGCAGATGAGGCACTGAAGCGAATACCCTTCTTGGGGAGAAAGGGAGGTACGATGTCAACATGACCAGCCATGTCGTAGTAGCGGAGGAAGAAAGAGGTACTGACCTTGGCTGAGCTTAAGAGGTGATATAGACGCGCAAATGGCTGGTGGCTAAGGTGTGGCCAAGCAGAGATGGCTAAAACCGCCACGTGTTGACGATGCCTCAGGTCTGGCTGCAGCGGATGGTTGGAATCGGAAGTGGGTCGAATAGTGGACAGTTAAAAGCCCGATTACACAACAAAGGGGTAAAAAGGGGAGTTTTTCAACCTCAGACTTGAGCACAAAGAGGGATTTGATACCCGCAGCGAACAATGGACGATCGAGCCAGGCGTAGTGGATGATGGGGAAAGACAAAGCGTGGGCGTCTACGAACCACACGACTCTGGTTGACTTGCTAAATCGGGCGACCATCTGGGCGTTTACCATCGTGTTGCGAGCAGCGAGACCAGGACTTGGGCACTTGGATTCTGGAAGCTGGCAGCTGCACTTCTGTGAGCAATCAGAGTCAAGGCAAAGTTGAGTACTGTGTGGATCTGGTCCCTCGAAATTGACATTCCCGGCCACGTTCGAGTAGCCTGTGTCGTGTCAAGTCGTTTCACGAAGAGCACGTCGGATCCCCATACTCCGGCTGACGGTACAGTCGGTGAGTACACATCGATCATATTAGTACACTCAGCGGCAGTTTGACGCAGTAACTCCGTGACCACAGCCTTTCACTGGAAGACCGACTCGGACTCTGAGTTACTTCGGACGGCTGTGCGTCGTCAGCAACCTCGGAGGTTGTCGTGTGCAGACAGAAACCGTCGTACTTTGTCAGTACTTATGCGGCTGGCGAACGGGTCGCATACAATGTGATACCACGTTCAGCTTTCATATTCACGCGAACCCCCATTCGACCTCGCCGCGTCTTTCACGCCTCTCCGATTCGTGGATTTCAGGATCAATGTGGATACGGAAGTGCTCTCAGTGATGCTGCCATTGGGCGATGTTGTGCACGAGGATCTCACTATGCCCCGGAGTATCACTGGCAAGAGAACGGTCCAGCAAGTCGTCCTCAATCACACGAACGCTGTGGAGCCGACTGGTGACACTTCGCAGATCAGCTGTTGAAGGACCCTGGAGTTCGAGCTGTTTGCTGATCATTCCGAAACAAGCTTCTGGGTGGGCCTCGGACGACGTATCACGGTGAGTACAGTCAGCGCGTTTCTGGTAGCGACAGAAGGAATCCACATCGCATTCCCCCAGATGGACCGTGTACGACGGCTTGTAGAGCCCTATATGGCAGCTTTCAGAGCAGAGATGCACGGCAACTTTGCCTATTCTGACTACTTGGGTCACGGCACGTGCGTTGGATCTGCGGGCGCACTGTGTTGGCAAGCCGCTGGTAATCCATGGACGATAGGCCATCGTGCACTGCCGTGGCAAGAGAGCACCATTGAAGATTGTAGAATGCATGTGCGTATTGTTGAAATGCGCGAATGTTGTCGACAAAGCTGATGCCGACTCCTCGCATGCCATTGCCCTCATGACAATAGTGGCAAGATCTCTCAAGGTCAGCTGGACACTGGCGCTGCTCTGAACGGTACGTCAACGGGCCAGACAATGGTGTCAACCCACGGCTTTCAAACAACCTACCACCAAGTTCCTCATGGCGCATTCCTATAGCTCGCTCACGTCAAGCGTCGGACGGCGGCGGCGCGTGTTGCGATAGACTCGACACCCGCGGGCCAATCGTTGCGAAGTGCGAGAGGAAGGCTGGATTGGTTCCGTGCCGTCCACGGGCGCGATGCGTGCCTGCTGACTTATGAACTGACTAGTTGCACTGCCTGCTGCTTGCCAGAGGTGTCAACGGGTGTCTTTCAAGATGTTGGACAAACATGACAATCCCCGAAGACCGCTGGAGTGTACACGACCCTCCCGTACCTGGGACACTGTGCCTGCTGTACACATCTGGTGCTTCAGGTCCCGCCACATGACAGTCCCACCATATCATATTATTCAGGTGAGTCCGACGCTGCCAGTTGTGACGCTGGAAGACAGACTCAGGACTAGCTCGACTGCAAGAGCCCAACTCTGAGCACTGGTAGTACCCCTCGGATGAAGCAGTCGCCCTCAGTACTGACACTGGCGGGTGCAGTATGTCATGGTCATGCATGATTCGCGGGTGCTCACTGCCGAGAGGCATGTCAGATAAGCTCTCTGCTACCAGAGTGCCGGACAGAATCAGAATGACGAGTGCAGTGTCCATTCAACAGGCTTCTTCGCCAGCTGCCGGAGAACAGGAACCGCCGCCATGGTCACAGCTTCTAGAGTCTGTGACCACGAACCTACGAGTGCCAAGTACTGTCCGGGCACCCGAGCGTCGTACCTAAACCGGGCGCATGCCAGGGACCAACGGTTGTGCATCCCAGTTCGGAATCGGCAGCAGACGGCTGATAGTTCGCAAGGTCCGGGCCAATATCTAGCATCCATCACACCGAGTCGGGGAGCATCGACTTGCAAAGACAGCGCGATCCGTGTCGCAGTGCGTAGTACTTAACTATTGCCGATGATGTTAGGTTCGGTCTTTGTGTCACTAATAAGTCGGACTTCACAAGGATAGTTCGCTCCGAGTCCACAATTACAGTAATGGGGTACTGCACCGGAAACCGTCTCCGCAGTCGTCAGTCACTAGCCTACGCGCCGGTGAGTGTCGACCATCTATGCATGACGTCACAGGCAACGCAATACTTGAGCCTGGGTAGCAGTAGCAGCCGGAGAACGTCTCTCCTTCGAGCCCTTCGGATTGTCGAACTTGCCGCCGGAACGGCGCCTCAGCTTAATGGATTGTTGTATGCTTTCTTAAATGGCCCGAGCGGTTCGTTCTCTCATACTAATTGCCAATACGGACTTCTCCAGATCAGCCGAGCTTCTGAAGTGGCGTCCTTGCCTTCGTAGTGCATGGAAGTAGACATGCGAGAAGGGGCTATTGTACGAGTATCCACAGCTCGCTCACGTTCTGTCCGGTTAAGATTCGTCACAAGCACCAGAAGACCATGCATCCCTCACAGAATACCAAGGGCTAGCTGGACAGTCGTGTTACGCGACGTCAGCATGTTCACAGCTCCGATTTCTTGGATACTAGCAGAAGTTCGTATATCGCTTTCGCCTTTGCGAGACGCTGACCGTTTCCAGGTCGTATCAGGGTATATGCATAGTACCAGAGTGCCACCAATGTGCTCTATGCGATCCTTCGCTTCGTTGCTCGCGCAGCCAGGGAGGAGACTGGTGGACGCAGGGATTGCAACGGGAACATCGCACCCAGTCGTAGCCGAACCCTGTACGTGACATCGGATGCGGGTAGTAAGCGTACTGGACAACCTGTCCAACATACTCGGACTCCACAGCATGCGCAGCCTAGGGCAGAGAAGCTCATGGGACTGGTAGAACAACACAGATGACAAGGACGCGCTACATATGTCAGATATTCTGGCGAGCGTTTGGACGGCAACAAAAACAAATCTCAGCCGACGCACGAAGGGATAAATAGCAGCCTTGTGCGGCCCAGACAGCAGCAGTGCAATTCCCAGCATTCGCATCTCGAACCACCGAACGGTAAGCCTCTACCGCCCTCATCGTTCAGCGACGCTCTGACCGTCATCCCCGCGCCAGTACTAGTCCTCGCCATGCAGTTCTTCACCTTCGTCAAGCTTGCCCTTGTCGCTGCCCAGATCGGAATGGTGGTCGCCACTCCCGCCGCACTCAAGGCCCGCCAACTCGATATAATCTGCGAGACTGACGCGGACTGCAGCACCGGAGAAGAATGCCTCTCGCTCTCTTCCCTCCTTGGCTTTCCCGGTCTGCCCGGGGTGAGAGAGTTGTTGATTGTTTGATAATCCGCGTTGCCGTGCCTAACTGCAGACTCTCTGGCATACAGATTTGCGTTCCCGCCGGCCTCAGCGTCGGAGGGCTCGCCAAAGCTGACGCTTGATCCCATGCGTTTCAGGATGTGCACCGATATGCATGGCGCACGTCTCATTCCAGGTGGGCAAAGTGTACTCTTCACGTTGAATGAACTCATGAGGAGCCATAGCAGCTACTTTTCCGCGACTCGTACGAGGCAGCGACCATGAGGGATAAGAGATAGGAGAAAACTGTTGAATACATATCATGATTGTAGTATGCTTCTGAAACAACGACTTGTTGAGCTCCGGGCTGCAATGTTGGCGTATCATGCACTCATGACGGCGAGCAAGCACTGCTCAGAGGTTTGAACGTAACCAATGTACACCGAATTATACATTCATGAGAAACCGTAAATATTACATACACGAGAAGATATTGACAAACCATTCAACTGACGCGTACTGCACATCAGGACAACAAAGCCTGAAGGCGGTACAATACGTTAAATTCCACCCTCCTAGGTGCGCGTATGACACCTATTGGTGAGCGGGCGCCTGTGTTGGGCTGTGCACGCTCTTGCGCCGGTAGTGCATGACGAGCTCTGCAGACTGTCGCCACACGAATTGGCGCACCGCGGCGAGTGTCATGTCGAGAGGAAGCACCATGTCGTTGCAGAGGATCTCGTATTGATCCTCCGCACGCGGCCTGTGCTCGTGGTGCTCGGACCTTGCCCGACCAGAGGCTACCGAACGTGTGTCAAACGAGGAGCGAGGGGTGGCCGCGTTGGACGCGGGGTGGCTGGGCGACGGCAGCCCTGCCGCGATGCGCTCGAGTTTATCTTGGACCTGGAAGCTGCGTCAGCGGGAGACATTTGCTATCGAATGCCGATAGGCCTCACATGATTGGTGAGCTTTCGTACTCGCAGGAATCGGCTGGCGGTCAGCTTGGATTGCGCACTGGAGGAACAACGCGCATATATCAGCCGAAAAAGAAACGCTGTAACGAGCCTTTGAGGGCGCACGCACGTATTGAGTAGCTCCGGAAGCTGTTCTCCATCCGGTTCCTTGTACGGTAACAACACAAAACTGATCTTTGTAATCGGTATCGTGGGCACTTTGTTCAGCAATAGGCACTCGAGCAGCCACATGGGCATAACCTCCTCCAGCTGACGAGTATCATGGCCTGTGCTGGAGATGCTGCCACGGTAGAGCGTCACCCAACCGGAAGGTGCTTCTTCCGAGATTATGATGGAGGTGTGCGGGGGAAGGGATAAAGCAGGCGCCTCTGAGGACGGCGGGGGACTGACTGGACCCGAAAGCAGGACCTGTGCAGGCGTCTTTGTGGAGCGATGATGGGATGCTTCCTGGACACACATTAAAACGATATGAAGCTGCCTTGCTTAACAGCACTCACCCCTACAGATGCATCACTCGGAGAAGAGTTCACAGTTTCACCAGGTGTAGCAACGCCCGAAGGTTCGCTGGCCTGCCGTTTGGCGCCCTTCCCAAACGCTTTCAACCTACCCATGATGCTGCCCATTGTCGGCGTGCTCGGAGTCGTCAGCCCGCTCGACTCTGTAACAGAAGACGGTTTCCCTCCCCATCCCGAGAAGTCGTCCGGTGTAGGCGCGGTGCCTGAGGTCGACACGGACCCGCGTCGTGTACGCAAGGAGAAGTAGTCGCTGTTTCCTGCTGGAGGATACGATGAAGGCGGCCCAGAAGGAGTACCAGATGCTTCTGACTTAGATCCGTCATTGCGCCCGCGTGGCATCGGAGTGGCGTCTGCCGTACTAGGCGATTGAGGGATGGGAGAGAGGGTGGAGTCGCGCATAGTGTTGTGTAGAGGAATTAACGGTGTCATGAGAGGTGACGAGCGAGGTGCAGGAGAAATGGACGGGGAGACAGCAGGGAGCATGTTTGGTGAGAGGATGATAGAAGCACTCCTGAGACCTGGGGGGGACCCCGCGCTGCGAGCTGAGACGTCCGAGGATGTACGACTTCGCGCGACGGGATTGGAAGTACCCAGGTCGATATGCGTCGGAGCACTTCCTCGCTGTAGTCGGTGGTGAGCGGAATCATGTGATCCGCGGTCTCGTGCACGACGAGCAGCTAGTCGTTGCTCTTCACGAATGAAGCCTTGGAACAGGTTGCGCAAAACCCATTTGCCGATGTTCACTGTGAAAAATCAGCCGCAGTGGTGATAGGAGTGCTGAATGTGCTTACATCGAGCTTCCTCGCTGAATTGTCGCTCGGACCCATACCCTGCTTCGTCGGCATATATCTCCGACTCGAAGCACTTCTCGTTTAGGTGGACAGTGAGCACGCCGGTCTTCGTGTCGAGCGATGCCCACGATGCAACTACCGCCTCGCCCTCTATGCGCTCCCTCACGGTCTCCAGCGCCTCTCGAGGGCTGCGTTGCTTCTCCATAATACTCCCATTCCCTTCGGCGACACTCGCACTCACGTCGCTCCCATTATAGCTCGCGGCGGCAACGTCTTCGCTGGGAAACCTGCCCAGACACGTTCCGCGTACCACATTCCAGACTGCGACTTCTCCGGCCGTGTCAACGGTCAACGCATGCATCCGGTCATTGAGCATGACGCAGCGC
The DNA here is from genome assembly GCA_002092935.1 of Trametes coccinea BRFM310. Taxonomy (NCBI): domain Eukaryota; kingdom Fungi; phylum Basidiomycota; class Agaricomycetes; order Polyporales; family Polyporaceae; genus Trametes; species Trametes coccinea. The sequence goes on from KZ084106.1 coordinate 165,339, forward strand.
ACAAGACCGTGTTCGCCTTCGATGATCTCGTCCGGCTCTTGAAGTAATGGTATCGCATCAGCGGCCACTTCGCGCTCGTCGAATGCCGCACGAGGACGCGCGACAGCGTGCATAGTCTGATTCTCCTCGCTGAAACGCGGACGGCCGTGCAGACTTTCGCTGTGAATGGGGCTTGGGCTTCGTAGCGCGGGTGGAATAGAGCCCGTACCGGGCTGGGGCAATGCGGAGGGTATTGGGGAACGGACCATCCGGGGAACGCTGAGCACTGAGGCCGCCGAATAGAGAGTGGCAATCTCTGGATCATGTCCACGCATAGATGGCGCGGATAGACCAAAACCGACGTCGTTTGGAGAGGTCAAGCGTACGAGGCTGTCGAACGGGATACCATACCACGTCTCCTCTCCTTCACGCTCCGGGTCGATCGCGAAGTGCATCTTGCCTAGGAGGGTGGATGGCAGGGTGGTTGTGGTCAGGGAGGTATGGCGTGATTTGCTGGGGGGCGGGCTATTGTTCCTGGAGTGATCGTACATTGAAGAGGTTCGGATGGGTGACTTTGCTCGCGTGCCTGAGAGGTCAAACGAATTGCGTTTGGCTGACCGAGGGGCATAGTAATCACGCGTCATATCCAGAGGCGGCGAAAAGTATACTGGACTGTCCACGGCGCCCTCTGCACTCAGCGCGGCTGCCCTGATCGCTCGCTTGGGTGGAAGACGCCATCGCTTGATACTCGAGCTGCCAGATGCGGTCCATAGGAACGTGTCGTCCATGACGGCAATCTTGTTGATGCCTTCAGCTCCAGATGATCCCGTGCGGTCCACGCCAGAGTCCTGGCAGATAACGATGCACTCGCCCTCTGACACATCCGCGCAGCCTTCCACGTCGACTTTGCACACCAGACCAGAGCGGTCGCCAGAGTAGAATACCTCTAGAGCAGGATGGGACGAAGATAGCGACCAGACAGATTCGGTATGGTGAGTGAACGTGTGCAGGCAGCGCTGCGAAGATAACGACCAGAGCTTGATGGAAGCTGCAAAGCGGTCAGAGATATTCCGAGCCAGTCACTATGTTGCATACCGTCTGCCGAGCCTGTCAGTAGCTGCAGATTGGGTCAGCGCCGATTAGGTCATCAGGATCCCAGAGACTAACGTATTTCGCATCTTCGGAGATGAGAATGGCACGGATGTTGTCGGTATGGCCCACCAGCTTTGCTATGCGCTTTCCTGAACGTGGATCCCACATCCTGATAACTCGTTCCGGAGATCCAGACGCTATGACAGAGCCATATGGATCCGTCGCTAGCGCATATATCGAGGCCTTAGGTCCCGCTGCCTCTGGGGGATGCAAAGTCATGAGAGGCTCCGCCTTCGCGGACGCCGTGGCGAGATCCCAGAGCTTGATGGTTCGGTCGAACGACCCAGACGCAAACCACTGCTGCTCGCGGCTACACATGATGAGATGCAAGATAGTACGCATGTGTGCGTACTCACCAGTAGGCCAGACAGCGCACATAGTCTGTGTGGGTGCCTATCACCAAAGGTTCGTGTAGAGGAACGTCGTTTGCATGGGAATGAGGTGCCCATGCCTTGATAGAACCATCCGACGATGCTGATACCACTGCGAATCTATGAGCCAAGGAGGCAGAATCAAGTAAAATTGACTGGACTCACCGGTTTGATTATAATTGCACAATAGTATGTCGTTGATCCAGTCAGAGTGCATTTGAACCGCCTGTCGGAACTGCGTCGAATTGGGACGACTCTCAGCCTCAACGTCGATCTCCCATTGCTCTTCGTACGGAATGGCATCGTCTTGCGGGACGCGCCTGCGAGCCTTGCCCGTAACTTCGCCGAGGACGTCGCCGTCGCTGCGATACTCTTCGCCCTCCTCGGCCTCCTCCTCAATCACGTCGTCGGCCCAGTTGGTCATGACCTCCCACCTTCGTAGGTTCCGGCCGTTGGTGCCATAGCGTTGGGTGCGACGCTTCGTGGGGATACCCAAGTCCCAAGAGATAACAAGTCCATCTCGTCCGCCAGTGTAGAGAATTCCCTCTGGTGACGCGCGGCCTGCAAGCTGGGTGGAAGAGTCTAACGCAAGGCATGATACCCCTAGCCTATGTCGCGGATATCGCTCCCGCCGAGGGGGAGAGGGCGCGGTGTGGTCGAGCGGAACGATGAGAGGACCGCTGGTGCCATTCCGAGGTATGCCATGAGGAGGAAGCTGAAGCCGTGGAACAGGGTCTGAGGGAGACGGAATCACATACGAAACCCTACGTCTGGGAGGTGCCATTCGGCGTGGTGGACGTCGAGAACAACGAGCTCGTCGTGGTCATCGTCGCCGACATGACTTCAGCTCGCTATGTTTACTATAATTATATTATTGGATAATTAGCAGTTAGTGATGTATCCGATATGGTGTAGTGGCTAACATTATCGCCTCTCACGCGATAGCCCGGGGTTCGATTCCCCGTGTCGGAATTTTGGGGGTTGTGTAAAGTACAGAAAGGTACTACATGTACCAATGATATTGGTCTGAAATTACATCTCTCTCCCTCATACACGTTGCGCAGGACACGTTTCGGTGATGGAGGAACTTGCACGGCTTAACCCGTACCATCCCGGCACAAGCGTAGCTGATGGCGAGGGCACATTTGTAAATGTTCCATCGTGCTAGTACTACAGTGCTACTATTCATGTTCATTCATCATTCACAGATACCGTACAGATTGCATAGCAAGCTGCGCCTCTGGGTCGAAATTCCATCTGCATTCAAACTTCGATGCCTCACGTTCAACAAATGGTTTCTCTGCGCCACCTCCAGGACCTGCCTTGCACGCGGTCAGCAGGCCTATGAGGCTTCATGTCACTGACTATACGAGTGTGAAGTTGGGCTCACCTCGCACTGATATTGATTCATCGAGAGGACACGGCAAATGCAGAGGGATGAAGTCACTGTTTATCAAGTCCGGAAGGGATCACGTCGTCAGGGACGCAAAACTGACGCTACCCCTCAGCATTAGGTGTCATCGAAGTGCGGGTTACAAACTCACCCCTTCGAGGCCAAGGATAGGCAAGAGGCCAAGGAAAGTAAAGCAGAATTCATCCGTCTCGCAGTCGGCATCGGTCGAGCACGACTCAAGCGGGAAGTCTTCCTTGCGCGCCTGGAGGGCGACGGGCTTGGCCAACACTACACCGACCTGAGCGGCGACGAGGGCGACCTTGATCAAGGTAGAGAAGTGCATGGTGACGATGACGGTTGCTGGAACTGTGCCGGTGGGAGTCAGGATGTTGTTTGCGCTCGAAGACGAACACTAAGCTGAGCGACTCACTGTGCGGTGGTTGGCGATTGCTGAGTAACTCACTGCTGCGTTTCAGGGACCCGGAGCAAGCCTTTTATATGCCTCGCCGCATTGCTAGACAGTGTCGCAATACGAGAGTCGTCCTGATAGAGGACATGATGCTTCCACGAGCCATGCGGTATACCAATCCATGGACAGACAGGCGTCGGTGGCAGGTTTGCTCGACACGATCTAATTTGCTCGAAGCCCTCAGAGTTCTCATCATCCTCTCCCTTCCTATCTTGCAGGGATACCTCGGAGAACGCAGACCCTCGTGACATCGAAGTTGTCGCCGACCATATGGGCTGATGGCTGTGACACAGTGCTTGGCAGCCATACGACGACGTCAGGCAGAATGCGCGTGCTGGAGTCATCGCTTGCCTCGATATTGACTATTAGAAGCGGCACATCTACGTGACGCATGGGTTGGTGAGTACTTGTGTATGATCCTACAGACACTCATGGTCGCTTACATCGCTCTCCTTCAGGCTCACTGGCTGGTTATACCAGCCACACGCTGCCATCATAGGGACTTCGCGTGCGACTAGATAGGACGTTGTCTCACTCAATTCTAGCATGTCGGGAGAAGTCGACGTATATGAGTATGGCCTACCTTATGTGACACGCCGCCCTAGATTCATACGCGGATAGCGGGAATGACGTCCAGGTGTGTCTGATCCTACGCTTCCATACGATTCGGAGAGACTTATTGCAACACAATGCCCAGTAGTACAAACTCAGACTACCCCTGCGGTGGCAACCCACAGTCGAACGGGTTCGAGGTTCAGCGTCTGGATCTTGACAATCTGATTCCGACCCTGGCACAAATTCTGAGAAGCTTCACAAGATTGTAGCATCCACGGCCAGACATCGAATGCCGGGGCTTGGATTCCTACAATACTCAGCTTACAAAGTGCACTGTTCCGTTACTCGAATGCCACCCGCTCCCTCACAAGGGACCTCGCGTCGGTATCACGACGGTGGTCCGAATAAGAACCCGTTGCTTCGGATGTCTCATCCTCGCTCCGCCACCGTCAACATCCACCCGCGACGTCTTGACGTTCCGTCCAGCTACACTGACGCGGGACTGTATTGATAGGCTACATACGTGAGTGGCTCGTGTCATCAACCTCGACGTCCTCCACATTGCGCCTGTCCCGCACACTCGCCATTTCGGCAGCTACGTCCTGCGCGGTGGGCTTCTAGTGCGTTTCTCTTCCATATATCTGCAGTCAGTTAAGACTCGATGGCTCAACGTGCTCTTGTCTGACGCGACTGTCAGTCAATTACTGGGCCTTGGACGGAGAACGACGTCAGAGATATGCTACCGTGCGGTCATATCATCCCTAAGGATCGGGACGACGCTCACCCATACATCGGCACGTCCAACAAGCTGTATGAACGTCCGATCAATTGAGCACATTAATCTGATTGAAAACTTGAACCATCCGGGAATTTGGAGGGGACGCGTGCCTATGACGCTCCAGTACCTCCTCTCGAGTCCCTGCTATCGGTTCATTTGCACCAGAACATAGCCCAGCATCGATAGCAGGGACAGCACATCATGTGAGAGTTCAAGGTCGCTCCTACGAGGCGTTGCCGACAACAGCTCGGCTGTTCGTTTGGTACCATGAGGCGTCGCGCCCACCGCCGAGCGATTCTCGTCGAACCCGCTTAGTCCTTGGGTGGAATAGCGGGCAAGTGTGGGTAACGTCCGCTGTATGCTCAACGCAATTAGCCATGAATGCATGAACGTGCCCTCGGAATCGGCTTGCTGACGTCTAGAAACGACTGCGCACCTAAGGGCGGCGACGTTCTCGATGAGGCTGTCCGTTGGCGCTGCTCAAGCTCTTCAAACGCTGCCAAGTCCCTGCGTCACAGGTGCACATGGATTCCGGAACACATACAGTACATGGGAAGCGTGCGGCCCCACCAGCACTAACGAGCAAGTCACCAGGTCCCGTTTCCAGTCAGTTCTAGCGCGAATGTGGTGTTCAATGATACGAATGGAAGCTTCATTCCGAGTCGGGCATTGAATTCGAACACTCATCATATGTCCCAAGACCATCCGGCACCGTGCACCACTCGTTAGCGACGTCCACGATGCGATGTTCGTCTACCCTCGCGACCTGTCCGTTCTTCGCACCGTGACGCATGTAGACGTTGTTGTGAGGTTCTCTCCTTGGCCCACGCCCCATGCTGTATATGTCGGTAACACAGAGTCGCGCGAGATTCGGGAAAACGCTAAAGAGTATCCGGGAGTACTCGCTCATGACGGTCCAGTCCTTCCGCTGGCGACCCAGGCTTTTCTCCAGCCTTCGAAGCGTCGTGGTATCGGTACCCCAGACGAATTTTCGGAGCTCAGGGCATGCCGTACGCAGGTGCGACACACCGACTTTGTCCATATCGCTATGGAGCTGCAATGAATATGATATCCATGAGTGGGCATACAGGTAGTAGTAGCATAGCACAAGGGGTGCGACACCTGTAATCCTCGATACTCGTGGCTACGGCTATCCTTGACCTCTATGTGGAGAAGCCTAGGAAGATGTGCAGTGTTGATGATCGATGTCGGCCAGTAGCAAGAACAAGTGCAAGTATTGTCAATCACGCGCACGACCTGGAGCGAGACGAGATTGTTGCCAAAGAGAGAGAGGACTTGGGCAATATCTTCGTGTTGGGCCCGCCCAAGAGATAATCTGGTAAGGGATGGGAGTGGATGCTTGATGAAAGGGCGCGAGAGGTGAGATAGTTCGATCGCAAGGGAGCGGAGGTTGGGCAGAATGTCCTTGCGTAAAATATTCCGAGGCGTTGCTCGGTCTCCCGTTGTGACGTTAAACCCCTGTTCGAAGAAGACAAGAGATGGTTGGCGAGCAAGAATGTCCTCCAGGCATGGAGGATAATCTAGGGCAAAGACGTAGAAGTAGCGAAGCTGAAAAGGCACGTCGAGGAGAAGCTCAAATAAGGCAGGATGCGGGACAAAGATCTCTAATGAGATGAGGTTGGTGAGCAGCCGGAAGACGCTCTTCAGTGGCTTCCGTATAGACTTGGTGGCTTTGACTAGTAGGATAGAGAATTCGCGAACAAAGGTCGCTCTCCTAGGCCTCTTGCAAAGCGCGTGACGGAAGGATAGGATCTTTTTGCGTGATATAAAGGATACGTCGCGATAAAGGACCGCCTCGACATCGTCGTGGAAAGCTTTGCAGACAGTGGCGATCTTAGCAAGCCACCTTCGGTCGCCGCGCGAGTTGAAGCATTCGAGTATCATCCGGCGCAGCTCGGGAGGAAGGCGCAGAAAATACTGCCTCTGATGCTTCGTATATAAGGCGATACGTCAGCAAGAGAGAGATGTACAGCATATAAAGAGAGTATACGCACCTCGATTGCCGGCTGGAGATCTCTTCGAGCGGACCTGCGCGTCTGAACCATCGCGACCGGCTAGGACGAGAAAGCGCACTGAGCTTGGCTGCTACGTCGCGGTGGTTGCGGAAGAATGGGTTGTCTGTCGTCGGACGCGCGCGTTGCTGCTACTTATACGATTCAGAGCTACGATCGTAGTTCCTGTCATGTCAATATCCACCACGTGATCGTGTCGAGCTCACAGCTGACTCGGACGCATAGCCATGGGTTTGGAGGGCCGGGTCCTGCCGTGTTGTGTAGCCCAGCTAGTAGTACTTACCGTGTAAGAGCGAGGTTGAACCCAGAAGTGATGTGATAATTGATCAGCCTAGGCCTGCAACTATGTACGCTAACACAACAGGATTGGTACTACACGGCAGTACAGTAAGCGCCGGAGCCTCACTACAAACTGGGGCTTACGGACACCTTGGGTCGTTATGCAAACGGTGGCAAGTACTGATATGCACCAGTAGCAGGGGACAAGTCGCAGTCGGTGCAGGCAAAACGGAAAGGCAAAACGACACCAGCAGGATTTGAACCTGCGCTCCCAGAGGGAAACAGATGATCGAACAAATTCGAATCTGTCGCCTTAACCACTCGGCCATAGTGTCTTATAGTGCTTTCGTTATGATGCATCTATGGCCATTGAGCGTCTCTGAGGTGCGGATACAGCACGGGATTCCTACATCATACAACAGAGTCAGCGATAATCCTAGGCAGACCTCATGCGTCTGCGCAATCCGCGTGTCAGGACCAGAGTAAAGGAACGGATGCCCCGTGGTGCTACTGCACACTCCCAACTTACAAAGCTTCCCTTCAAGCTAGCCTGAGTGAACCGACTCTCCGATTCTCGAAGCCAGCTCAAGCTCCAACTGCAGCAACCGCAGCGGGCTGGCCATCTGGCGTACTAACAGAGAATGCCTTCAGGTACTGCAGGCGGTGTGGGTTCTTGTCGGTCTCGGGCCCGCGGTAGTGCGCCGTCCACTGCGGTTCATCCTGCGATTCCATACACAATCAAGCAATCAAATCTCAGGGAAGTGCGAGAGAAACCGACCTTGAAAAGCCGAAGGGTACGCGTATGCTCTCTTTCGTCGAGTGAGAAGCGATGGTAGATGCCTGCGGGTAGAATGATCATATCGCCAGCTTCAAGGTGGCACCGAATCCAAGAGTCTGTGGTGTGCTCTATGGCGGATTATGAGTGCATGTTCGTGAATTGGCGCGTCTCAGATGACGCGGGATACATACCGCGGACGTCGAAGAACCCGCTGCCCTCAAGAAGGTATCGAATCTCCTCATCCTCATGAATATGTCTGTGTAGAGAGCATTGGTCAATGCTACCCTCAAGTACGGATCACACGCACTCCTTGAAGAACATGGCCATCTTCTCTTCAAATGCGGCCCCGAACGCCTCCTTGTTCGCAGTTACGATGTCCCGAGAACTGTACTTCCTCTCATCGGCGATCGCGTTAATCTTGCCCTCCCAGCCCTCCGGGGCGTCGACCGGAATGCGCCAGTACAACACGCCCAGTGCAGCAAGCAATTCAAGCGGGACCTCGCGCCCGGAGTCGTGCGGAAGGCGTTGGTCCCCGGGGAGGTTGTCGTAATAGTACGCGCGCATGTTCGACGTTCGATTGTCTCGTCGGTAAGAAGGGGTCTGTGGTGGAGATTATGGTCGTTAGCAAGAGCAGGGAAGTGTTGCTGCGGAAAGGCGTGATGATGATCAAGCTCAAGCTTCTCCTTGATGTCAGTATGTCTGTGATCACTTGAGCATCGCGTGGGGATAGAACTTTCGTGCTTGAGCGATTCGTGAGACTGGCATCGGTCCGATGTGCTAGTGATGCATATAACCCTTGTGCACCCACGATGGCCACGATGTGCCAGAACGTCTCCCATTTCACAATTGAACCATTGCCAGCGCTCAGAGGGCGACATAGGCAAGTCGAGGCAACCATCGAAGTCATTGGTGGGGCCCTCACCTTTTCCCGCAGTCCGGACAAAAGCTCTGATACGATGCCGCTGGCAACCCGAAGAGCTATACAGACGTAGATAAGCTCACGAGATATGTGGGACAGAGAAATACCGCTATCGACTTGCGATGGACGTAGTAGAACTTATGTAACTACTCTGCAGTGCGGCGAGGACCGTTGGAATAGTACATATGGCTGATGTAACCAAACCCTAACCTGATTGTGCTTTGATGACAAAGTTAGCGAAGTCAGAACGCTTTCGAACGCTACCTCCCATCACCATCATGTCGACTGAGTCAGAGTCTCTCAACGAAACTGATCCGTGCTGTCTCTCTGATCTCATTGGCGGCGTGGCGTTGACACTGCTATGTCGCGTTTCAACTTCCGGACACGCTACTTGAGGGCGAGTTGTCGCCATCGACTCGCGGATCCTTCAGGACCCGTATAGTACATCCGAGCTCATTGTCGTTCTTCTTTCGACGATGATCATCATCACCGCCTTTCTCATTCTGAGGCCTGAGGCTCCTGCAGCCCTGTGATCGCGGACTCGCACACAGCGCGGGCATTGGACGTGCCCTTCACACGGCGCGACTGACTGTGAGCGGCGTTCCTGAACACCGCTTCTTCTAATCTACTCATCCTTGGTAGTGGCAACTGCTGTGTCCGTCATGCAAATAATTGTTCTGCCTCAGGCAAAAGCATCTGCATGCTGAGAAATATGATGCATCGCAGCACGTCTGCTCGTCTTAAGCGCCCGTGATTGCCTCAATGGAAAGCAGTCTACCTCAAAATGCCGACCATGGGTTGCCGACGATCGCGGGCACATCAGTAATTGCCCCTGGACCTCGCTGACGCTGTACTACTTCCACAGTTCCCTGTGCTTTCCGACAAACCAGCAGATAGGTCCCCATTCAATTGCACGCGTGCACTCACCGCCGCTTCTCTATCAGTTTGGCGTAGAGCCTGTGCTGGGCTGATGGACGAGGACAATACCAGGAGCAAGCTCGGCAGGTAGCCGACATATATGAAGGGCATCCACAGCAGACTCTTGGGTCCCAGATTCCCTCCCGTGCTGCTATCCGTGCTTGTGTAACAAGGGCGAAGAAGCAGAGGATGTCGTCAGAGACCGTTACTACTGCTGAGGCGATCATCGCCGATCATGCGTTCTTGTGAGTCCGTGTCATAACAGGAAATCTTAACCCAACCCTTCCGCTAACCTCCGTTGCTTGTCAGTTTCATCGAGGATTGCGCGTTGTTTGCGGAAGCGTGTACGGGATTTTCATACAGAACTCAAGAGCGACTAGAGTTGGTTTCGCTGACTGGATGTCCCTACAGCACTGATCTTCCACGAATATCTCATCACCTTCGACAGCGAAGTGCGTCTGATATGGCGGCGCAAGATCACCGGGGCTACCATCCTCTTCTTCCTCAATCGCTACATAATGATCTTGCAGAACGCAATCACATTGGTCACGTACTTCCCGGTATCCAACCTTGTACGTTCTCTACTGTATTGCATGCGGCTTGCGAGGCAGGTTGGTAACTGATTCCATATTCCAGACGTGCGTAACGCTCCTCGAGATCGACAAGTTTCCCTGACCCTTGGACTCACTTAGCTGCGTCGCTCTCGGATGGATGGATATTGTCCTCAACCTGCTCCCGTACTTTATCTGGAATGGTATGAGCTAGCGCAACGGCATCGACAAGCTGATTTGAATCTGCATCTGACGCGTATGAATTGCACCTATCGTAGCATTCTCAACTCTGCGCGTGTATGCGCTTTCAGGACGCGACTTGCGCGTAGCAGCTCTCGTCTGCCTCCTGATGGTCGGTCCTATCGCTGCTAATGCCGTACGTCAATCGTCTCCGGGCACCTCATGGTTTCTGTGTTGACGATCGTTTCACAGTACAACATTCCGCTACAAAAGCCGGACAATATGCCCCCGCCTTTCAACTGTGAAGTCGACAACGCGGTCACATTGGCTACACATAATAAGTACGCTCGCGTCACCACTACGCCTGATCATAGACATCCTCACCCTGACCTTTCTCAATATATAGACGTGCGTTGAAGCACATCGTGGTTCCTCATTGTCCTAACTGACGCCGTGTGGATGACTAGTTGTGCTCGTTTCCAGGCTCACATCTATCGCTGGTGACGCAATTGTGATTGGGGTGACGTGGTGGAAGACCTATAGGCTGAAGAAAGCTGCTGATGCGGCACGTATCAAGACATCCATTGTAAACCTACTTCTTCGGGATGGTGAGCTACTGAGACTCTGGCGCCGATAGAACGAATTTGCGTACTGACTCGAACATGACGCTAGGTACCATCTACTTTGCGTACGCGTCTCTGAAGCTTTCTATAGGACAACGATTGACAGGCTCGTTTCCTTGCCCGTAGAACCATGCTGGTGTTGAATGTACTTCACATTCTTATCAACTTTGTCGAGGTACGCCCAGTAGCTGAATATTTCGCTCACCGCCCTCGCGCTGATACTCCGACCTCGCCACGCAGCAAGTATCCTTCATGGGCGACATCGCGGACGTGTGCGTGCCATTTCACCCACCATCGCCAGCATCCTGACGCGTCCTCCATAGTCTGACATCAATCCTCGTCTCGCGCTTCATCATGAACCTTCGCGACCTCGACGCGAAGGACATCGGCCAAGCCTCGAACTACACCCTCACCGTCCCCGAGGTCGGCGAATGGCACGCGAGCTCCGACGATCGAGGCGCGTCTTCCCTCCAGCGGGGTACCATCGTCTTTGCGAGTGCCGGAGAGTTCCTAGACTCGTTGGGCGGTCCGCTCGAGCATTCGAGCACCGTGTCAGAGTACGAAGAGGATGGGTCCGACTCATTCGAGAGCGGCGCAACGGATGCCACTCCTGCAGAGGAGATTCGACAGGGGCGAGACATTACCATAGACGTATCCGCGAAGAACCAAGTTGTCAATGCATGACGCCCTCAGTTAGTCCTCAGGCCTCAGGGCTGTTCCCTGCACATGCCTGGTTCCGAAGGAGGCTACGCTCGGTCATGTCATGCTATTGTTACGCATAGCATGTCGACATCAAGCACTAAGTTCTTTCAATTCCTCCTCCAGGTCCACTGCCCCGCTAGCTACAGAACTGTATGGATATGTGAGGACACGTTACTCTTCGAATGATCGGAACGCATATTCAGCCAACGTTTCCAGGCCATGCGCGCTGAGAAGCCTTGTATGACAGAGTTGGTGGCTCTGTCCGTTGCTACCGAATCGGAGTCTGCAGCAATTAGTATTGGGACGTGCTTATTCAGGCCCGGGTTGCACGAGCAAAGCGATCAAGAAATCTGTGGGTGCATCAGCGCTAGCTCTTCCTTGTTGACATAGGCTTCATTCAACCACATAACCATCGAAGACACTCATTGACCAATCTTGCGCTATGTGACCAATCTTCGTCCGACTTCGCATTCTTGACATTAGCGATCATGTCAAGCTGTCCATGAGCTGACACCTTCCAGTGCAGCCGCTTTGGATGCAATCTGCGATCGCAGTCACCCCTCGCACTGGGGAGCGGCAGCCTCGAGCCTTCTGCTCGCAACCTGTACTCCTTCCAAGAAAGCCGGTGATGATCGTGGAGTATATAGACACATCCACTTGTGCTTCCAAGACGACTATCCAGCCCATACGCAGGGCCGCTGATACGCAAATCTGGCATCAAGTGCCGCTTCTTGCCCAAGACTTCAATTCCATGTCACTGAACGTCGTCACAAACAGACGCAGCTTGGAAGATCGATGCATAGCGCGTCTCACCACCCTTCTCGTCCATGTTCCTCGATACATTGACAATTGTGAGTGCTTTCGCTTCAATGTCTGTACCTGATGGGCGCGTAACCGTATACATATATTGTCATACGCATCGACACCATGGTGGCTAACGACCGCCATGCCTGCCTCCCCTCTCTCCAATGCTGCAGGCGCATTACCCTTGACTCCGGAAACAGGGATACACTTGGGCAACTTCGGCGCAATCCTTGTCGGATGCTATCTCGGCCTCGTGTAATGTTCTCAAACTTGAATTTCTCACTCCCGATAATGCTGACATGATTGCACAGGATTTACGGAGTCATCGTCTACCAAACGTATAGCTACTTCAAGGCGTATCCGGATGATCATCTGTACTTGAAGTGCCTGGTCAGTATCATTTTGGAAAGTCATGTCCTCTTACCGAAAGTGAGCCCTCGTCTGGCAGGTCACATCTGTCTTGTGAGTGACGGTGCATGCATACACATTTGTGGTCTCACCGTCTTTGATGGAAGGCTATGGGAGAGCTGCCATGCGGTTCTATGCATGGACATATGGTCAGTCCAATACACCTGGACCGCTTACGCTCCGCGCCCGACGTCGTTTCTTTGTCCAGCTACCATTTCTTGGTAACCAACTACTCCAACGCAGCAGCTCTCCTTAAGGGACACATGTGAGTGATCTGTCGTGTGAAGCTCCGCGCTGCTCACCGGTGGCCGGTGCTATGTAGCTCAATCAACGTAAGGAAATTCACCCTATTTCAACAACCGCTAAACAACTGATCCCATGCATGCCTGTACAGATGCTGCCGCTCTTCACGGTATGTCATGCAGCCAGGAGCGATACCGCATTCGCAACTGACCCAGATGAGAACTGGCCGTAGGGTCTATCCGTTATCAGTTGCCAGATGTGAGAACGTCGCTCGATTCTCGACAGCATGCGATTGTTGACCCCTATTATAGTTTCTTTATGCGTCGAGTATATCTTCTAGGTATGTCACACGAAGTGCTGCAGAGGTATGGTGACTTGGAGACCCAAACGGCATTGCCCCATCTGCAGTTAGTGGCCGTTCAAGGCTCGTGATTGCCGCTATGGTCAGTGAGAATTTGATTTGCTGTCATGTCCTCCCCGACCCTGGTTGACTAGGTCCTAGGTTGCGTTCATCCTGGCAGAACTAGGTCGGAACGGCACTTGAATTCTCAACATGTATCCTGACACTGTCATTGATTTATTCAGCAATGACCTTGGGTGAGAACCAACTTGAATCTCGTAAATTCTTCAACCACTCAACTGCTTTTATGATTGTGTCAGCCACCATGATCGAATCGTCACGTATCATCCCTCTTCGAGCTCATATTGGCCTTGGCTCACGCGCCTCTCTGCAGATTCGTTCAGCCGACTTTTGCGACATTTGCCAGATTTACGGTGAGCCTGTACGCTTCGCGCATTGCGCCCGCCTTGCTCAACTCCTTCTGCTGTGGTGCCGCATGCTAGTGGACTATTTCCGCAAGCTACGGTATAGGGGCCTTAACAGACGGAATCCTGACCACTGTGCTGATCCGTGCCCTGCATCGGTGGAAGACCGGTATTGCGAGGTACGTCCGTCCGAAAGCTGTACGCTTGCAAAGCTGTTCCTGACCCAATCACTTGTTCCTGTCACTGGTCGCGTCGTACTAGGACAGATTCTTTGTTGGACACGCTGATTTTATATGCAGTCACTACGGGTAAGGCCTGCCACAGTGCGGTTGTGGCGATAGGAATACTGATCAGTGTCACGGTGCTCTGCGCCTAAACGCCTCAGGTCTCATTACCTGGTGCGGAACCTGTGAAGTGTAGAGTCTCCAAAAGTGGTACTGACGAAACAACCCCTTGTGCAGCATTTTTGACCTTGTGGCATTCCTGTTGGTGAGTCCCAGCCTCGCTCTTTCCCCGCACATCGAGACCTAGGCTTACTCGGGTCACGTCAAGTCCCTTATTCTGCCTACCAACTTTGTTTGGTTCGCCTTTACCATCGTCGCCACGAAAGGTGAGGACAGAAGATGCATAACAGCACATACGCGGCTGATCTCAACTCACCGTTCCGGATGCGCTTATAAACAGTGTACTCAACGTCGCTCATGGCAGCGTACGTCTGCAACGTTTGCATGGATGATAGCGTCTAGCTCTGACAGTGTCGCTGTTAGCCTCAATGTTCGATCCGCGCTCGCAGAACAAAGCAACGGCACTATCGCGATATATGGCGATGTCGGGACCTCCGCAAGTGCATCGATTCAAGTTCGTCCTACGCGATCTGTATACACTTTCAATCGACAGCTTCATTTCTCTCGGGTGAGTTGTCGCTGATTCACGCACTTGTACTCCCTGCAATCTCCACGGCAGACCCTCCTAAGTCATTGTCGCTTCTGGTACCCCGTCACGCTGACACCCGCTCGCCCACTGGCATCTCCTAGGACATCACTACACACGAAACGACAGGAGCTGTAGAGTTGGGCGTCGACATTACGTACAAGGGGAGAAACGACGCCCGCTACCGGGGAGCAGTCATCGAGTCAGGTCAATTGGGTGGTCTTGCTCCGGCAGCAATGTCATGAACGCTGTGCAATTCAATGCGACGCTCTGCCGCCGAAGGAGAGGTCACAATATCTACGGTTTTACTCTTGGCCATGATGTCTGAAGGATCATACTGTGAGCAGTTTCATGCCTCTGTGTTGGCACACGCTCATTCTATAGCGAGCTCAAGTTCACCGCACTTCCCGCACCCGCGTCAGGTGAACTACTCACTTCACTCACATGCTCACACGCAATCAGCAAATACGGTAAAACTACAATACATATGTATACTACACGCAGTCAGTGAGGAAAGGACCATAATAAATACGCGAGGACCGCATCTACGCAAACGACACATGCCCCTCCGGCTTCGACGAGAGGTCGGACTCGCTCTCCACCCCGGCACCGGATATGACGCTCGAGAAGAAGGTCGACTTTGGCGCGGCCTCGTTCGGCGCAAAGTCCATCGTGTCCAGAGGGACGGTCGTTCCACCTGGCCCAGTGCGCGGCTGGAAGATGCGCGCATTCTTGCTGCGCGTCAGGCGCGAGTGCACGTCGCTCGACGTCAGCTGCAGCGCCGCGAGCACGATGATCAGCGTAGGTGTGATCGCCTTCGGAGACGAGAGCGTTAGTGGCGCAGAAGCGCACGGGAGCATATGGCGTGGCGTACCGTGAGCTGTGCGATGGGGTCGTACACGATGTAAAACGCGTTGGACCCGAGGAAGTAGAGCGTGATCTCGCAAACCAGTGCAACCGAGTAGATCATGCCGGACTCGATGATGATGACGAGCACACGCCAGTATCTGAAGGCCGTGGAGCCGCCCTCCATGCGGAGCATGTACCTGCGGACAGAGTTCTGCAGTGAGATCCCAGGACTGGGTGCGGACATCACGTTCGCGAACTTACCAGACCCGCAGCGAGATCAAGATGGTGACGACGACGTTCGTCGCGAGCGAGAGGCTGAACAGCGACCCGTTCCAAATCTGCAGGCTATGCGCAAAGGCGCTGTGCAGCTTCTTCGCGCGCGCGAAGTAGACGGTCTGCGTGAAGCCACAGACTGCGAGCAGAGAAGTCAGTGTCATGTGGCTAGCATCCGCTTCCTGATGATGCGACAACACTCACTGGCCGACGCGATGATGAGCAGGATAGGCAGGACGCACATCTTCCAGTCTCGGCCCCATACGAGCCAGCAACGCCAGACCTGCGACATTGCACCGCAGCCAATCAGCTTCCTTGGAGTAGCAGACATGAAATCAAGAAGTACTCACGACGATGCTGTCACCGATGATGGACTGAGAGAAGCGGGGCAAGGTTTGATTAGATATGGAGCGCATGGCAGATCGCAGCCCCGGGCCGACTCACATTGACGGTGTGTATTCCCACTTTGACAACATTCGCCGGAATGGAGACGTCAGAGAAGAACGCGCCGGGTCCGCCTGGCTGGTCGCGCAGGACGATGAAGCCCTCGATGAGCCTCTGGAAACCGAGCGAGACGTGCGCGGTCGAAAACGCGAACATGAGGGTGCCGATGCCGACGAGCAGCTTGTTCACTTTTGGCGTCCGCCGCCGCCAGGTGAGGATCGACATACAAGTCCAGTACAGCACGAAATTCATCCCTGCAAAGTGCGGGGTAAGCGATGTGAGGCTTGGCACAGCCGCAAGGGTCGGGCAGTACCGTAGAAGAGCGTCTCGAGCCAAATGGCGGTCAAGTACGCCTTGTCGAGAGGAATGTCGGGTCCGGCCATGGTGACGGTGCGGGTTGAAGCTTGAGGGCGGATGGTGCAAAGTCACTTCAGCAGGGCATGTTTTTGTATTTGTGGTCGACAGCAGAGATCAGAAAGAAGCCGCGAAGACCGGCAGCCTTGATGTTCAGATTTGCCGATGCACAGCTAGTCAATATGGAGCATCATGGACTTGGCGCGGTGCTCTCTCCAAAAAGCTCGGGACTCATAACTTCGCTATGCAGCGAACCATATCAACCTTTGCGATTTGATAGCATCAAACGGTGAAGCAGCAACCTGCACGCAATCATAGAACTGCACCCTCCTTCGCACCGGTTCGACGTGTTATCAGATGATGCACATGAAACCACCGTCTTCTCAACTACGTTGTGAGTACGACTGGACTTGACGATGAAACTGGGAGTTGTCCCTTGTGATAATTGTACCGAGCAGCAACTAACCGGTAAGTTCTACTGCAGAATGTCGCGCAGGAGGACGCGCTCGCGTGAGACCGAGCACAAACCTTGACAAAGGTACCTCGCAGTTCGAACTCCGCGTTCCCACAGACCACCGCTCAGTACATATTCTATTTCAGTCTCCGTGTTATACATCTCGTCTTGTAAATACACTGAACCATACATAATACGAGGGACTACGAATAGAGCGTTCACAACTTTTGTGACTCTTCTTCGGCCTTGGCTTGCTTTATGGCCGCGATCACCTTGGCATGCACGT
Organism: Trametes coccinea BRFM310; assembly: GCA_002092935.1. Lineage (NCBI taxonomy): Eukaryota > Fungi > Basidiomycota > Agaricomycetes > Polyporales > Polyporaceae > Trametes > Trametes coccinea. The sequence continues at coordinate 182,829 of KZ084106.1, forward strand.
CTTTGCCCGCGGCGACGACGCCAAAGTTCTCACCAAGCGTCCTGCCGAGGCCAAAGTCCAAAGGCTCGCCGCGACCATCCGTGATGATGCCGCCAGCTTCTTCGACAAGAACCGCACCGGACGCGTGATCCTGCAGCATCCCATCAACACGCGCACAGAGAGTATGACGACACAGACGAAGCAGAACATACCCAGATCTTCTCCCTGTATCCAGAACCGACGGGCATGCGCAGGTACACGCCCCCGTCTCCCCGCGCAAGCGAGCAGTACTTTGCCTGGCTGTCCATCCTCGTCGGGGCGCGCGTGACGCCCAGGATCTGCGCGACCCGGTCGTTGAAGCTCAGCTTCGCGTGACCCTCCTCTACGCTCTCCAGGAAGTTCAGCGTCTCGGGCGTCGTGGGCGGGATCTGCAGACGCGTGCCGGGCAGCGCCGAGAACGGGTCGGTGAGGGGGAGCTGGTACGCGCCTTGTCCGCGCACAGCGACGAAGAGGCAGCCGCGAGGGCCAGACGTGTCTGAGGCATTGACGGGGAGGTTGGGGCAGCCCATGACGCCGAGCTCGACGCGGGCGTCGACGACGAGTGCGAGGCAGACTGCATATTGATCACCACGGAGGAAGCCCTTCGTGCCGTCAATCGGGTCTAGCGTCCAGAAGCCTGTATAAAGCAGTGTGTCAGGAACAACGAATTACGGGAATAAACACTCTGAACTGTGCTTGAAGCCGATCCTGCAGGGCTTCAGGCCAGCGTGCTGAGGAGATGTTATGCGGCATTCGGGAGGCAGAGTAAGAAGCGTCCGTAATCGGACACACGGGAGGCAACCTCCTTCCTGCCATAGCCGCGTCAAGAGCCTATTGCGATTCAGTTGCCATCGCCTGGTAGGCGATGGCAAGCCCATGACTTGACTATGGGCGGAAAGCAGAACACATCACACCTGCACGGTAGGCTGTCTCCTTTCCCAACACCATGGCATAGCCGTGTCATAGACCTACCGCGAGTGTAGATAGCAGGCTGTGACAAGCCTATGACACAGCTACGGACCGGGAAAAGAACACGCGACAATCATTTGTTTTCTGTTCGTCGTGCTATGACCTCTGGCAGAAAGGAAAGTCTGCCTGCCGTGCTATTCGTTTTCCGTTCGCCGTGCTATGACATCTGACATGCAGAAGGGCATGCCTGTCGTAACACCTCTTGATAGCCATTAGGCAAAGCAGCAGCCCGGCACAGGAACGATCTGCACAGATAGACGGCGGGAAGGAGCAGATGGAGGAGAGCACTCACGTCCTGTCCTCCCGCCTTCGTAGTTTCCGCGATCAATTGCGTCGAGTAGCTGCTCCTCCGTCTGCTGTTGACTCGGACCCAACCCCCACTCCTCCTTCTCACCCGCAACGAGCGGTGCGGCGAGCGTTTCGTTCGCGAGCTGTATGATACGGTCTTTCAACACCTTGCCCGATTCTTGACGGAGATCCGCAGCATCTTCTTCGCCGACGATGGGGTCTTGAGGGAATGTCCGGCCGAGAATCGTGTTCACCACGGCTTGCGCAGAGTAATCGCCGACTGCCCATGGATTTGCATCTGCATCATGGCTGCAACATCGATAGGAACCGTACGCACCAGTGACAGGGCTCTTGTCTCCTTTTGTGAGGGTCTCCTGCTTGACGAGCTTGTTGAACACCGACGCGGTGAGCACGCACGCGCGGCGCACCGCGGCGATGGCGATCTGCTTTTCAGCGGCGTAGGCTAAGGGGGCCGACATGGTTCAGACGATAGTGGGCTGTTTACCGGCGTCGCGGCGGGTTTTAAGGCGTTGAGGAGCATCGACGACGAGCGAGTGAGGAGTTGAGCGTTGTGCAGCGCGCGCCACGCGATGCTCACGACCGCCAACCACGTTTGCGGGTTTGCGAATGATATTCCCGCAACGGACGTCGTTCATCACAGCATCGCTCAGCATTCCAAATAGCACTGGCAGGTCACGGTATGTGTTCTGGTTACTCGAGAGCACCGTAAAACAGACGAAATGATTGAACGGCATCAACGAGCCGCAAGAAGTGCACAACGCTCATCGAGATCGTTAAGCGCCAACACAATTTATGCTCAGCAAACACTCGACGAACAAGCCTCGCAACTTGGTATACTAACATCTACTGCAGTAAAAAGACTAGAGGGACCAGAGGGGGAAGTGTCATCAAGATTTTTCATAGCACAACAAGATCTCACGAAGGAATACCTTAGGTCTTCCCCACGATATGGAAGAATAGCTGCTCAGACCTCCCAATAATCTGCCAGTCCAACTTTTGTAGCGACACGCGTCACAATATTGTATCCTGAAACTCCGCATACACCCAGTAGCGATACGCATTGCAACGAGATCAATCTGAGGAGACGATCACTCACAACTTGGGTGGATTTGTCGCTTCTGTAGCCCATGGAAGAGGTCGCCAAAATACACCCTTCCTCTGTTAGGGAACGGGCTTGGATGGCAATCTGTGTCAGTGAAAGAGGAGGAAACGACGGCGTTTATCCATGTCGCTGAATATATTGCATATAGTATAGCAGATGCGAGAGCGCCCGGCGTTTGATGCAGGACAGCCTTACACGTTCGGCCTGGTTCCGAGATGGTCGTATTCGGCGTCGAGACGGCGATACAAGCCCTACAGGCTTTGACCGATGAATGGAAGAGACACCAAGAGCCAAGGTCGTTTCCCAGAGCGAGATTGTCGGACTCACAGATGCGCCAGAACCGCAGGCAGCTCCGTGCGCTTCACGCCACCTGATGTACCGGTTCATGAGACGGGACGATCCACAGATGAGCTGCCGCTAAGGGGACAAGATTAACACGATGAAGGTACATGTTTAGCCCTGCGGAAAACGGATGGTATCCGGCGTACGAGCGTTCCGAACAGCAAGCACGATCGCAGCGAGCGTGTGCAGGGTTCCGAAGAGCAAGTTGGGCACGGCGAGGCGAAGAGATGACGCCCTGATGGCGACAGAGCGAGCACAGAAGACAGAGATCCTATCTTTCTCGACGCTACGTGATCAAACGGTGGTAAACCGCCATATGGGGTGGACACGAGCAACGAAGCCCTCAAAGATAACCGCGTATACTGTGGTCAGCCATTCGGTACATCTCAAGCGTGTCCGTCGCGTCCCTACATGATTTGAGTAGCAGACGTACTGTTATACGAATTACGCACCTCTGCTCGCCACTTCATTGAAGCAAATGGCTTGAAACCGTGGCTCTTTGAGCACGCTCCTAAGGTTTAGGTGCAGGAACTTCGTCCGTGACAAGAGCTGCTGTGCCATCCGGCGAATGTCAGTGTGCGTCCCCCTTGCCTCAGTTCCAACAAATTATGCACACGGTTGCGCGCAGCAACCATGAAGTTGGGGGCTTCTCGTCGTCTTCTCCATCATGTGTTCACGGATACTGTTAGTACCCATCTCCTGAACGGCGCAAGATACACCGATTGCGCATTCTGCGTCAAAAGATGTGCTATGCACTGGCTGGTGGAACTTGATTACTTGAGTCGTAGCCCCGGATGGTGGTGGTGGTGGTGGTTTGTGGCATGGATCTGCGAGAACGCGCGCTACGCCGGATGCGCTTCCAGGCACGCATCAAACAGATCAAACCGCCGGGCGAACCGATTTAACCGCAATCAGCACTCCTGTTTACACCGCGTTGAAACAGGTTGAAACGCTTTTGTATGTCAGTTTACTTCATCTGCGCGTACTTACATACAAGACAATCTTCGCCTCGGCTCACATAAACTCAACCTCTTGTCATTCCCTGCAGATATAAGTACTAGTACCCCGACAACGCCGCAGTAGCTCCCGACGGTATTCTCCCATACTGACCTGCCCATGGTCTTCCATCTCTCCCCCCACTCCAGCGTCCTGTGTCTCTGAAGCTGGACCCCGGCCATGGACGGCCCTGCGCTGCCCTCCAGCCCGGAGTCGGCCAAGGTTAGCCTCGATGGCACCCTCGGAGCGGCGTTTCTTGGCCACTTTGTAACTACTTTGTACGTCGAAGGATTTCTTCCGTCTAAAGCCACGCGGCCCTGATATCTATCATCCAGGCTCTTTGGGATTACCAGCTTGCAGGCCTTCATGTACTACAGACGCAACAAGACTGACGGGACGAAGCTGAAGTTCTCGGTCAGTTCCGTATCCAACTTAGGACTCGGCATCGCACCACATTAGTCACGGCCCTTATACGGATATCTCTCGCTTACAGGTATTAATCATCTGGTATGTTCTTATTGAATTCGCCAAGAGGCTAGGGACAATGACAAGTGATTCGCCACACAGGATCCTAGACAGTGTTCACGCGGGCTTGATCACTGGAGCTATCTACTGGTACTGCATAACGAACTTCACCAATTTGCTAGCGGTGCAACGACCCATATGGTACGGAGGCAATACCCTGTCGCTACTGTGAGAGGCTGAACTCGATTTACTCGTCTAGGCCGATTCCGGTGCGTGTCTAAAGCATCCTTGAGTGCGCGCCTGTGTCAGTGCTGAGCTCTCATGACCTGGCTAGACTATGATCATCATCTCGGTATGTCGTTTGGGTGCCATTCCCTGCCGTTCACTCAATCCGGGACTCGCAGAATGTCAGCAACTCAATCGTCCGATAGTAAGTGTCTTTGACTCCTCGGCCCCCTCATGCGCACACCTTGACGTCGCTAAGCCTGCTTTCTCCAATGCAGCATCTTCGGATATAGGCTGTGGAAACGTAAGTATTGTCGACCTAATATTAACATAGTCATCTAATACTTTCGACTTAACGAAGTGAGCAACCACAACCGCATATTCCCCGCGGTCATAGTACGTCGTCCCATAAAGTCCATCACTCACTTGCAGTCATACTGACCAAGTTGTAAAGGCGTTCCTCTCCATCTTCATCTTCGGTACGTCTCGTGCATCCTTAGTGAGTCTGTGACCTCACAAGCCTCCCCGATCACGTAGTGGACGCTGCTTGTAAGGAAGATTCTATGTGATACAAGACATATGAGATGCTGATAGCGTTCCGCACTGTTGCAAGATTTCGCTGTTAAGCTGTAAGCGGACTTGTCTGGACGCGCGCGCGCTTTTGAACGTTAACATTCCATCCGACAGATACTCGATACCATCATACAGCGATATCATCCACTTCTCCGTAGGTCCTCTCACCTTTTACGCGTGTTGATCGGCCGTACATTGACTGTGTTTTCTCACGTAGTGGAGCCTCTATCTTGGCCTATCTGTAGAGGCAACCGTCGACTTGATTGTAGCAGCCACACAGTGTCTCCTCCTGCGAAGGCTCGAGACAGGTATACAAAGGTACGTCTGTCCTCGCTGGACCATTGTCCGTCACACCTTCTCATGCGCCCCACTCTGGTGCTCGCTTGGGATCTTCTCTGCAGAACCGACTCGGTCATAAGAATCCTGATCACTTATAGCATCAACACCGGACTGCTGACCAGGTAAGTAACCCTCCAACTGCGCGCTCCATCTCTCTCTGCTGCATCTGTGATGCAGCGGACGCGATGCGGGTGCGGTGCGGACGGACAGCTGAATCAGTCTCTTGCGCTCCCCTGTTTTAGCTTTTGTGCGATCGGCGCTTTGGTCTCGGTGCGTAACCCCGTCTTTGACAGACATGTACAAGCCTCATGCATGACCCTCATGCCGCCATAGTACGCTGCCGCACCGACCAAGTTCATTTATTTCGCCTTCTACTTTGCACTCAGCAAACGTACGTCGCTCCTTTTACTTCTATGCCGGTGGTGTTTCCTCACTGTCAGCCTTGGGTGTCTGGGTTCCCTCGACTTCACATACGCAGTATACGTCAACTCCCTCCTTGCAACTCTGAACGCTCGCGGCTCACTTCTGGGTAATGCCAGGCGCAACGCTCGCAGGCGAGGCGCGGAAAGCAAAGTCGTGTTTCGGACGATGCCCACGCTGTCCACGGACCCGAGCAGTAGTGGGTCCTATGACCCATCGTCGCCCTCGCACATGGAGGCTGGAGAGAATATCGAGGTGCGTCTATGAGCTACTGAGAATGTGCGGCCGACAGGAAAAGAGCAGGTTAAACGGATTTCAAGAACGAGACGCTAACCCAACTACGTTTCAGTTCACGACCATCATCTCCACAGGCAGTGAACTACCTGGCGATGAGATCCGGTCAATCCTGAAGGATGACAAACCCAACGAACTCGTCGCATAGGCCCACTAATGATGCCTGCGGCGCATCGCGAGACGTAGTCAGAGCTCTGGTCCGGCTCCTATCCGACATTCCCAGAACACACAGTGCATCTTCTGTCCCTTGACCTTCGCATGGTCCATGTTCCTTTTTGCTTCACACGTTCTTGCTATCGCTTGCTCTGCATCATTGGATGGAAGGGTAGATCGAGAGGAACCTTATGAGTATTGTACATACCTTTCAAGGTCGTGGCATCCCCGACTAATCGCGTTACGACTATGTCGACCTTATTCGTGTATCACCCTGTTATTCATGTATCGTATAGCTACTATCTCAACGTAGACTGCCCTGTTTGACGATCCATAGCGCAACACATTGAACTCCTGCCAGGGAGGGTTGCGTTTATCGCAGGGACCGTTCAACTCCAGTATAATCTATCACATCCATTGGTACACTATCCAGCTGAAGACGTTTCCGAGTGCGAACCAGCGCGATCCAGAGCGCCGATCATCTCAACGACGGTTCTGTTCATACCTGTATTGCCTTTCTCAGTGAATGAGTCGGCCTTCACGTCCATCTCGATCACTTCGCTCCCAGCAGCTTCGTCTGGTTCTGGACGCTATAAGGAGATCACAAAGAGGGGATGATTGACAATGGCTTCGCTGCAGCCGAGGCGACAAACTCACTCCTGACATAGCCCAGCTACCGAGCCTGAACGCGGAGCGCGTAGGCATTGCAGAAGTGGGGGAGTCGCCAGTTTCTCCATAGATCGCCGCCGCTCCATTGCTTTGTTCTGCGAGGACCTGGCGGGTGTTGAGGCTGACAACCAAATTGGGGTCAGTGTCGACAAGTACTTTGAGCAATCGCGGTACATAGTACATACGCTGCCAAGAGCGACGCGGGGTACACTGCGAGCCACGGAGCCTTGTGTGAGCTTTGCCTACGATACGGAGTATGGGGTCAAAACAAGCAACGGACCTTTTGTAGCAACGATGTTGATCGCGAACCACACAAAATCAGTGGGCTGGATGACGGACTTCGACCGAGAGACGGGCACTTTCAGTCTGCGTTCTGCTAGTGCAAGAGACAGAAGGCAACGCACAACGAGGAATGTCGCAAGATCGAATACACTATGCGGTTAATTGGATTGTGGGGGACCTTAGCCCGGCACCCTTGGCGGTTCGAAAGTAAACGTGACGCACCAGGTGAGGAGCCCTGTAGGAAAATAATTGCAATCCGATGAGTATTGCAATTGACCGAGCACCAAGCCAATCATCTCACCGGTAGAGATCGCATACAATATGAGCACGTCTAACAAAGAATCCGTCCTGCGTGGAAGATCGCCTGCATGAGCTGATGAAAGAAAACCATGCAGTCATGATGCCATGTACCTCCGCATACCAGTTCTGCACTTCCGGAGAGCGCAAATCAGTACGGTCGTCAGGACCGCATCGGATGCCGCGGCCATGCCGTAGGCCACTGATATCATCCACTGTCAGTCGGCCGGCAACCCCGATGTGAGTGCCATGGCGAAGGGGCATACTGTACAGAGCTTACCGTGACCTTTGCGTATGCTTTGAATGTATGTTTGATGAACCTGTAAGTGAAGGTGTTGAGTCGCATAAATGAGAGCGCGGTGCAAGAAGACGGACGTTTCAGCGCTGGAAGCTGATGAGTCGCGGAGGGTTCAGCTCGAGCGTTCAGTGGCGCGACAAAGATCAGAGTCAGCGCTCACCTGCAGCCAGGCCTGGACACGTCAAAATGAGGGTGAATATGGTATATAATTTGAACGCAGAAGAGCACCCAACAATCCTCACCTAATTCAGCAAGAAGGAACAGGATCTAACATGCTTTCAGCAGCGGGTGGTATAGAGAAGAATATCTCGCTTACGGCAACGGCAACGAGGATCTTTGACCGGCCACCAACTAAGTTTCATGTGACATTGGCATCGGAGCTTGTTCAGACGGAGGAAACCGAGTGAGCTTCCCACCTAATAGGTACACTCGACGAATGAAGAAGCTGAGGATGGCGTTACAAATGGTTAGTACATAGGACTGAACGCACGGCTCACGTTTGACAACTTGTGATTGACAAGCCCTTGAGCGGATGTATCAGTCTTTCTGCGAGTACAAAGGGCAATAACTATGACGTACTGCGACAAGCGGGAGAAGCTGTGTAAAAAAAGGGAATAAGCCATGAGTGCACGGCGACTTGAGCTAGGTGCACTCACATTCAAAGAGCTGCATCATGCGACGACGCCGTGAGTGCCGAAGAGATGATGGCAAGCGGGATGTGATCTGCCACTCACGAGAAGCCAACGAAAAGGGCTGACGAATTGAAGTAGTTCGCGACCAAGTAATGGTAGCTTTAGCCATGGTCAAACAGGTGCCAGACGGAGAAAGACTGGAAGACGCGGCAGACTGACCAGGTATGCATTGCAAATGCGGTGTGCAATGTCTCCCAGAACCTGTCAAGAATGAGGATACGGTTCCGTCTGGGCACCAAATCACTCACAATACGGACGCAACCTGATAGGCGTATGATTAATCACAACATTAAACGTGCCAATGTGGCGGAATGGCACTCACGAGGAGCTTCAAGTAGATATGATCCTTCGGAAATGTCTTGAAGTAACGGACTGCTTGGTGTATGTTCAATCCATAGATGCTGCAAAGCTTGCAATCAGCATCAAAGGCCCAGGAGAAGGCCCCATGGTGAGCCACATTACATGAATCCGAGGTAGCATCCGACCAATACTGAGCCGAAAGTACGATTCATCCAGGCCACTTGAGAGGGATTCAAGTTAACAGGGTCATCACGAGGGAGGGCGTACATGTTGGCCGTCAGCTGCTACCGGGGAGATATCCACGAGCTAAGCATATATATCCAAAGGCGCCAATGTTTGGTCGGCATATTGTCAAACTCGAATTGGTACTGCCATCCGGCACCCGATCTGACGGAGAGACCACATTTGAGAAACCGCAGCATATGCAATGGCGTCTCACGTCGATGCAGGCGTGCCAACTAGACGCGGCCCAGGACCTCGGGACCAACGCCTACCCTTGGTGTGGGCAGCTGTTGGTACCGCCTGTACTGCCGGCCAGGAATGAGCGGGTGATGATGGGGGTCAGAGATGGCGTCCTCATGATGAAGTTTCTTCGACGCCAGTGAGAGCACACTGTATGAGTATGGAAGACTGGTCAGCGACGGCCTGGGAGCTCCGCAGACAAACCACTGCTGCGGCTAAACACATTCGTCATCGGTCAGTGAGAATGATATGCACGCGTGATGGAAACCTACACAGGAGTTGGGACAGCCACAGTCAGAGGTAGGCGACAGACCCGAAGATACAGAGAGGGGCGTCTACAAGCGGACTAGAAGCAGAAGCAAGCAAGGGATGTTGATGAAAGATGCAGAGAAGTAAGGATGACATCGCCCGTACATGATGTACCGGAAAGCGCACGCTGCGGCTCTCCTGATGACCCGACATCAGAACCTAGCATGTGAATGCTTACCTCGGGCGCAATACCTGTGTAGAGCCCTCGGAGAGTTCTGAACAGGAGAAGCCTAAGACTCATATATTATAGAGCGCCGGTCAGCAACGTGTATCAAGCAGTGGGGTTCTACCAGCTCCTGCTTACCTTCAGCATTCACAGAGCCCGGGAAATGCTACAGATCATGGCGTACGGTACATGCGTGCACCATTCCCGGCATGCCTTCCTGTGCCTATGAAATCGCACGCTGACACCACGGGTTTGACCAGCAGATAGCGTTTAGAACCCGAAGCTCTACCTCGAACCCACAACGGGGGCCAGATCGCAGCAGTATCGGTGATGTAGATATTCCCTAGCGAGGCCCGCGCCTGCCTTGCATATGTATACTGCATATACATCACACTATGCAAGATAACGTATCAGCATCTGTCGACAAGTGTCCCGAAGACTCGACAGGTATCACTTACTTTTCGACTGCATCAGGCACAGCGGTGGATGTCGGCCCCGAATCGTCCTTGGATTCATCTTGGGGTTGACAGGGGCTGACTGCAAGATGCCAAAGACCTCCGTGCTCTCTCTCACGCCGGCGCGTTCAAGTGGTAAGCTGCGGCGCCCGGGCGTATCTCGAGCACTGGTGACTGGTGATTTCGCAAGGACTTCGCTCCGACATAGCTTCCTCTCCATGTCAGGACTTCGCTCGGTCATGATACCAGAGACTCAGATCGGTCTCTATGTCAGCGACATCGGCATCAGGACTATCGCCACGCTTGCGTTCAGCGCTCGTATAGGCTCTATTTCTGGAGGCCGTTTTGTCCCGGCCCTGGACTTCCAACGCCCTCGGACTCACCTGCATCAGATTTCTACACACGGGGTAATACTGTACCATCGCATGGCGCTCCATTCCGGCTGCAGATAAAACCGTAACATGAGAATTCTCAGAGAGACCGGCCGCACTGTTGGTATAAGACAAGACTCGACGCCACATCGTCGGAAACAATCAACTTCTGAGCAGCAGTGTGTGGGTCAAAGCATGAGTACGTGGGTTCCTAGACAGAGCACGGTTTCCGCCAAACCTTGGCCACCCTCTACTACGCTGATTCGGATTGCGAACGTGCCAAGCCGCTGCCAAGAGGACCGATGGAGATGACAGGCGCTTGAGGCCCGACGTCTCCCGTGCTGTTGTACACATGGTTGGCCTTCACGTTCATCTCGATAGCTTCACCCCGACTCGATTCGTGGTCCGTTGTATCCTATCCATACGCAACAAAATTCATCGTTAGAATCGGCTCGAGATAAGAAGGGCGCCATCAGTGTTTTCCTTTCTCTCGGAGGACGTGCTGACTCGGACACGGTGGAATGGACGGACTCACTCTGGGACTAACAAGTCGATTGACTGCAAAGGCGGACCGCTTATGCTCAGTCGACACGGAAACGATACCGGACTCGCCGTATATCGCCGCAGCCCCGCTGCTCTGCTTCGCGAGCATATGGCGAGCATTCAGGCTATCAAAGATTGGTTAGCGGTGTGCTCGTAGGCTACGACGCACGCATAAATGAGAATGTACGTACGCTGTCAGGAGCGACGTCGGATACACTGCCGAGTGAAGTCGTATGTCAGCCTGGATCACGATCATTGGTGACGGAATGTACTCACACTTGGTTGCCACGATGTCCACGCCAAAGAAGATTAGGTCGTTGGGTCGGATGAGGGCCTTCATAAGGAAGCTACCCATGAGACGTCGATCTACTCGTCTTTCACAAATGAACCACTCACGAATATGAAGGTCAACAAGTCGAAGACACTGTGAATCCTTGGTGAGTAACCTCCCAAAGCCCGAGCCAGCTGGTCTGTGTCAGGCAGAGACATACCCAGTGAGGAGTCCTGAAGTGCGGCAGGAACGCCTTCATCAGTTCAGGATCGCCTACACACTGAAGCGACATTCTCACCAGTAGAGATTGCATATATGATCAGGGTATCTAAGAGTGAATCCGTGCTGTGGAGATGTATCATTCAGTCAGGGGTTGCGAGGCGGGATCTCCCGCACGCCGACGGGTTGCCGTGGAAATAGCTATACCTCTTGATACCCGTTCTGCACCTCCGAAGAGCACAGATCAGAACAGTGGTCAAGGTAATGTCCGCCACAGCGCTGAACCCGAACGCCACCGAGATAATCCACTGTTGTAGCCGCACAAACCACCCGGAGTGAATTCCACGCTGACGCCAGGAATAGGATACAGGACGCTTACCGTGACGTGCTCGAACTGAGCGAAGGTCGGCTTCAGGAAACTGCGCGAATGAGAGAGTCAGCGAATCGCCGTAGAAGCGAGGGGGACGAGCGGCTGTGATGACTGACGTCTCAATGGTGGCAGCTGACGGGCACGAGGGAGGTGGTCAGCTCGTCCAGTTGATGTCAGTTGGATGCGCTACTCGTGCTCACCTATGGCCAGCGCTGTTCGCATCGGAGCGAGCGTTAGCGCACTTCATCGACGCAGATGAATGGATGTTTGTTGACCTAGCTCAGCCAAGAGAAAGAGGATCTGGAATGCTCCGGGTCATTTCAAGCCGAAATAATCTAGAGAGTCGACTTGGACGTACCACAGCGGCTATGAGGATCCTCCATCGCCAGCCAACTGTCACGGCGCGTGTTCGTGTCATGTCAATGTGCTCCGTAGAGCCCTATACTACACGGAGACATACCAATCAGGTACACCCGGCGCACGAAGAATCTGAGGTGGCGTTAGCCATCGTATACACGATTCAGACGGCATTCTCACGTTTGGCAGGTGATGATTGAGAGGCCCTGTGCACGAAAAGTGGAAACTCTGGTCAAATCGGGTGCGATGAAGCCGAAAGGATCATTGGTGACGTACGGCGGCGATGCACGCCAACTATGAGAGGAGGGATCAGCGTAGTGATTTTAACTACTGATGGGCTTCCTTACACTGATAGGGCTGGCCACCATGTTAAGTGAACAAGGCAAGAGTATTGATATCGGCAAAGCTCAAAGGTAACTCACACGCAACCTTCGAGGAGGGCGAGAGGATTGAAGTAGTTCGTGACCAAATAATGGTAACTGACATTGCGGCATAAAGTAATCAGTGAAATGGGAGTGGCTTGGAGAAATGTATCGCGTACCACGTATGCATGCACAATGCTGTATGCCAGGTCTCCAAAGCCCTGCAGTTGGTGAGTTCATGGCCCCAAGGATGTGGCGAGCGGCTCACAGGACGACCCCAACCTGATGCATGGTCAAGCTTCAGCATTAATCGTGGTCGTGCACATTTAGTACTGACCAAAATCTTGAGGTAGAGGCGATCGTTCGGAAACGCCTTGAAGTAGTGTAACGTCTGGTACAAATTCAACCCATATATTCTGGGCACGGAGCGTCAGAGTCTGAAGTCAGCGTGGTTGACACGGAGGGATTGCAAGGCAACCTCACATGAAGCCGATGTAGCTTCCGATGAGTATCGCGCCAAAGGTGCTGTTGAGCGAGGGTAACCCTGGCGTTCTGGGCAAGACGTGCAACAGGTTAGTGCGCAGTATGGGGAGCATGTTGGGCGTACGCTCTGTTAGCGTCTCTGATCAGAATATATACGGCAAGACGTTCAAACGCAGGCAAAATCACTGGAGGCTCATGCGGGTCTCTGACCTCCCCCTCTTGGGTAGCATCGCGCCTAATCATGCCGGCCTCTGAGAGTCCCAATGATGAGCAAGGAGCCACAGGGCCACAATCTGATTTGTGTCGATGATGATAGATGGGAGTTATGAATGAGTCGCACTTCCGAATCACCAGTCTGTGAGAAGCTGCGGTGCGGCTGTCCTTTTCAAGTCATAACGCAGGGTCAGCAGGCAGCCGCCGTGGCGTAAGAAGCTATGCAAGGGCGTACCGCCGGTTACGAGAGCAGTGCGAGCGGTCGCGAAATATCTCCGCAGGGATGGACGCGGGAGCCGTTGAAGGGCTATCGGAGCCGGGCACTAGTATTCATGCAGGATGGAGATCATACTATCGAGTAAACCGGTCGCTGAGCGTGTTGAATCCTTAGGAGCGCCGGCCAGAATGAGATACATTACGAGGTGTGCTTGCGACAGCAGCCGCTCAGGCCGATACAAGACAATCACAGAAAGCGTGTTGCGCTAGACTTCTTGTTGAGATTCTATACCCGGCGTGAAACTACCCATAGTGCAGTTCCGTTCGAATTTCGAGCGCCCTGGCAGAAAAGTACCGGCCACATTGGGAGAGCGAAGGCACTTATCGGGACGAGCACGGAGTCATTTGGCCTGATAGAACCCACAGAACATACGATAACCCAAGATGTGCATCTAGTGTACGGCATGAAGACATGTGCGTCGTCAAGAAGACGGAACGTACATCAACCTGACTTGGGGTCCATCGCGGGGCGAGGGTCCGGCACGACGTCTTGGATAAGTCTCTCGTGCTCGCCTTCGTCAGACTCTTCCTCCCAATCGGTGGTACATCTACAAAGCTGAGATACGCAAACATGACCTGTTCAATGATGGCTGGATCAATAACCTGGACTGAATGAATCCGAGGGTGGTTCGGCTCACGAGTGATCCAGAAATCATTGCAAACCCCTACACAAGACTGCATACAGCACCAAAGGCATATCTCGGACAAACAGACAGACAGTAGTTCGTCGCACATTGTCGTCGACTGATGACATTGGTTAGTTCACCAGTGTAGCCATTAGCAGCTGTGCATGAGAGCGAGCGATGTCCATTGAGCGAAACATTGAACCAAATTGTCAACAACGCCGCAGCGCCTGCGAGATGTGCCCGATTCAGATCTACCGCTACCCGATTCGGATCGCACGCCTGTAGCACGCTCAACATCAAGTTTTTCTTTCATCGGTACTTACTTGCTCTCTCTCACTCACTCGCACAGCTGTTGATTTCGATGGCAAGGAACAGTATGTGCTCAGACTCTTTGCGTGTCTCTGTGCTCATGTTCAACCAGAAAATCGCAAGCTTGACGTCCCAACAAAATCCAGTATGTCTCCTTTCCCGGTGGCTGAGAATCATGATCATAATGTCGCGTTATCCACAACACACACTGACTCACTTTACTCTCAGAACTCAAGAAAGACCCCGGTGTTCCTCGTCTGCCGAGTTTGAAGGCACGCAATGCGGGAAAACACGCTCATCCGGTACGGTTCGTTGAATATGTTCGCAACACCTGCAGTAGCTCAATGAGAGCCCACAGCCTCCCCGCCATGACCCGGACGCGCAAATGGCCTCTGAACCCACCCTCTCATCCCTTGCTGCACTTGCCGAATCGTCGGCCGCAGTAGACGACGAAGCGTACGCTGACCCGTCCTCGTCACGCGGCGCCCCCAAGACAAAGGAGCAGCTTCGCCGCCACTATATCCGAGCCTTGCACAAAGTTATCGATGAGAGCGACATCGTAATCCTTGTGCTGGATGCGCGCGACCCGGAGGGTTGCAGGAGCAGACTCGTGGAGGAGGAAGTACGACGGAGGGAGAGTGAGGGCAAGAAACTAGTCTTTGTGCTGAATAAGATCGGTACGCTTTCCCGGATCAATTGCCATCGGACCCTAGGGGTAGAACCTGATCATTGCACAGACCTCGTCCCCAAAGATAATGCCCAGGCATGGCTTCGTTATCTGCGTCATACAACCCCTACCCTTCCATTCAAATCCGCAAGTGCCAATCAGCGAACAAATCTCTCCTCCTCGACCGCGCCTGCTCTCCTCCGATTGCTCAAGGCATACAAGCCTAGCGCACAGAGCATCACCGTCGGCGTTGTCGGATACCCCAACGTCGGCAAGAGCAGTCTCATCAACTCTCTGAAGCGCTCCAAGGCGTGCGCCGTTGCTGCTCAGCCGGGCCACACCAAGGAATTGCAGACGGTGCAGCTCGAGCGTGGCCTGCGCGTGATTGACTCTCCTGGTGTCGTTTTCGATGATGATGACTTTGACGACGGAAAGGGCAATCGCAAGAGCAACGTCCTCCTCCGCAACGTCGTCAAGGTCGAGGACATTGAGGATCCAGTCGTTATCGGTATGTAATCCTGTGTCTGAATTTGTCAGGTCATGTTCACCAGGGTCAACAGTGGAGGAGATCCTCTCACGGACGGACCGTACCGTGCTCAAGAAATTGTACAACGTCGAAGAATTCTCATCTACGCTGGAATTCCTTACAATGGTTGCGCTCACGACCGGTAGGCTGCTCAAGGTGCGCCTATGTGTGACATCTCTGCTATCGTTCATGCCTGACGTGCTTCGACTCCCCTCGTGGTGGACAGGGCGGCACGCCGGACATTCTTGCTGCAGCGCGCCAGATTATCATGGACTGGAACCACCAAAAGATTCCGTACTTCTCAACGCCGCCCACCGTGCACCCATCGCTCGTACCCTCCACGGTGCCTGGAAGCAGCGGCGCTCAGGTGGCTCCAGGCGCAGAGAACGTCGGCCAGGCGCAGATTGTCACAGAGTTCGCGAAGCCGTTCATGCTCGACGGCCTCTTCGGTGCTGCGGACGCGGGCGCGTTTGGCGGTGAAGGCGCAGACGCGGAGATGGCCGACGACCCCGTCGACGCCGAGGATGCTGTCGAGTCTATGGACGAGGACGGGTAGGTACATCTTTCCCTTCTGAACAGGCGTCGTGCGCAGTTCTGATGCCTGATAATCATCCAGGAAGCAGATGGAATCCGACGACCTCGCCCCGCACATTCCCCGCAAGCGCTCTCGTTCGCCTTCCCCTGCCCCTTCCCTAGTCTCAGTGAGCACCGTGACCGCCTCCGTCTCTGCCAGGACGACCGCAGCCGACGAGGCACGCCCGCCCGCGCCGAAGCGCATGCGCAAGTCGCACGACGTCCCGTCCTATGACGCGCCTGTGGATGAGCATGCGCGGCGCGCGATGGCGAGCGCGAACCCTCTCAGTCGCCGTGTGCTGAAACGTGAGGCGAAGAAGGCCCGGCGAGCGGCGAACAAGGCGCTTGGGAGGAGGCCCGGCGGCATGGAGGTGGACGACGTAGGTCTGGGCGGGACGTTCATGGGCGCATCTGCGTCGTGACCTGTTGCCGTGCATGTATTTGTTTGGTTATTGCGAGGTATACGAGCGACAAGGTCGGATTGCATGTGTGCTGCTGAAAGCCTACGGTGTTGGGCCGTTTACACAGTATAGGTTAGGTGTTGCGGGCCTCATGACATGCACTCTTAACAGCTTTCAGCATCAACAACAGTCCCTGCCCTCAAAGCACCAACGATACGGAGTAGACTGCGGTCTGATCCAGGCTATAGCTCCGGTCGCACGGTGTTATCATGCTGTCATTCAAAATGTCACCGCTGGCATACGGCAATGTATGTATGTCCATCCCGGTTCGAAATTACGAAGCAACTTCCAAGATGAACAACACCAATACCCTTCGCCCCGGGCCCCGGACGTCGGTCGCCGGACGATGGCAGACGAGGATGCATGCAGGCGAGTTTCGCAACCTATGCGTTCAGATCATTATAACCATTGGTGTTATCAAGCGGGCCATGTGCTCCTACGTAGTGGACAGCCTTCGTCAGTCGAACGAAATACACAACCTCAGCCTGCGTAGTCGAGAGGATCGTGCCATCGTGGTGCTCGTGATCTTCAACATCCCGACATGGCATCCTTGGCCGTAAGCAGAACCCGCTCACTCGCCCTTGAGCTGAAGACTGCACGAACAGCGCTGCATCGGTCTTGTGGGTTTTAGCTAGGCAGTGCAATCGATACAACAAACGAGTGGCGTCTTCTGGGCAACAGCATTGAATCACATCGCAGTTTCGAGGGCCAAACTGCATCACCTTCTTTCGCCGACTACATTGTCTTCTACGCCACTGCTCGACTTTGTTCTTCCGAATGCCATCATTGGCAAATTGAGTTTGCAAGAAGAAGGGATATCCTTGTGGCGCGCCGTTCCGACCAAGTGCCTCTGTGCCCGCCGCTTATAAGATCCCGTGTCGTGAGACGTGGAAGCGTACTCTCAGCATGGAGGCATCCGTGACACCTACCTTGAGCGCTGGCCTCACTGGATGCTATGTCGGTCTCATGCAAGTACTGTTGTCTACTTTGCGCTCGCTCCCTAACACTAACGTCCAACAACACATAGAATCTATGGCCTAAATCTCCACCAAGCAGTTCTCTATTACAAGGCGTTTTCGAGAGACAACGCCTTTCTGAAAATTCTCGTCAGTACCGCCCTTCTTGATCGAGGACTCTGTATCACGCAGTATCGTACGCTTGGGTGATGGCGGGCTGTCACTAATCCTTCTTTGCAGGTTGGACTCGTTCTGTGAGCCCAAGCACAATTTTGGCGCTACCACATGCCTCACATGTCGCAGTGTCTGGGAGACGTTCCATACAATTCTCTCTATATCCGTGTGGTCTGTCTTTCACCTCATTCCAATATCTCAATATGTCCTCCTGTGCAGTGTCTCATTCCTATCGCAGCTACTTCTACATGGTCACCAACCACGAAAATTACATCGCGCTGGGCACCGCCAGTGCGTAAGTGCACCTCGCAGATACCTGCTGGTGTCGAACATAGATTGCTAATTGCACGTGCCAATGCAGGGGCTTCAAGGTGAGGAGGTTTCGCCATTGCGGTTCTGCTACTTAGCGCAGCTAAACCTCATTATCTCAGCTGCTTCCGATATCCTCTGTTCGTGATCAGTGATGCGAGAACCCAACTGCCTGCAGAATGACCTCGATTTCGTCCTTTTGCAGAGCCTCCTGATCGTTAGCTGTCAAACGTAGATGCATTCACCGCTTCCACCAAGCTGTCGCTGACGCCTCCGTCAGATTCTTCGTACGCCGAGTGTTCCTTCTGAGTACGCAAACCAGCCAAGACCTGCGTCACAATATACTGACGCAATGCGGAATTGATGAATAATAGCCCGAGGATGGACAAAAATCCTCGTCGCTTGCGTTGTGAGTCTCATGGTGGTTTCGCATCGATGTGCATCGGATGACCTTTACAGGTCATTCTCATCCTTTTGGAACTGGGTATGTGCAGTTGTATCATTCGAGTCGCATCGCTTGCCCGCCTGACCACGGCGATTCCGGCCTTACACGAAAGTGCTAGGTATAGGTAAGCATCTGCTGGAGTGTTGAGGAACTCGGATCACTTGACTGAGCATTTATAACCTTGGCAGCTGGCTCCTCGACGTTGTCAGTGACGCTCAGCAGTCGTAAAGTGTATGCTCCCCTGATTGGTCCATTCCGCCTGCAGCTTTCTGACATCAACCAACGCTGCGTATGTGCATTTCACAGTGAGCGTCAATTCGGATTTCTTGACCACTGAGATTGCACTGATATGGCATCTGTCGCTTGCCTGTGCATTAGTGGATTACTCCGACTACCTTCGGCTTGAGTGCGGTTTCGGACGTAATCCTCACGTCTGTGCTTATTTGCGCTCTTCGTCGATGCAGGAATGGTATCAAGAAGTACGTCGCACACCTATGAGGGCGGTATGGTATATCTGAAACCTCGCCGACACCGTCACTTTTCAGGACGGATTCTCTGCTGAATGTGGTCATTCTGTATGCCATCTCTACAGGTGAGTACTTCACTTTGTGGACAGAGCGTTGCCGATGCCGACGAGAGCTTTGCCCCTATGCCAGGTCTGCTTACAAGGTTCGCCGCTCCCTGAGATGCAAGGTCCTACAGACCTCACAAAAAGCGCCCCTACAGTGTATTCCCCCTCCTTACCTGCGTCCTTGTAAGTCATCACTCTACCTATAGCAAGGCTACATCTCATCAGAATGCCCTTACGACTGGAGACCATTCTCAATCCAACTCGTAACGTCAGTATATTCATAGGGTTCGACATCGTGGCCACGAAGCGTGAGTTCATGTTCTCGCTTTGTTCGGTGTATCTCTAGTATCAAAGACCCTTACACCAACGTTCACAGTATACCCTACATCACTGTTCGCAGCGTACGTGTCTACAAGTCGCGCATGTGTGATGGTCGTGTTAACCGAATGCGTTGCACCCCTCGCCAGCCTCAACTCTCGTCAGATGATTGCACAACAGGGTAGTGGGGGCGCAGAGATATTTGGAGAAGCTGGTATCTCCCCAGCGATTAATCTCCCCACGCGACCTAGGCTCACGGTCGATTGCGGGACTACATCCGTGAGTTTGCCATACTGGTCGATGCATCTATGTACCTGCATTCAGAGTCGCAGATACCATTCGACGCTGATGACCGTTTTCTATTAAAACCTGTAGAACCTCGGGAACAACGAGATCAACGAGTGCGAAGTCATCGAGTTGGACGTCAAGGCAAACCAGCTAAGTCATGGGAGAGATGAAGCCGCTGGGCTACAGGGCACAGTGTTCACTATTGGTCATTTGGAGCGTGGCACGCCTCACGGAGTCAATGCGGCTCTGTAATATCGGGAGGATGAGCTAAAAGTCGATGAGTTGTAGTGGTACAACTCCAACAACTTTAATGTGCGAAGCAACAGTGTCAGGACCGTGACGTTCGGGCTTACGGCCCTTCTCAACGATGATGTGGACGGACATCGCACAAACGTCAAATACTGTACTTCTATGCAATCTCCATGTTTCTTGACATACTATACTTATGACTGGCAGAAGGGCTATAACGTCCGCAAGTCTCACTCTTGTCCACTCATCTCCGCGAGTCTGCGGATGTACGTTACATCAAAGTCACCAGAACCTTCCAAGCACTGCTCAGTGAACGATTGGAACATCTTGCAAGACACCCATCAGCCAAGGCAGCAGCTTCTGGGCAGCGGCGAGAATATTCGCACATTCCAGGTTCGGGGAGTTTATGGAAGTCGTGCATCGACATCGCAGTCCAGGGACATGAGGTCGTTCTGGCCTGCTGATATTCTAACCTCGTGCCGAAACGTGCGATGCTTGGCGTTGACCGTGAAAAACAGGGTGAGGGGGCACCAAAAAGGCCGAAGGCGTAAACATGCACGTGCCCTCAAAGCTAGAGGTTCCTCGCAGTTGGCGAAGCAGTGACGTACACGAGTTCATCGAAGCAGAGCAATTGTGCCACGAGCAATTGGTTCCGATCGTATTCAGCCTGCTACGCGGAATATGTCTCGTCGTCGCTGACCTTGAGGAACAATGTCACATTGAACGGGGACTCACATGGTCGCACCACTCGACGGAGAACAACCTACCGATGAGGCAACGGGGCCACAAGTCTCAGAGATAACGTGCCTAGTAAGTGCCACGCAGAACAGAGAACAGCTGTCAGAGATCCGACGATGGAAGTCCTCGGGCCCGTGTATCACACCGCGATGCACGCGTGCCCTGAGGAATAGCCACGTCCCTGGGTTTGCGACGGGTACGTGAAGGATCCAGATGGGCCGCTGTCGAAATGCGCTCTGTTATTCTGTGGCGTAGAAGCTCATCGGAAGCTGCTTGAGTCCTTTGCGCCTAGGATAGACGCCTCGCCTTGTCCAGCACGAACGTATGAGAGAGCGCAGGAACCTGCGAGCGAAGTCCACCCAGCCTCCAGTAGAACTCAGTGACGTCGTCTCGTCGGCGTTTCGAAGGAGAAAAAGGACACTCATCTTTGTATCAGGCTCTCATGTCTCGTGAGATATGCCGACCACAGTGGTTAACATCCAAGTCCAAACTTCACATGGACAACACGACTGCCATGTGCTCAGCGAGGGGAGCGGCGAACGCACCACCGACGGTGATTCTCCCAACCGGAGTGCTATCAGGATATCCCGCCTCCAGGGTCCCTCAAAGCAGGCATGGTAGCCCGCGGACGTGGGTGCAGACGCCATTGCCGCGACTGTCGGGTGAACCTTGCAGGTACTTGCTGGCGCACCCGCATTGTCGACGTTTCGACAGAATTGTGACGTGAACGGTGAAGGCGTCTGGGTTCTTAGACGCTACAAAATACGGTTCCGAGCGCAAGGAAACCGTAAGACCTCCTATCAGACCGCAGAGCAGGTCTGCGATGCTGCGAGGGGCGCCAAAAGACGGTCCGTGTCAGAGAATTGTGGATCAGGGCCAGCGCGGAACTGAGAGTCTGAGTTTTGCGAGAAATATCCTCCTCGCCCATGGTGTCCTACCAAGCCTCGGCCTGCTGAAAGAAGCGAAGACGGAACCAGAGCGGCCCGCGAGCGGTCGCGAGTCCGACGCAGTGGTAAACGGCGATAACGCGATTGGGCAAAAAGCACCTGAACACACCTGTTTATCGGCTTCCGGTGAATCGCTCCTGGAAGGCGGATACCTAGTGTAGTCCATATGACGAACGACTGTCACCACCGGATGCAAGCAACACAGACCGATGCTATTGAGAGCGTGTTGTCTAGACCTCTTCAGCCAGAGTGCTGGAGATGGTGTCATGGGAAGATAAGGGGATCGGGAAAATACCAGCTTTGAGCGAACATGGAAATACGGAGTCGAGAGGAAGTCAGAAGAGCTTCTTGCTCCCAAATCCAAGGAGTCCGTGGTATTGATGCCTGACGTGTCTGATATTAAAAGCGGCAAGTGAAAGCGCGAGCGGCACGGAGAGTCTCGTCAAACAAGCGTAGCCTCCGGAAGATTCGGCATAGTCGTAGACCTGGACGTTGGCGTCATCGCCACAAAGGTAGAGAACGCGTTGCCAGATTATCCGGGCATGAGAAGAATGGGAAGGTACGAACTTTGTTTCTCCTACTACAACTCTAAGTATCGAGCGTGTCCTACATAAAAGCGCCGCCATGGGCGGAGAGTGCCTGGTCGAAGTACAGGCCGAACCATGCCGAGGAGACGGTTCGCAGATTAACCTCATCGTTCTGGTCAGCTATGCCGTGTTGCTCAATAGCTATGTATGGTATTTTGTAACATATTGCTGTGTGATCTGCCATGAGGTTACGTTAGAAGCTGGTATGGAAAGTTGAGCAGAACGAGTGAAGAAGCTCTGGTCTCTTCTGCCTCCATCCGCAGAGTCCCATACAACCGCTGGATTTCTTGGCGAAGTTCACGAGAACTAGGCGTGGAATATACATATTGTGAGAACCTCTGAAGGGTACATCGGTAAGTCAGATTGGCAATTGTCGCAATTAAGCATGGGTGGTATGATACTTCGCAATTCTCGCTGGTGCCTCTACATATTCTCCGTACCATAGGAAGGTCTCATTCGCGTTGATTAGTCTCGAGGTGCAGGCATGCGCGAGGTGGACATCATGGCTTTCAAGAGACGTGGTGACTGTATACGGTGAACAATGTGGGGCCAAGTAATAGGCGCCTAAGAGGAGAGAGAGCGCTTTCGACAAACCCGTGTTCCATTTCGACCACAACGTTAACAATCCGCTGGCCCTTCAAATATTCATTGGCGATCTTGTCTTTCATGCTTGTTGTATCTTGCTCTGACTACTCATATCTTGCACAATCGAATCCTCGAAATGTCGGAGGCAACAAGATCATTACCACAGATGGCCTCTGTAACCGACTTGTCACTTCACAGAGTCGCTGAACACGGCGCTAGCGTTCTCTTGCCGGAGTACCCGTCGACTTGCACCCATAGTGGACGCAATCTAGTCGTGTAGCTCCTCAGAACGATGCATGCCTGGAGCGCGCTCTTTTGCATGCGATGCGTGCTGACAGTTTCAAATTGCTCGGAGAGTCCCTGTCCGTCCAGGGACACGACTTTCCCGATAAGCCTGACAGTAGCATGGTGGCACACCTATTTGTGTGCACACCGTAGCGCTGCAAGCACAGCGCCGCGCGTTGCCAAGATTCGACTCTGTGGTAGAGAAAGCCGCAGCGCCCATCTTTCTTCTCTCCAGGCCTTCACACGGTGTACTGCGGCCCGCGGGCGTATATCGGCGAGAGGTAAGCAGTTGAACGCAAAGTCGTGACATATCTCTCATGCCATCACAGAATGGGATGGTTCCGAAGTTCCCTGCTTCTCTAGATCGAGAGCGGCGATTTGCTTCGCCGCCGTGACACCCAACCCTTGTGCTCGATGCAATCTACTGGACGCGCGCGCGGAAGTCTGTCAGCGTGTCATCCGCACGGCGCACCGCCGAGACGAGATTGCCATACCATCCTGCCGAAACTGAGCCGTGTGCCTAAGTCTGAGCAGTGGTTGTCCATCCACGACTTTCCGCCTCGTTTGCGCCGAAACTTTGCATTTGGGATGTAATCCGTATAGGCGCGTCGTCAAACTACATATATGCAGACCGCGGTCCATCTGGCGGGATAGGGATGCACACTTAGAGGCTCTCACATCCTCCCTCCTCTCTTTCCATCTGACTACTTGCCTCGCAGCTCTCGCGGATCATGGACTACGACGCATACGACGCTCTCCTTCACCACATCTTCAAGCAGGTATGCTACTTCAGTGCCCCTTTCCCTCGTAAAAGCCGTTGACCGTCAACAGACCCAGGGCGATGCTTGGTTCAAGCCATCCGAGGAGAACGTCTATGCGGGCGTTTGTCTGCGTGTGGATTCAGGCAATTTTCGCCTCTTCCCTTACGACAACGTCTACTTGGAACCGTTCGAGTCTGCTGTGAGGCTGTTGAACCCTGTCGTCGCTGTCAAGCTCCGCAGCGCGGCTATCCATGCTGCCCTTGCCACGGTGTTCGTAACTACGCATACCTCTCATGCATTCTCATCTGATTGGTGGCCTGCAGTAAGCCTGACGCGGATGCTATCTACATCGACGACAACACTCGCATCCAGGTACTGGACTCAATTTTGCTACTGGGAAGCGCAGACAAAGAGCAGTGCGGTGCCTTCATTGTGAGTTCGTCAATCTGTGGGCCCATAAGCGATGCTTATTGTCCGTGATATCGTAGCGTGATGAGCGTGTTCTGGTTGTATGGTCCTACCACCTCGATACTATCATTCCCACTTGCCGCGATTTCGAGGACAAGCTCATCAAGCTCGTCTGGAATCTCCGTTCTGGCAGTACCTCCATCAGTTCCATTATCCTGCCCTCGTCCAACACGTCGTCTGACGTCAACCTCAACGAAAAGGCGCCGGAAGAGGTCATCACGAAGGAGAATCCAGCGCCTGCGCAAGAGCCGAGACCGAAGGCTAGTAAGAAGAAGCGCCGGTGCGGACCCCTCGGATACTGGATCACAGACAAGGATGATGTCGAGAAGACCGCGGAGGGGCCCTCGCCTAGGCCTATCCGACTCTTCGCGCCTGTGTACAACGGCCTTGGTGTCGCAATGTCCTTATGTGAGTCCTTGTATATCAGGTCGTATACATCCGTACTTATGCCTGTCAATCAGTCTTCATAGGAAGTGGCGTTGCGATTGTAGTCCAAGAAATCGTTCTGGACGGAGACTATACGCGTCTAGCTCTTCTGGTGACCACACCGTTCTTGTTCTGCGTGTCATTGGTGCGCCCCATTGCATCCTTCTATAGTGTCATGCTGAACGTCGCTACAGTTCTTCGCTCTCCAGATCATCGCGAACGTCTCCTTCGTGTTCGTACCTTGCTCCTGTATGCAATGCACTATACTGACGACCGATTCCAGCTTGGGGCCAGTAGCGCAGTACCACGAGAACTCCAAATATTACTCGGCGGTGCGCCCGGCTCCCAACAAAGTCGTTGACACCAATCTGCCTCATGTGACGCTCGAAATGCCTGTCTACAAGGAAAGTCTGACGGAGACAATGTGAGTGGCTGTGTTCAATTGTGTTCCTCCGACTCCGGCCATAGGGCCCTACCGGCGATCAGACCGGTGCCAGACGAATCCGTCGGATTCGCACCATACGACTGTTGCAGGCATGGGGCATCCCATGGTGGGCCCACGACCGCTAGCTGCGATTTCCCTATTCTTGTCACAAGTGTTGTCCGCAATCTCCGTGAGGTAAATCTGGCGCTGACAAACTACGCATCTAGAGCGCCCTCGGTGTACTCCCTCAAGAAGGCCATGCAGACATACGCACGGCAGGGCGGCACCTCCTCCATCTTGATCCACGACGACGGCATGCAGCTCATCTCCGAGGAGGAGCGTCAGGCTCGTGTCAACTTTTACGCGGATCACAATGTCGGCTGGGTCGCGCGTCCTCCTCACAGCAATGCCCCTGACGGATTCAAGCGTGCTGGTCGCTTCAAAAAGGCATCAAATATGAATTACGGCTTGGCACTCTCTCTCAAGCTCGAAAAGCACTTGCTCGCCTTGGAGGCCGAAGGCGCCCAGGATACCCCGGAGGAATGCCTCGAGGACCGCGCGCTTAAGATGGCTGTTGAGGAGACGTTCGAGGAGAGTGGTCGTCGGTGGCGTCCGTGGGCCTGCAATGGCAAATCCCTTCGTATAGGCGAGATCATCCTCATCGTCGACTCCGACACCATCGTCCCCGAGGACTGCCTACGCGATGCGGCGCGCGAGCTTGCCGAGTCCCCCGAGGTTGCGATCATCCAACACGAATCGGACGTCATGCAGGTCGCTAACCACTACTTCGAGAACGGCATCGCGCACTTCACGAGGCGGATCAACAAATGTATCTCTATGGGGTGCGCGAACGGCGAAGTGGCGCCCTTCGTCGGGCACAACGCCTTCCTTCGCTGGTCCGCGCTGCAGGATGCCGCGTTCGTCGACGAGGCCGATGGCGTGAAGAAGATCTGGTCGGAAGCCAATGTCTCTGAGGACTTCGATATGGCGCTCCGCTTGCAGCTCAAGAATTACATCATCCGATGGGCGACGTACTCTGAGGGCGGCTTCAAGGAAGGTGTGTCCTTGACCTGCGACGATGAGTTGAACAGATGGCAAAAATACGCCTATGGTGAGCGACATCTAATAATCGTGTTCAGGCTCTAGATGCCATCGACTGATCTCCTGCAGGATGCAATGAACTCATCTTCAACCCGCTCATCCACTGGTGGAGACTCGGCCCGATCAACAAGCAACTACGCACGTTCCTTTGGTCCGCTGCACCAGTGCACTACAAGATCAGTATGATGTCTTGTACGTCTGTGTTGCTCGCATCGTAACTAGAAATGTGCTGACGGGACGCTTCTCCCAGATATGTTCTCTTACTGTATGTCAATGCGCGCTTATGGCTCCGGACTATAAACTCACATAACTCTGATAGACGGCCTTGCTGGGTCCGCGCTGCTATCAATCTTGAACTACTTTCTACTCGGATGGAATATCAAGGTATGTCGTTTGACTGTCCTGCAAGGTCATGTTGGCTGATATCACGCAGGTCGACGGCTTCTACGAACATAGTTTTGAAATCTGGCTCGCATGCACCGTAGTCTTCCCCGGAGCAGGCAACCTCGGTTTTACCCTCCTCGAGTATCGTCTCGGACAACGCAACATCTTCGACTCGATGGTCGAGAACGTGACGTGGATACCATTCTTGTAAGTCTTAGCAACGTGCGCTGAGGCTGTACATTTCGGGTCTCACGCACAAACCAGCTTCTTCTTCTTTGGAGGGTTGAGTATCCACCTATCTCAAGCCCTGCTAGCACACCTATTTTCGTACAACATCACTTGGGGTGCGACGAAGAAAGAGGTCGAGCGTTCCAACTTCTGGCTCGAGGTGCCGAAGATCCTCAAGCGATTCTGGTTGGCTCTCATTATCAGCCTGGCATGTTGTGCTGTCATGATTATCTTGACGACGGAGGCTGTTCCTGTGGGCTGGCGTATCTTCAGCTGGGATTGGGCCGTAATACTGCCCCTCGCGTGAGTCCTTCTCGTCTTCCCTCGGCACGTTGTTATCGATGGTGCTGACTGGCGTTCTCATACAGCGTTGTCGCCGGCTGCCATATCGCATACCCGGTACGTGATGTTGCACCATTTCACAGAACGAATAGCTGACACGTCGTCTGGCAGATTGTCCTGAACCCATGGTTCATGATCTTCTCTTACTAGACTTTCCACTCCACTTTCAGGTCCACTCGCGTCCGCAATATCCCCGACATCGGACGCTGGTACGGAATCCACTTGCGTTCTTATGGCATACACGTTCGCTCGCAGCATCCTCTCTTCTTTCTTGGAATAGCGATCGCCGGGACACGTCCCATCATACCATTGCATAGACCTCTGCGGTATGGACACGCCGTATGGTGACTTCTGGGCATTCGGTCAGTTAATGTTCACCTACCTATCTGTGATCGACCGGGGAAGCCGAAACCACTACTACTCTCTGTCTCTGCTATCTGGGAATTAGCTACTCCTCTACAAACCATGACGTACATACGGAGAGCTACCAACTATAGATAATCTCGGACTCATTGAGAACACCAGCATCTTACCCACTATAGCTAAACGGACACATCGTGTCAACTGTGAGAACAACGGCGCAACATAAGGGCGAGCACGCCCGCCCGGCGCCCGCGCGCCCGAGGTCAGGGCGGCCTCCCGCCTCGCGAGATCTGATGCGTCGGGGGGCTCGGAAGCAGTATTCGTACAGAACACCCGCATGTCAAGGCACAACGGCGATATTATGGTTTGCTCCACCTGTCTGAGTACAGGGCATGGTGAACCAGAAGCGTGTATATTCGTAAATTCGCACTTCACTCTTGAGATTCAAGCCCCCGGTCGCTCCGACGCATTGCAAGCTTGGCATGCTACACCAAACATGGCCCTTGATCCCGCCCGTTGGGTATGATTGACCATGCACCGCCAGCGAAGGATCGAGGCCTTGTCGGTGAGAGTTAATGAACCAAGGGCTATGCTACATAGTCATGTTCCGAGAAGTCCGTGACAGACCCGTAATTCCAGGATCATTGCTTGGTGACCGAGTGCCTTGAATTCCGCGTCCGGCATCTGAAGCCGCGGATAAAGGCGCGCGGTGGCATGCTTCCACGGCTTCCAGTGCTTCCACTCACAGGACTTCGGGAAGATGCTCGGCCTGCAGCGCTCGGGCGCAGTATGACTGAAAGCATGGATGGAGTGAGGGCGGTAGATGATAACGCGGAAAAGGGCTTGGTCCCGCCGACGATGCAGCCACTGCGGCTTACAGGAACAAGGGTTTGGGCGATCGTTGACATTTGAGGTTGCCGTATAACGAGCGCAGTAAGTTGATCCATTCATTGGGTCCCCGTCCATCGTCAAAGGTCTGGGCTCGAGCGCAGAGAGGCACTGATTCTACGGCATACGTACGCCTCCCTCAGCTTCTGAAAAGAGTCACTCGTCCCGGAGGCACATCACCCACACCCGCCATCTTGGTCTCGGTGGTTTTCTACCTCACATAACAGGTAATGCCGTCGGACACGCCGTCTCGGCACGTGGACTGGCTTGAAGTGCATCGTCAATACAGTGCGCCACAAAGGCGAAGCAAACCTACTCCGGGTTCTATCCAGGACCAAGGTCAGATGGCGAATCCCAGGTCCCACAAGTGAGACATCGAGAGTCACAGCATGCATGGGGCAACGTCTGGACGGATATATCTTTTGTATCCGATGCCAGTGGACGGAAGTCGGAGACGTGAAGTGATACGTACAAATTCACTCTGGAAATATTCGTTCTGGTTGTTCGAGCTTGAGGGATGAGCGCTGAGCGAAGAAATCGATGTTCTGGTTTCGTCCACGCGTGGCGTTCACGCTGTAGTAGCTATCATATTGATCAGTCTGAACAACCACGATATGCTGGAGACGATCACAGGCGCATGTGATAGAGTGAGCATAAGCAGGCCATAGGGTCAACCCGAGGCAAGTAGCCCTTCTATCCCGACATTGGCAAGGAGCGATCTGTGCCAAAACTGAGGCCTGAGGGCAGACAGTCATCTAGATGAACATGCAGTTATCTGATAACCATTCGCTGCTACAAAATATCATGCACGACTTGCAAGATGTTTGAACGGGACGCAGGGGCTGCTACAGATTTGCAGAAACCACGGCCTCACCTGGAAATCGTTCGAGACGGGTTTATCTCGCGAAACGCTCCGTGCTATACCAAACTTCGACCGGTGTATTGCACTCTTGGGCCTCGGTGATTACCAGGGAAGAGTTTTCAAGTCTGTTATATGCCGTCCACCAGTACCTTCAAAGCATGCAGGGACAACAAACGAAGCACAGATGGCGGAGGAGCTGAGGTTGATCGCATGAAGGGCCTGAGCCTGGCGTTCATGCAGCAGTGACGGCGGCGCTATGTAATGAACCAGCGCTTGAGATGACCCAGCGTACTTGAAGCAAGTGAACGGATCGCGCAAGGTCTTCAGGACCGTTGCAACTTTGACAACGGGCCTCGCACAGATATCTACAGTCTCGTAAACCGTGAATGAGCGGAAACATGGACTATGCATCGCGGATGAGACCTCTGAAACTCAGCAAAGCTCCCACATCTTAACAGAGTCGACCACCAGCGCCCGGTCCTCCACATTCTGTGGCCAGGTAGCATACCAATCGTCCTGTTTCGCAGCAAAGTCGCGCATTGCAGCTACAGCAGTCAAGGTCAATGTCCGATCAGACTTCGAACTGAACATGAGACTTACCGATAGAACCGTCCAGCCACGGCTTGTTGCCGACGCCATCCGGGAACCAGCCATTGGTGCCACCAACGGCGACGTTCATGATGAGATAGAAAGGCTGGTCGAAAGGCGCAACGTTGCGCGTGCCGCTCGCCCACGGGTCCTGGAGCTGGATGTACTCCGAGCCGTTGGCTACAACCGCCGGGAACTCGCCGCGCTCGAAGAACGGCTCGTTGAACTTGAGCACGAGCATGTACGTAAGACGCGAGTCGACGTAAATTCTCACGAACTCCGGGGACCACTCGAGCGCATACGTGTGGAAGCCATCCGCGAAGGTTTTGCGACGGTTCGTCCACCACCCGAACGTCTTGCTGACACCATTCAGCCACGTGAATGGGCCCCAGTTAAGCGACCCGCGAACGTAGTCGATGCCCCTAGATGATCGCCGTATACATGTGTCAGAACAAGGTCTTCATAAATGCATGTCTAGACAACACTCACTGCGCTTTGTACTCGGGGCTATTCCCGCGAGCTTCCATGATGTCGATCTCGCCCGACCTAGGCCACGGCCCGTATGTATCGTTCACAGGGAGCATCCACAAAGCAGGCCACAGCCAGTCGCCACGGGGTAGCTTCGCGCTGATCTCAACCCTTCCGTACTTGATCGCATAAGAGTCGCGAGTGTGGATCCGCGCGCTCATTACGGGAGGAATCACCGTGCCGAGCGTCTCGTTGGACACCGCGCCGCAGTTGGTGGCATTCGCGTCCGTACATCCGGTCAAGTTGTAGGTGTAGCCGTTGAAGAGGTTGTTGTAGCCAATGACGTCGGACGTGAGGGTGGGAACGATGTACAGGCGTCCGTCTCGCACGAATGAGTTGTTGGGCGAATTCGTGGTCATTTCAAACTCGGAGTTACTGAACGGTCCAAGTCATAATCTGCTTCGCAAAACATTACACCATGGCGAAGATTCACTCACCCAAAGCCGCTCATGCTGACTTCATGCGTCCAGACGTTCTCTGTATCGAACGTGTCGAAGTTGTCTTCCATCACAAGGCAGACCTTCCCGATACGCAGAGTCTGAGTCCAGGAGAAGTAACAGCGAAGGAACGCCGCGGCGACCCCGATGGACGCGACGAGATAGACGAGCCAGTAGGAGAGCGTCTCCCTAGCATCCTTCTCCTTCACCCATGGCTTCTCTATGGTGCCTGTGAGCATGTACGATCTCATCTTCCGCTTTACGCGAGGCATCATAGACGACCGTGCAGGGTCTCTTGATTCGCGGAGGGTGCTGCGGCGGAGATTACGGGGAGGCATGAAGGAGCTTCGCGCCGCAGAGCGCGGCGACGAAGGAGTGTCGGTCCGAGAGTCGGTCTCCCTGGGCTGCTCCTGGACTTCACCCGCTGTCGGACGTGGTGCAGATTGCACGGACATGCGACTGTCGTGTCGACGGTAGAACGGCTGATCGGCGAAGTATGCGCTCCCGCTGAAGCTAATGATGCTCGCGGGAGCAGGAGTCGGCGGTACAGAGGGGTCGGGAGTGCTGAACGGGTCACGGACGTCGTCGCTGATACCATCTGCAGAGTCGCAACGATCCTGAACAAAGAACGTCGGACCAGCAGCATCGCGACTAGGTACTGACGCAGCACGGTCTGAAGACGACATTACTTCAGGTGTGTGCGAAGACTGGGAGGAAGACATTGGCTGGGTGAGGAGACGTAGGGGGGGCCAGGGGAGGTCTGAAGCCTGAGGATTTGGCGTGGATGGCCTGGTGTAATAACGTTATGGATTCAAAGCGGTGCGAGCGCGCCGCCCAGGCATCGGTGGCGGCAGCATGAGGTTCGGCGAATTTTCCTGTGAAAGGTTAGAATCCAAAGATACTGTCAATGAACGGGAACCGGACGCCTCGGGAAAACAGCAAGTGACGGCGTCCAAGGGATCTCGAACGTAGTGCCAATTAGGCGCTGTCTGGCGCCTCAGGCGCAAGCTGTCAATTTGTCATTGCTGACGATCGATCCAAGATACGATTCGGCTTGCCTGAACGGTGCAAGTTGTGCAGATGCCGCTCAAATTCATTCGTACAATAGGCATTTCACCGTTCCTGAAATGACATGAGATTCCCGTCTCGCACTCACATGCACTCTCCATCCAAGACGTTCTGCGTTCCAGACTTGTTGGACGCCCGAGTGGCCCACCCGAACGTGCGGATGGGCGTCCAGAGATATGATCGCGCTGTCTGTGGTACGCCGCCCGGAGCAATTTCGTATACAAGGTCGACCATGGTGGTTCTTCCAAATCAGGACTGAACACATGTTCGAGTGACGCGTCTGGAGAAGCGTATATCAAGAAGCTGTAATTGGGTAGTAATTGGTATGGACGGGAGCAAGGCACGACCATAGCTTCGCCCGTGAGGACGCGTATCAACCTTCCGAAGACCGCCTGACGCAACGGCGCCCATTCGCCATAGTTCCAAAAAATATGCCGCTCAGTCATAGAGCCTCGGCAGGGGTACCGTGGCATAGTCACCAGGCAGAGAGACATGAGGCCAAAGGGCTGAGAAGGTGAAAGCCTCGGTGTGCTCCAAGTAGTCACTTTGACATGGCCTAGCCCGAGCTATGGAATGACATGCGAGGACGATTCTCGCGAGAAGAGAACGGACAGGTGGCCAGGGACATAGACCATGGGGAATCCAAGCATGTCCGAGGGAAGAACGAGTGAAACGCGGAGACAAATCAAGTCAATGACGTGGAGGAGAGCTTTGTGTTCAGAGAGGATATCGGACAGCCTGAGTGAGCGAGAAGCTGCCATGAGAGCTACCGACATGAGTGATCACGCTGGAATGTCGTCATTCAGTCCGTAAACCAGCTGTGTTGTCTGAGCACCGAAACGGCGGAGGAGCCTCCATCTGTATGAGCTTACTTCCGGACCTGATGATGCTTGTCGACGAGGCTCAGGCTCGCGCCCGTCTAAAGCCCGCGGAAGAACGGGTGATGTTTCGTAGCCTGGTATTCGGTCACTATCCACGCTGTCGCTCTAACTAAAGTTCAGCACTCACCGTCTATGTGCCCAGCCTAGGCATGAGCGAAATTTCTCATGCATATTCGTTGGGAGAACATAGAATCAACAGTTTTGGACAAGTTGCAATTTGTCCAACGTCCGGCATATCGCCACAGATGCCACCTGACGTCTCTACCATAGACCGAGTGTTTTCCCATGGAGCATCCATCACGAAATAGCAACAGCACGATGTTCGCCAGCAAAGAGCGACTGAGGTGGTGATGGTTACAGGTCAACCGAGGACATTAGCGCCGGTAGCAGACCGCGCGCCAAAATGGGCGCCTTTTTGCCTCCGATTGTTTTGCTCCAGGACCATTGAGGTTCATGCAGTATTCATGCCCATTGCAACCTCTCCGATCTCACTCTCGATTGAGGGCCTTTATCAGCTTCTCTGTTGCATGTCGGTGAGTGGAACAGTGTTAGGAAATATTTGAACATGGATAATCACTTATAGGTGCTTACAGCCTGTCATCTCGTATTCGTGCGAGCCGGTCTGTGTGCAGAGCGAACTTCATAATCAACATTCAGCCTCATTCAGCCCTGCCTATCGCAGACGCTTTTAGGATGAGATAGCTCTTTTTGAGGGATACAGTGCCATGATTTTTCTTGTTTTGTTTGACAACGTGCCGCACTCGGATTGTCGATGATCACAGGTCCCCTCCGCGCCCACTCAAGAAATACTGATACGCCAACACTGTGGCCCATTGGTCATACGTGAGCGCCGAACAATCCGTCCCTTTCGAAGACTTACAATTTGTCGCCTCTATTGCGCTCTGAGGTGCTGTGTACTTTTGGGCGTATCTTTGAGGCGGCTGCTCAGCTCTGTTATCTCAGCGCAAAGCCCGCCAAAGTCACGCGCCGGGAGATGGGTTGGAAGCCCAGTCAAGGGGCGGAACAGGCCAATAGCGCAGGCATGCATCTGTAGCGTGCCGATCAGCTACATACCCGCCTTGTGGTTCGGGACGTAACGTCACTCAATGCTTCTCTTCTGCTAATCCTTGTTTCATGGCCGGCGAATTGTACCGGCCGGGACTTGTAGAGGGCTATGTACAGCAGCTGCAAGGTTAGTTGGGCAGGCTTCGAACTCAGCGACGGACGTAACCTACTTACAGAAATCTTCCTAAAGGCTCGCACGGTTGGTTCCGAGGTAGAGAACAACGCTCTCTATCATAAGAGGCGGAACACGCCCACGCGGTTTTGGTCCGCCAGACCCGGCACTAGCGATGTCGTTGCAGCGCCTCCTACGGTGCGCCGCGGACTGCAAACGTCGCTTTGTTACCTCTAATCACCGCACAATGGCGTCCACGACCCTTACGGTGGCCAGGGCCGAAAAATCAGATGTCCACAGCGCCGACGCCCTGTAGATCTGTCGGTGTAACCCGAAAAGCACGGGCGTGCAACTTACGGTATGTATGCACTTACCCCTGCAAGGCAACAAGACACCCAATTTCAGGAACATCGGCGGCCTCTGTCCGCCCTTATTACCAAGGCGGATGTTCCTCGTTGCGTTCGGCCGTGCCGTCTTTCATCCGCTATCGACATGCGTGTTTCATGTACAAGCCGCTCACCGCTCATCGAACGCACGTTCGCAGCAGCAATATCGAGCGCGCCGAGACGTCGTGTCGCACTTCGTCCTGATTAACAGAGGCGACGACTTGGGATATCCGGAGGTGCGCTGATACGGCAGCATGGACAGCCTGGCGACACGATGCATCTATATGGCGCCTCTAAGGAAAATTC
This sequence comes from Trametes coccinea BRFM310, assembly GCA_002092935.1. Classification (NCBI taxonomy): domain Eukaryota; kingdom Fungi; phylum Basidiomycota; class Agaricomycetes; order Polyporales; family Polyporaceae; genus Trametes; species Trametes coccinea. The sequence goes on from KZ084106.1 coordinate 217,661, forward strand.
TGCGGTACTAACTGCAAGACAAGCGTTCAACTGCCAGTGTATTACGCAAATCCTGTGCAGATAGACCGTGCAGCGCAACATACCGCGGCGGCTGCCATATATGCCTGTCCAAGTCGGGCTGGAAACAGAACGCCGCAGCCAACGTTTCCGCAACATGCAGCTACCTACGGCTAGCGCAACGACTGAATGGCTTGCTCTGTCGGGGTGTATATTACCACAACGTCAAGACCCTATAACAAGTGTACAATTCGAGGGGAAGGGGTATATCATACAGTCTATGGCGGAGTTGGTACATATCCCCGTAAACAACGCAGGATCCAGTACAGAAGATGCAGCATTAAGATCAGAACGTAACCTAGAACACAGACCCTGAGATGGACAGGGAGAACGGTCGGCGACACGCAAAGAGCGAGACAGACATGCAACACCGTAGAAAGGAAGGTGACGACGCCGAAGCACAACATGGGAACAAGACCCGCCCAATGGCCTATCACGATGTCGACGAAAGGAATGCGAGGCGGTACGAGACAGAGCCAAGACATGATGATCCTTCTCCAAGTAAGGGGTGACAACATCTGAACATAGCAGCAGATATACTAAGCCGACCGACAAGCTATGACAACGTAGGAAGTCCATTGGGGACACGGGGAGGTAATGAGGTCGACACGCCATTGGGTACAGCGACAGTCTAGAGTCGTGACAGTGTCCTGTGATAGATAGCATGGCCATGACAGATGGGCGGGGAGGGGAAGGGGAAGACAAGAAGACTAGCAACGCTGCCACATCTTGACAGAATCGACGACCATGGCACGATCTTCAATGTTCTTGGGCCAGGTCTCGTACCAAGCGTCCTGACGGATGGCGAAGTCGCGCATGGCAGCTACGATGTGCAACATCAGCATGTTGGTATCGCTGAGGAACCAAGTCGGCTTACTGAGAGAGTGGTCGAGCCACGGCTTGTCGCCGGCGCCGTCGGGGAACCAGCCGTTCGTGCCTCCAACTGCGACATCCATGATTAGATAGAACGGCTGGTCGAACGGCGCCACGTTCTTCGTGCCGCTTTCCCAGGGGTTCGGCGTCTCGATGAATTGCGAGCCGTTCTGCACGACCGGCGGGAAGTCTCCGCGCTTGAAGAACGGCTCGTTGAAGTTGAGGTAGAGCATGTATGTCAAGCGCGAGTCGACGTAGATCCGCACGAACTCCGGGGACCATTCGAGTGCGTAGGTGTGGAAGCCTTCCGCGAAGGTCTTGCGACGGTTGGTCCACCAGCCGAAGGTCCTACTCACGCCGTCGAGCCACGTGAACGGGCCCCAATGTAGGGAACCGCGGACATAGTCGACACCCCTTAATAGACGCAAAGCCAAAGCCAATCAGCATACAATCTCCAAGGAAGCACAACAGTGGAGTAGAACATAGCTGCTCGATAGACTGTCGATTAGGTAGGAGTGTGTACTCACTGTGCCGGGTACTCAGGAGGGTTCCCGCGCGCCTGCATGATATCGATCTCTCCCGAGGCTGGCCAAGCGCCGTACGCGTTGGTGGAGGGCAACATCCAGATAGAGGGCCATATCCAGTCTCCTTTGGGGAGCTTGGCTACGACCTCAACCCTCCCGTATCGGATCTGGTGACTGTTCTTTGTCGTAATACGGGCGCTCATGACGGGGTTGATCACGGTTCCAGCGGTGAGGTTGGAAACGGCGCCGCATCCAGTGGTGACGTTCACGGCAGTGCACCCAGTGATGTTGTAGGTGTACCCATCGATGACCGCGTTGGTTCCGATGACGTCTGAAGTCAGAGTAGGGACGATGTACAGCTTGCCATCTTGGACGAACGAGTTGTTCGGAGAGTTGGTGGTCATCTCGAACTCGCCGTTACTGTGCAACATGAGCGACTGGACGACACTGAAGATTATCGAACACTTACCCAAACCCGCTCATGTCGACCTCATGCGTCCAGGTGTACTGCGTGTCGAACGTGTCGAAGTCGTCCTCCATAATGAGACAGAGGTTGCCAACGCGGGGGACCTGAATGTAGGAAAAGTACACGCGTATGATCGCGCCCGCAATGCCCAACATCGCAACAGTGACGGTGAGCCAGTAAGAAAGCCGTTCGTAGAAGTCCTTGTCCGTGACCCAAGGCTTGACGACCTCGCCAGTGAGCATGCTCGAGCGTTGGCGCTTCGCAGCGCGGATCGCAGTCTGCAAAGTGCCCGATCCACTCGCTTCGGCCGAGCCCTCCACGCTAAACGTCATCCGTTTCGGCATTGCAGGCGGGGACATGTACGAGCTGCGTACATGCGCGTTCGAGTTCTTCCGGCTGCGCACACCGCTGTTGGTTCCACGTCCCATCTCGCGAAGGTGGCCGAGATCAGTCGTGGAGTTGCGAAGAGATGACTGGACAGACACTCGGCTCCCCGTGTGCGGACGAGAACCTGGAGGCGACGACGACGGGTCGGGGAAGTACGAAGTGGATGCGACACTAGCATTGCTGTGGTGGAGATGAGCTCCATCCGAGCTGAAGTTTACTACGCTGGCAGGAGGAGAGAACGGGTTGCTGACGCCGCTGCGTGGTGTCGGGGGAACCGAGATGTCTGGGGACCGGAACGGGTCGCGGCGGACGTCCTCCGTACTGTCTAGCCCCTGCTGAGACTCCGAGAGACTGAACAGCGGCTTGGGGGGCTGCAATGGATGCTCGCGCTTGGATCCCATCTTGGTCGTCGGCACAGGTAGTTGCTCAGAGGACGACGCAGCGGAGCTGGTCGTGGAGGGAGGTGAGAGGCTCGACATATCGCGAAGAGGTATCCTCGGTCGGAGCTAGTGAGGAACGGCAATCTCGACACCGACACGGCTAGAGACTGGTGCTGGGACGTCTCGGGCTCTCTGATGCCGCGAAGGGGTCTTTAAGTGAGCGACCATGGACACTGAATAGAGCAGGCACAAGAGTGGGCTTGGAATGCGGACGATCATGTCGGCAGGCCGTCCTCGACCCCTCGACCGCCCGGATGCGTCGTCGGACAGTTCCATCGCTCGGTCCTGTCTGCGCGTCAGAAGTCCTCTCAGGACGGCCAAGCGTGTTCTCGTCTGGCGTCCCTTACCATGCAGTGTGAACGCTGATTCTGACAAGACGTACTGGCACAGGCCGATACGTCCACCGCAGGAAGACTTGCTGGCTTCTCACCGGGCCCGAGTGGATGGGTCCCTCGGACAGACTGTCAAGACACATCTACGTGGGCCAGGAACAAGGAGGTATCGGAGGATAGAAGGTGATCCGAGCATTTCTCCATCGGCAGGGGCACTCCCAGGCCTCTCTGGCATGAATGATACCACTCCCGCCGGCGGCTCAGGAAGCAGAGGGCCATCGCCCTGTGGATTGAGGTCTCAAGGTTCGACGCGCCTTCGAGCTTCGACTTGCGCCATCAGAGCGTGGGACGAATGAGACAACTCGGTCGACTTCGCAGGCGAGGGCGGATTCGTGCTTGATCGGCCGCACCCTCTTCACGCGCTCTCCGGGAGCTGAAGGGAGAAAGTGCGGGAGGTGCGGCACTTGTATTCGCCTCGCCTGCCCTGGCCGGGCCTTGATGGTGTGCCAAAGCGGAGATTGACGGAGAACCAAAGTGCACAGTGTGACGCGGTGTCACATACGGAGCGCGGGGCGAATCCGAGGACCAGGAGCTCGACCTTGGCTTGGACAGCTGGTTGTCCCGGCCACGCTGTGGCTGTCGTGGGTTCACATTTACCCGGATGGAAGGCCATAATCCTGTCAATGGATCTTTGGGCCTTGTACTCAATCGCAAAAGAGCGTAGAGCACCCGAACATGGCGGGCATGTCGGGCATATCGCTTGAACTTGAGGAAATCCATCGAGGAGACGAATTTGGAAGGAAGGTATCGCAAGCATCCATCGCCTAGAAGATCAGACGCCGCGATGAAGTGAACAATGGTACCGCTAACTCCTCGATAAGCACTTGCCTGCAGCAGCACGGCCTCTTCAGCCCTTCTCCAGACTTCTCCTCAACACCAGGTGGACGAGGCACATGCCGAGCGCGTTCACCCTTGGCCATTTGTTCAGAACATCGAGAATGATAGGAAGGTGAACCCTGCTGCGGCCTGTGCCTTGGCCGGGGCAATGAACTTCTCTGTCCGGGATAGCTGGGAACTGCGTGGCTGACGGCTGACCGTATCACTCAGGATGCACGTCGACGTATCTGCTGCACTGACCTGCCAATTCGCATTACAGTTCGGTGATGTATCCCCCGGTGGACAGATGCTCGTAATACACGCCATCTTCAGCTGTCATACCTGGCAAGTGCACCATCGCACTGAGTTGTACTTGCGGCGACATCACACAGACCCGGAACGCAACAGGCGCCTTGTTTGAACTTGAAGGACCCATCCCGGTGTGCCAGCGTACTTTGTCATCCAATTTAGGCGAGATACCATCTATAATCCTATGTCATCAATCCAGCTACGCCGAGAGGTAGACTTACCACGAAAGCAGTGAGGCATTGATGGGCGGCAATTCCCATTCAATTGACCTCGTCGATAATGCCATGAGGAACCGGGCCCCGAGGGACGCGCTTGATGCCCCCATGAAAGCTGATGATTGGTTCGGTTTTACGGAGAGGACCACATCATACCTGTTAGTTAGGGCGGCCCGATTGCTACCATTGATGGTTTGGCACGCGCCGCCGAAGTCAACGAAGTCATTGCGGCGGGGGGTCATATTTAGGGCTATGCCTCGATGGTTCCCACAAAAGGCTTCAAAATAGGATTTTCCACCGACGACTGTCGTACGCTGTACGTGCGAGGCAGCCGATAAGTCCTCTTTGGGCAGCCTAGGATGATGCGCCGCCGCACACCCAGGGGAGCCTCTCATCTGGCCTTCTTGTGATACACTCAGGCGGACCTGGCCCTGAAGCGAATCATACGATGCATTCCACCAGCATGCATGAGTGCATCTGAATTCGATTGCATAAAAATACAGTATCAATGGGTGCGATACGTCTGACAGTAATAGCCGGCCTCAATTCAGGACTGGTAAATCTCGGTCCCGGAAGCACAATGCACGCTCATCTGGGCTTGACATTGCGACGTGTAAGGTGAGTAAACAGATTTGGGCACGGAGCATGTGCAATGCGGAGGAGCGCATTCATCCGCACCCGCACAGGGACATCAAGTGTGGTGAAGACACAAGCGGCGATTGTGACTGTGGTGCCGGGGCGTCCGCGAGTAAGAACCACCATATCTCCATGCTATGGAAGTTCCTCCTTGCGGCAACACCGTTTGGATTGCGTTTGCCGACCGAATCAAGGAACCAGAAGTTCCAGGACCGGTGCACGAAGAACATCTGAAATATCTCGCTGACAGTAGGCATCTAGATATGTCAAGAGGACCTTCTGACGATAACTCGGCATTGTCAGTGAACGATCTTGGCACTGCCCAGATTGACCATTGCAATGTCGGAAAAGGATCATAGTGCACAGAAACATACGTGTTCGTCGGGAGTGCAACGCGTGCAAAACCCGTGCACAACACCTCGCGGCAGCTTTGAACGAGATGGTCCAGAGCCGCGTTCACTGCATCCTGCGCGCAGGTGAGGGAAGAAGAACACACCTAGACGAACTAGAGCGTGCAGAACTCGATGATGGTGGTGCGAGACAAAGAACGGGCGCTAGACATACGGCGGAGATTGTCGGATGTCAAATCAGAATCAGGCGTCTACCACATGTGCCCAAGTCATGTCCTTGTTCCTTGACCTTGTATTAGTAAGTTCATGCATCTTCATCTGACTGCCGCATCGCCTACTCAGCCCGCGGAACATATGGGTAAGCAGGAAAAGCCATCTTGCAACGGGATGGACCTGATTGTCAACGGCCGCAGTGTGTTGAATCCACATTGCCGTGTAGTTTCGAGTTCGGCGAACGCGACACTCAGCGTACTCATTTCAGCCGGCCGTTTTCCAGCAGTCAAATAGATGAGTGCACGGTCGTTGATAACGAAACGCTCGACGACCTGCAGGCTGCAGCCACAGACAGGCAACATCGGCGTTGTCGACGCTAGAACCACATCGTTGACTGATATATGGTTTTGTTTTCTTCCAGGAATGCGCGTCCCAGCATTGGGGTTTCACGCCCTCCGACCTCTTCGGGAGACAGCTAAGTGCGCGTAAACACCGTCGTGGTTTACAGATTCAGCGGAGTTGGTGCGTCTGTGCCAAGATACAGCAGATTTTCAGCGTTTAGCTTGCAATTCCTTGCTGATCGCCTTGGCTGCGGGCCGACGAAATAATCATGCGCTGGTCGTCCAGCCTCGTTGATTCATCTTCTCATGTTTTGAATTGACAAGAGCGAGCCCCATACGGCCTCAGAACCGAGTCTCCCGGCAGTTCAATCGCCTCTGATGCTCGCCCTGACGCTGCATCGGCTTCCCAGATCTCGACATGGCCCGAGCCGCCCAGGGCAGCCCGACCGGCGTCCTGAAGACGCAATCTGCCTCGCTATCCTCGCCGGTCGCGCCGCCTCGCGGTCGACATAGTCTGTGGCGTCTCGCCCTATACATCGTGTAGCCCTGCAAGTGCGCTGATTGTGGCTCCTGGCCTCCCATCATCCGCAGGACGCGGACGCGGACGCGCATGAACACGATTTGATGGCGCATGCCTGAGATACGCCCTGCAGATGGGCAAGCCAGGCGTGACAGCTCAAAGTCCGGCATGCCCTGCTCGATGCACCCGCCTGTGCGGAATCCACGTCGAACTTTCCAAACAGATGATCGCGCCGGTCGCGGCGGCACTGGTTCTCGTAAGGGCCGCCATTCAAGTTGTTGAGTTGAGAACGCGCAACCTCATTGAAGGGCGAGAAATCGGATCTGCCCACGCAGCGGTGACAATCTCAACCGCCTCCGTGTCTGTAAGTTCACTTCCTTCTCCAGTTATAAGGTCCTGCTCGGACGGCCCGAGAAGGCTGGCCCGCCGCCCTGCTTGAACCCGGTCGTACGAAAGTGTACACTCCCCCCTAATCCCTCCCCCACTGTCATTCCTCTGTCACCATGGACTACGATGCGTATGATGCCCTACTTCATCACATCTTCAAGCAGGCGAGTCCTATACGTCAGCATTCTATGCACTTGTGCTGACTATCCGTACAGACCCAAGGAGATGCATGGTTCAAACCTTCCGAGGAGAATGTCCATGCTGGCGTCTGCCTCCGAGTCGACAATGGCAACTTCCGTCTGTTCCCATATGAGAACGAGTATCTCGAGGCTTTCGAGGCCGCCATACGCGTTCTCAATCCAGTCGTTGCGGTGAAGGTTCGCAGTGCTGCAATCCACGCTGCGCTTGCTACTGTGTAGGTCTTGAATCGAGTGATACTCTTCGATCTGCACTCACTGTAATTCACCTTGTAGCAAGGATGATTCAGACTGCATCTATGTCGACAACGACACGCGTATCCAGATCGTCGACACTATGTCTTTCCTACCTCGTGCGGATAAAGAACAGTGCGGTGCCTTCATTGTAAGTGTCGCAATCGTTGTTTTGTTATTTACATCTCATCATGCATGTCAGCGCGACGAACGAGTCCTCGTCGTGTGGTCATATAACCTGGACAGTATCATCCCGACGTGTCGCGATTTCGAGGAGAAGCTCATCAAGCTGGTCTGGAAGCGTCGCTCAGCGTTCGCGTCCCTCGCTAGCTCCGTCGCCCCATCGACCACGGCCTCTGACGTAAACTTGACCGAGAAGTCGCAGACAGCACTTGTGACCGAGAAAGAGGTCGCCACTCCGCCACCGAAGGACAAATCTGCCCCTGCGAAGAAGAAGCGCTCGTGCGGATTGGGATACTGGAAGGCCGATGCGAGTGATCTCGAGAAGTCGGCGGAAGGTCCCTCTTCTCGTCCCGTCCGACTGTTCGCCCCTGTCTACAGCGGTCTTGGTGCTGCCCTGTCTCTCTGTACGTTGTTGAGTTCCTCTAGATCTGACCGCTTCTGATCCGACTTTCTGTTCCTTTCGCAGTCTTCGTTGGGAGCGGTGTCAGTGTCTTGCTTGAGGAAGCGCTTCTCGATGGGAACTGGTCTCGATTCGCCCTCGTTGTCACCATCCCGTTCTTGTTCTGCGTTTCTCTGGTGAGTTTGCCGTGCCTAGGACGTCCGCGTGCCATATCACGTTTTGACCATCTCTCGCACCTTGTCAGTTCTTCTCGCTCATGATTGTCACCAACATCGTATACTGGTTAGTACGATTGCTCCCATCGCGGGCGCTATAAACCTGTCTGACACCGAGCATCGCCTGTTCGCACGCAGCATCGGCCCGGTCGCGCAGTTCCACCAGAACTCAAAGTACTACTCGGCCATACCGCCTGCCCCGAACAAACTGGTCGATGAAAACCTCCCGCACATGACGGTGGAGATGCCTGTTTACAAGGAAAGCCTAAAGGAGACTATGTAAGTACGTTCCTCTTTTTGTAATTGCCAGCGGCGCGTCAGAAGTTGTGTGTCCTTTCCGATCGGTGGCACATCATGCATGCCTCCGTCCGTGTGCCTTGAAGACGCCAGCCAACTTTGGCATGGTGTCAGCTGGTGTTGGTCTGTCGGTGTCTTGTCTTATCGTCCTCGATCTTATGTGTCGAGGGTTTGATTCCCTCCCGCGGCCATTGTACTGCTTGTTTGGCTTTCTGGCATGCTTACCCTTTTTGGTTTGGCAGCGCTCCGTCGGTGTATTCGCTCAAAAAGGCCATGCAAACCTACGCTCGCCAGGGAGGCACATCGTCTATCTTCGTCCACGATGATGGTCTGCAGCTCATCTCCGAAGAGGAGCGCCAGGAACGCATCGCGTTCTACGCGGACCAGAACATCGGCTGGGTCGCCCGTCCTCCGCATAGCGGCGCGCCTGACGGGTTCAAGCGTGCGGGTCGCTTCAAGAAGGCATCGAATATGAACTACGGCCTGGCCCTGTCGCTGAAGATGGAGAAGCACATCCTCGCTCTAGAGGCAGCAGCTGCCGCCGACCCCGCTGCGGAACCTGAAGACAATCTCGAAGACCGCGCGCTCGAGATGGCCATTGAGGAAGTCTACGAGGAGAGTGGGAGGCGGTGGCGACCATGGGCGTGCAACGGCAAGTCGCTCCGTATGGGCGAGATCATCCTCATCGTCGACTCGGATACCATCGTTCCGGAAGACTGCTTGCGCGACGCCGCTCGTGAGCTGTCCGAATGCCCCGAGGTCGCCATCATCCAGCACGAGTCGGACGTTATGCAGGTCGCCAACCACTATTTCGAGAACGGCATCACGCACTTCACCCGGCGTATCAATAGGTGCATATCCATGTGCTGCGCTAACGGCGAGGTTGCTCCTTTCGTCGGCCATAATGCATTCTTGCGTTGGTCCGCGCTACAGGACGCCGCCTTCATCGACGAAGCGGACGGCAAGAAGAAGATTTGGTCCGAAGCCAACGTATCAGAGGACTTCGACATGGCCCTCCGTCTCATGCTCCGCGGCTACACCATTCGCTGGGCGACTTACTCCAATCGAGGGTTCAAAGAAGGTGTCTCCCTCACCTGCGACGATGAGCTAAACAGATGGCAAAAGTATTCCTATGGTACGTCTATCTCTTCCGGAAACCGCGGCCGTTTACTGAGAAGGGGTGGTAGGTTGCAACGAGCTCATCTTCAACCCGCTCATCCAATGGTATTACAAAGGCCCGATCACTCAGCAGCTTCGCATCTTCATGTGGTCGGCTGCTCCCGTTCATTACAAGATTGGAATGATGTCTTGTGCGTTGTTGTTTTTGAACCGAGTGTATCGTCGTTCTGACTGACTTTTCACAGACATGTTCTCGTACTGTAAGCGCTCGCCAGGAAGCCAATAGTACCCACACGCCACTGACGTTCGTTGACAGACGCCCTATCTGGTGCATTCTTCCTGTCGTTGATGAACTACTTCCTCCTCGGATGGAATCTCCCTGTGAGCGGAGTGTTCTCGAAATGTGAACAGGATCATATTGACATCATGATGCGTTACACAGATCGATGGGTACTACGAGCACAGTTTCGAGATTTGGCTGGCATGCACTGTCGTGTTCCCCGGTGCCGGTAATCTCGGCTTCACGATGTTGGAATACCGCCTGGGCAGCCGTCCGTTGCTCGATGCAGTCGTGGAAAACCTGACATGGATCCCCTTCTTGTGAGTGTCGGTCTTATACACGACTGTCGCTGGAACCTCGCTCAATGCCACGCCTTCGCTCCGTTTCCAAGCTTCTTCTTCTTCGGAGGCCTCAGCATTCATCTCTCGCAAGCTCTCCTCGCCCATCTCTTCTCCTACAACATCACCTGGGGAGCGACGAAGAAAGAGGTCGAGCGCTCGAACTTCTGGCAGGAGGTGCCGAAGATCATCCAGCGCTTCCGTGTATCGCTCGTGATCTCGTTCTTGTGCGTCTTCGCCATGATCATCCTCACCACCGAGGCCATCCCAATTGGGTGGCGCATATTTGGATGGGACTGGGCTGTCATCATACCTCTCGCGTACGTCTGTCTGCCAACCTCTTCTCATTTTTGATCCCCCGCTGATCGTGCATTCTCCTGACAGCATCGTAGCTGGATGTCATATCCTGTATCCGGTACGTATAGATATCACAGAACGCACGCGCACCAGGCTGACGAGAAACCCGTATCAGATTTTGCTCAACCCATGGCTCATGATCTTCTCGTACTGATTGTGATGGCTGTGCATGCCTAATCTCTGTCGTTCATTGTGTACCATCGTCGTCCTTTGCCTCGAGACCTTTCAGTACATTGTCGGAATTCATACCGAGCATGATTAGTCTTTTCCCTGAAAAATGTCCCTTCTTGACTTCGTTACCTTGACTGTGCGCCTCCCTCGAACGTTGCATACTGCACCTCGTCACCGCTGCTCTCCGAGCTCGCTTCGCCGCATCGACCTTTCCTGCGAGAGATTCATCTCGAGGGTAATATTCATCTCAACGAACGCTCCTGATTTCTTTGGCATGTGCGGCCATGGCAGTCAATCATGCTTCATAACACTGGAAGATCTCAACAATCGAAATGCAGGAACATGGCCTTATGGCTCGACCCTTCTCTCAGCTTCACATATTCATCGACGTCTCCGCGTCACATATGTTTGCACAGTGACTAAGCGACCAGAGTGCTCTGGGAATGAAAACATGGATCCAGCATGCAATGTTGAGTAGTATGATCTACATTAATCACCGGTCCCCAGCAAGGTCAATCCACAGTCGCACAGTCTGGCTCATGGTCACGATGGACATTGAAAACATCGTACGGTGCGGTATATCACGTTCGTATCCTGCTGTCAATTCCTGCTCCGGCGTACCATGTACATTTCATCTCATTCTATTGGTGTTGGCGTCTTTCACTACTGCAGAGGTGCGAGGACGAGGGAAATTTCTGAGGCAGCCTCCGAAAACATGGGACCAGGTAATCCATTCGATGCCTTGAACACTTGCACACTGGAGCTATTTGATACATAACAGATGGTGCGCTGCAACTGACTGCTTACATTCGAAACAATCTCTGCATTCCACCATCATCTCCATCGACTAATAGGGTCAATTAGGGCGTCCGGGGAGGGCGTCTTTCTTGGCACTGCTATATGCCACCTCTGCACGACTACGCGTTGGCGGGAGTGTCCTGTGCGAGGAAGAGCCTGCTATCTTGATGTAGCGCCGGCCTGCCCCATAGGAAGGGTCGGGCGTATGGAATGCAACATCTGCAACGTAGAAGAAGTTCTGTTGCGCAATATGAGAAGCTTTATCGTATATCAATAGCGGCGAGTTCTCACCTGTCCTAAAATACCTATAGGAGATTGGGCAGCGGTAGTTGTTGGGTTGTCTTCGCTTGGCAAGTCCCATATGACGCCGTCTCTATTATTATCCATGAGGAAAGGTCTGACGGTGGTAGGAACCGTGACCGGGGCGTGTCCCTCTGAATGGAAAACCCATTCCATCGTCGAATTTCGATACGAAAACCGATCGGTGCCATCCGCAGACAACGGAACGCAGTAGGGCTTCCTCCACGAGTCGCCGGACGCAATTCTCGTAAGCTGCAACTTGTCGATGAGTTGGTTCCGTAATTTCATGGGGAAATAAGAACACGCCGCCCCTTTCATGCAAAATCGTAGAGGTGAACTCGTTTCATTAGTTGAAACTGATAAGTTTCTGCCTAGACTGATGGGACTAACCGGTATCCAGGACGAACTGTTGCGACCCGCAATCAATCTCTGTAGCGGGTGCGTGGCCACTTTCATCACCCTTGGACTTGAGATGGATTCCAGTCCAGATACGGATTTTCTTGAGCACTACAAGCCACAAAGTAGACGTGGGCGAGACGTATATCTTCTCGCTGAAGACCCGGGCGGAGGGCTCATCGCCAATCAAAGGATATTGCTGCCAGGCGATACAGCTCTCTTGCGAGAAAAGGTCAGAACTGATGGAAACAGGTATTTCACAATCAGTGGTCTTCATGGTAGTCAGTCGTGCAACCTGAAAGAGACGCACCCGGCTTCGGAATCTCTGAGCATTACATATGTCACCACCGCCGGAGTGTCCTCTGGCTCTTCATCATCGGGTTTCACAGACGGAAGTCCAGCTTTGAGAGCAAAAGAGGAGCTCTGCATTGGACGATTTAGATATGTGCAGCCTTGTACCGGATTACCACAGAAGATGGCAGACAGCGCCAATTACCGGAGTTTGTGCAACCGACCTCAGTATTTTTTGACCTGGAGCGACGAACGATGATTGGTAGCTGTGGAGATTGCGCAACTTGTAGGTCAGTGGTATTGTCAAAATACAAGTGGAGCTAAGCGGCGTACGGGAGTGGTCCAAGACCCAGCAGGCCATCAAATACGGAGGATAGGATCATGCTGTAACTCCCGGCAATTGACACTGCCATGGAGTCATACTCTATGGTAAGAGGAGCGGACCAGCTCTGGCAAACACCATCGGGTGACCCCCAGTTGCGCGCTCTGAGTATAGTCCATTCTCTCAGCACTGTGTCTTTGCTGAAGACTGATACAAATGACACTGTGAATCAGACGATCCCCATCGCGAAAGATCATCGGATACAGATGCTTACGAATAGCAGCATCAGGACCATCCGGGCTCGGTATCCCGTAATTGACGAAACCGTCAACATCGCTCCCTTTGATGATCTTGTGATCCCTCGATGCGACAGAAAGGAATCGCCGAGTGCCATCGTTGAGAAGGCAGGATTTGCCGCGCATCTGTTCACTGTCATATGGAGCGATCACATACTCCGAATCGGGTAGGACCGTGCGTTTGCCCTGCTCGGACGCTTTGCCCTTCTCGGACGCTTTGCCTTCCTCTGATGGTTTGCCCTGCGTGGGTTTGGACGATTTGCTCTGTTCGAGCTCGGACGATTTGCCCTGCTCGCGCTCGGACTTCGCCTCGGGCTCCGACTTGGACTTCGGCTCAATGATGGACACGATTTCACAGGTTGGCGAACCCCGCACCCAGCTATGATTGCGAGTCGGTAAGGTGCAACCACAATGAACTTACTGAAGTCGTGCTTACGTAGTGTTCGAGCCTGCTCATACAGATGTATAGGATCCATACGCGGGTCAGGTGTTATCACATAGCTGCGCAATATTCGGCCAAGAGCCTACCTGTGTCTACGATGAGCCTGAAGGTCGTAACTTTCTCTCCCTTTGAGTAATTCTGATGGTTCTGCTTTGTCGTCTGAACACGATTGGTGTATCATAGAGCATCCTCAGCATATGAGATCTTACACGTTGCTCCGAGTAATAGACTTACAATGTCGATTGTGTACCATGGATCTGCCGGGATAACCATGATGTCACACGGTGAGCGACGCAAGTTCAAGTCAGTATCACGTTGGTGAGATCGTTCAGCAACCATTGAGGACTAGTACGCACTGAGACTACGCCTCTCCAACCGCTCCAGATCTTTTCTGATATTGGCAAAGGTCCCATCGAACACTTCAGGGTTGAATGTCCCTTCGTGGCTTGCCACGAGCGCGGGAGACCTGTTCAAGTTGGTGCGTGTGGGCAATTCTAACTTTTCACTAACAGACGATCTGCTATTGGCGCGGCCGTCTTCGGGCTCTGTGGTCTGCGCACGTACAAGTGACAAGAAGTGAGTTCAAATACAACGCGAGTGCTCAGATCGTGCATCGATGGATACTAGCGTACCTCACTGCCAGCAGAGTCGACACTCAAAGTCCTCTCAAGGAGACTCCAGATATCTGAGGAAACGTCGGAGTTCGCTGATCCATCGTGACCGCTGTGTGGGATCAGATGTCCGTGACGGTTGACGTATACACCGGGTGGTGAAGTGGGCGTCCAAGCCCAGCGAAAGCGCATTGCATCTGCGGCACGCTGCGGGGTTTAGCAAAGCGTCAACCAAATGATCGTGAAAATTTTGAATGATTATACGTGGTAGTAAACGTACCTTTTCGAAGGAGGTAAGGGGTTCCGGTGGATTGAGGATCGCAAAGGTCCCGGTGTGCTCAGGATCTGGCGGTCTGGTACTACGTTTGGTGTACATGTTACGCTTCTGCTAGGGTTACTGAAAGGGGGTAAGAACAGAGCCTGAATGGGCAGATAGTGATGACGAGAATCGGACTGCGAGTCGGTGGGCTTAAATACTGCGCCCAATCTACTAGGAAGATGCCCACAATCCCGGGCCGCCGATTGCTCGACTACCACGCAATCCACGCCTCCCGTTGTTGACAAGCCGGTCGATGTATCATGCGCGCGGTATCGGCCGCGCTGACTCCCCGTTTCCACGGCGTGAGCATATGGGACTCATAGCTATCACACTTCCATTCAAGAGGCGCTTCAGGGAGCCGTATTCCGTGCGAGTGAATGCGATTGGGAAAGTCCTGCGCGACCGTTGTACGATAGCAGAAGGTCAGGGACAGCACTCGATGTGCTAACGTCACGTTAACATCATGATGATCAAATAGGCTGAACGCACCGCAGGTTTGGTGAATTGCGGGTAGCTATTTGTTATTCTCCGCCACAATCTATACAATCAGGGTGAGAATACTTATTGAATGGAACGACGGTTTTACGGGCGGGCTCCCGAGTCCGCCGCGTGATGGGCTCGACGAAAGGTCTCATCAGATGGAGTTGAAGGTACAGAGGATAGGCTCCCGACGTCCCGTAGCGCTGAGCGCTTGTCCAATGTCCAACCCCTCCCTCAGTAGAGCGCCTCGGTACGTCTGCGAGAGAGAGAGAGATTGCATCTCGGCCGGTCGCAAGCGTCGACCACGAGTCGCTACGTAGAGGACACCGGGGGGGGGGGGGCCCTGATACAGCAGTCTAACAAGCAAACTAGATGTAGTTAGTTGTTAACGCGGATCCCGCGCCGGTGCGCGGGCATCCGCTAAGCGAGCAGGCATCGACCATCGTACGAGCTCCCGTCTCGATAGTCGTCGCGGTAAACAAGTACTTGGAGTCGGGATGGGTCTGTGTCAAGAAACGCGCTCAAGGGGGGCCTATGCTGTCATCGAGAGGGTCGCCATCGAGGACAGTCGGAGAGGACTCGGCAAAGTAATGTACAGCACTAAAGATTAAGCTCGTATCCCTGAGGTGTCGTCTAGATGGAGGAGCGACTGAGTTGAGAGCGAGAGTGAGCAGAGAGCAGGGCAACAAACAAAGACATACCGATCCACGGCATCTGCGTAATACTCTTTCTATGTCGTGCATATGTCTCACACAATGAACGGCATTGGCGATCTTTAATGACATCTATACCATTGGTAGTCCAAACATCACGCTGTGCGAGGAAGGTCACCGATCCGCGTAGTGAATCCCGTGGCGAGCTTGTAAGCCAATGCCTCTGCACTGTCGACCTTCTGAGGATTCGTGGCATTCCCTTCAGACAAACCATGAGCACCATAGCACAGGCCCCCTTTCCACAGACGTTGCGTAATCGCTTTTGAATACCCCTTCCGCTACTGAGCGTCTCAGTAGTCGTCAGGTCAATCGGTATCCATCACAATGTGTAAGGGCCTTTATCGTCAGACATTCTGAATGCGAGCCATTAGAGCCATGACGCCAGAGATATTAGACGCGCCTATATATTACGAAACGATACTCACGAAATACCACTGAACGCAACGAGCGTCCTGTCTAGCGTCCAGCGCTTGATACCGTTCCTATCGAGTTCGACGCGCCAAGGGAGCCAGACATTCTTAATACGTTCATGATGCAATGCGCAGACATAGCGGATTGCGGAAGAGGTGATGTGACGCGCGACCTCTAAGATAGCGCTTTCGAGCAGCAACTGAAGCTGGTCTTTGGGAGTGGCGTTCGGGAAGTCGAAGTGGATGCGGAGCATGCGAAGTCGATTGTATGATGAGAATTGTCGTGCGAGCCACGTCTATATGGGTCTGTGTCGGTCGCGACAGAGGTGTGAGTGAATGGCCACGTACCACGGGCACCTCATCGGCATCCCCATTACGATACCGATAGATAGTGAGCATCTCCAAGTTCGGAAATAGCACTGGCAGGCGGCGAAGGAGCGTGTCCTCCTGTCCGTCGGCGACGTATTCAACATCGAGAAGTTTTAGTTCTGGCAAGCGGGTCGTCTCGAGAAGCAGCAATAGCTCCGAGGAGGATAGAATCGGAGATTGCCAACCGAGTTTCTTCAGTATGTCACCGGCGAATGCATGCCGGTGAATGCAATGGCGAGGCCAACTTTGAAGGGTAAGCCGACGGAGTGCCGGTGGGAGATGGGAGTAAAAAGGGTCATTGGGATCAGGATGTGCGACGGTAAGCTCCTCGAGTTCCGGGCATGGGAAGGACTCGCCGAGGAACAGAGTAGGCTCCAAGATGACACGTTGCGAATGTCTCAGCAAGGCCGGAAGGAAAGTCAAGGAGCGAAGCTGGGGCATGTGGGAGATCAGTGAGATTACAGGCGGCGTACTCCTTCCAACAGCAGCCTCGCCCTTGAGATGTAAGCGACGGAGTTGTGGCCACTGCAGTGACGAGATCACCGACAAGGGTGCTAGGCCGAGGGGTAACCGCAGATGCATGAGGGACGCCGCTGAATGTTGCACAATGAACTGCAGAAATGTGACTTCGCCAATGAATTGGCGCTGAAGATGCATGTAGTCCTCGGTGACGTCCTCGAATGATTCAAGAGGAGCGACCGCAAAGCCCGGAGCATCACAGGGGAAGGGGCGTCCGCGGTCGGGCAAGATTCTGACGCTGAAGTAGCGAATCCTCGGCACGGAGAGTAGCGCCCGGATACCGTCCTAGGGTATGCCAATCTCGCGCACCTCATAGATGTCGATGGAGTCCAGAAGAGGCATTCGGCGCAAGAATTCTGTAAAGGGTCTTTCCAAAACGCCCAGGTCCGCCAGATAGTTTCCAGGAGCGTCAGGCCCGTCAGGACACCATATTCCGCATAGAAGAATGCGCCTATGAGAGAGAACCGTGAGCCCTACGATAGGTTGGAAAAGGTATGCAAGAACACATGCCTCACATACAACCAGACGTCACTCGACGTTTGGAATATGTCCCCAGTGAAGACCTCCTTGTCGACATTGATGTGGGCATTGGCGAACAGGTAAGGCTTACAGACCTGCCTTAACCACTTGCACGTTGCTGAGAAACGCTTCAATTCTCTGGTAGGTAGAAGCTCGATGATCTCCAGGATTGCGTCGATATCCAAAATGGAGAGACAGCAGCTGTCATGATTGTGATAGCGGGGTAAGAAGAAAGAGTCGGGCAGTCAGCATGTCAGTAGGCATGAAGGTAATCGCTACTGACGGAGGACGCTCCTCGTCAGGACATCGTTGGCAGCTGGTACATACTGATGGAGTGCAGCACATCCTGATTGAGTGCAGCCTGACATGGGCTTAGGTTCGCAGGTAAATTCAAGGAGGGTTTCGAAATTCCGGCGCAACCAAACGACGACTACATGCTGGCTTAGTAAGCACGGAGCTAGCTCTGTCGGCGCCTTTGTCACTTGTACCTTGCTTGTACTACCTCGAGGCTCGCGGCGCGCGCGCAACGCGCTTTGTGCTAGTAAGTCCCGTAAGTATACCTTTGCTCACTGGAAGAGAGGCCTAGGAGTCATGAAGACAGTGATTTTTCCGCATAGATTCGTCACCAGCAACAACGATCGCGAGGCGACAATGGACACGAACAGTCCGTCGACCACCCTGCATGAATCTCCGGCGGTGCCCATATGCACAAGTCCCCAGGACGCCTTGCATCAGATCGTTCCATGCGATTCTACACCTGCCCCATCGCATTCTGTCATACAGGGTAGACACGTTCTGTCAGTTCATCGGTTCCTGTCCGCATTCACCGTGACGGCTCACTAGATGGCAACATTGCCAGTCGTTTGCTCGCCTTGGACGACCATGTATTCGAAGAAATCCTGGAGCTCCTGCGTGAGGACAGATCCCATAGGACACTCTCGTTCACATGCAAGTCTGTCAGAGAAGCCTGCAAGCCATTTCTCTTTCGGAAGGTCCGTGTCGCCACAGAGGCGGAAGTCATGTCCGGACGACTATTCAACTTGAATATATCAAGCGACATTTGGCTCCATGTCAGGTACGTCCTATCTTGATGACTCTAAGCGCATACCCGTTGGCTCGTCCATCTCACATTCCGATGTTCTGTCTGCCATAGGCATCTGCACTTCTATGGATCGTGGATCAATAGAACTGACGGGCGCGACGTTCTCGGAGACTTGCAATACTCGCTGGCGGCTCTGCTGACCTCCATGCCTCTTCTGAATACGATCTCCGTCACCAACGGGTGGAACGGTATTCCGTGGGATGCCTTGAAGACGATGCTCGCTGTGCCGCATCTGCAGCACTTCCTCTTGTACATGACGCCCGAACGCCACCATCCCTATCCAGTGGACGAAGAGCCTTTTACCGTCGCGCCTCTTAGAACCTTCGAGTATATTTTCGATGACCTCAGGTATATTGAAAGACCATTCGTTGGCGAACTCTCTTTCTTCGGCTACGTCGTGCCTCAGCTAGCAGCTTCTCTCGAAAGCCTCAGACTGCCTCTGGACACTGCCCCTCTTGCGAAGCTCGCATCCTTGCGATGGCCCCGTCTCCAGACGTTGCACTTGTGGGGCGATCGCCGTCGTAGTGAAGACTCAACCACGCCTCTAGTTGCAGTTCTCTCGGGCATGCCAAACCTTCGTTCGATCACTCTACTCCCCGCTCAGCACGATACGTCCCGGCGGGAACGAGTATGGCCAGACGGGGCGCTGTGGACTTTCTCTTGCTCTAATCTCGAACGCCTGACACTCTCGTACCCGGACCCAAGTGATCGCCTACTTTCCCATCTGCCATCGACATTACGACAGCTCTCGCTTCGCTGCTGGCCTCGCCATTACCTACACAGGCATGATTGCGAACGGGTTACCTTGGAGCATCATTGCTGGCGATCGCCTATTCCTTCCTCCTCAGAGATGTTGGAGGTCCTCAAGAAGTGTCGTTCGGATCTTCTCGAGGAGCTTGAAGTTGAATATTTGGAGAACCGCGACGATGAGGACCTGCTGCAAGCCCTTCTCATCCTTTTTCCGAAACTCAGAACATTGACATTGTTGCGATATCGACGAGAAGGTGACACTGAAGTTCCCGTCGTGAGTATCTGTTGTACGTCTATGACAGAACGAATCTGACAGCCGAGATGCAGGCCCAGATCGCGCAGAATCTGGCAAAAATCCCCCACCTACGTTTATTACGCGCACACCTAGACCTCCCTACGGAACCGGATCCGTACAGCGACTTCTCAAGCTGGGACACCGCCACGCAGCACGAGCTCCTCGTCCACAACAAATGCTGTCGCCAAAATGCTCAAACTCTTGCGGACCATCTGCCAGCATCCCAATATGTATGCTTGCTGTCACGGTTCCGATCTGCAAACACATGGTCTCCCTATAAAGTTGTCCGCGACGGTTCTGGGGCGCCGTACCTCATGAAAGGCCAGATACAAGATACCATTTATGGTCTCCCGTAAGTCGTATAACCCTAGTGCAAGAACACAGCTCAAGTATGTCGTCATGGTAGCTCGTGCGATGATCCAGGCCCTCAACTTGTGTGACTATGATGCAGCTATATAGATTTGGGTGCGTTTTCGTACCACGTTGGCTGTCTAGCACATATACAATTGACGAGGTTTTGTGTAAGAACCATCAGGTCACACTCGATGCCGCCGCCCATGCCCTCAAAACGCCCTTCGCTGAGCTTCTCGACACATCCTTGGATGAGGACGAGGGCGATCGTGACTCATTGCGAGACCTTGCCATCCTGCTCACCAGATGTTCAGTTGGGCTCTCGACACTAGGGCTGTCGTGGCATTGGGTCCAGGGCGGTCGAAATGCAGATCTTGCCGTGATCAGTATCGGCATAGCATCCTCTAAAACTTGAATCTTCGAGCGACCACCCGCCTACTACGCACCCCAGGCGTATACCACGAGTCGCCGACTTACTTGAACCCTTGCGCCTGTGACACACGCGCCCATGAAACCCAGCTTTTCGATCTACGGGCAACAACGTTATTCACGTGTATTAAGGTACACCGTCTACCGGTCTCCCGAGTCCCTGTGGCATGTGCTTCTTTCGAGTCATAATTCCCTTCTTGTCTCCCCTAGGGAATCCTTACTACGTCCAAGTCGTTCTTTATCGATTGGGTTGTTTTTGACAGATCATGATCCCTCTTGAAGCCGTAATCTGAAATAGCGATTGACCATATGCCCTCAAACCGCGTGCCCTCCAGATGTGGTACACTTCAAGTTGTTCGTGATAGAATATCTCGAGTCAGCGCTACGCCGCCGCGGCTGTGAATGACATATTGCCGGAGTAGAGTTAGCGTCAAATACTACTCTTCTTATCTGAGTGATTTGTGAAGTACTATGGTGCGAAGGTGACTGGGACTTCAAGTTCCGGCTGGACGTACTACAAGCAAGAACTTCGTAAAGCGCTTTCAACCACAGCGCCGTAGACTAAGTAGCCTGCCCGTGTAGTTAGTAGATAGCGTGACTCGCGAAGCGCCCCTAGTAGTCACGCGCGGCTCTTCCACCATGATCACTCAGGCTGAGGATGTCACCATGTTTGACCACTGCAGTCATCCCCCGGGCTACAAGGACTCCCAAGACTTGTCGCCGCCACCTCCTTTGACCTCCATCCCAGTCCCAGCCCGAGACATATCTGTGCGTTCTCTTGTGACCGACGCGTCAGAACGACCGTGACGTTGAAAGCGTGGCTAGACAAATAGATGGACTCGAGCACACACTCAGTCGAACGAAGTAGTTCATGCGGTTTCCCTTCCCCTTCGAGTACCCGTACTCCCGAACCTGTAGTGGTGCATGATGACTCGTACGTTCACCATTCTTGCGGCTGTTATCTGCTGATGGCTGACGCTTCAACCCGTAGTGCAACCTGCCACTTTCTGTCTCTGAACGAGGATGTAATCGAAGTGATATTCGAATTCCTGCGCCAGGAGAAATATCGGTTGCCGCTATCGTTGACATGCAAGTATATCAGGCAGGCGTGCAAACCCCATTTCTTTCGCAACACTCGCATCTATACGGACCACGATGTCATGTCGGGACGCATATTCCAGATGTCCAGTGATATCTGGCTATATGTGAGGTGTGCATAATGCAACGTCTATGCGGATATGACGGAGAACTGACATGTCTTTGACTGACAGCCATCTCACGTTCTCCGGGACATGGGTGGACAGGAAAGACGAGCAGCGCGTCGACTTAGGGGAGCTACAACGCCCACTCTCAGATCTCCTCTCTTCTATGCCCTTCCTGCACACAATATCGTTGATCAACGGATGGAATGGGATGCCTTGGGATGCTCTGAAAACAATTCTCTCTGTGGCGCAGCTTCGTCATCTCGAGATGTGCATGTCCCCGGAGCGCCGCCGTCCCTATCCCGTGGACACAGATCCGTTCTCTGTGGTGCCGCTTGAAACCTTTGAAGTCAAGTTCGACGATATGCGCTTCAACACCGTTCCTTACATTGGAGAACAGTCCCTATTTGCTTTCGTGATTCCGCAACTGTCCGATTCCCTCGAAAGCCTGCGACTGCCGCTGGATTCTGCCCCTCTCGGCAAACTCGCGTCGACATACTGGCCTCGTCTCCAGCGGCTGCACCTCTCCGGTGATAGACGCCTTGGACAGGACAAAGACATACCGATAATTGCAGTCCTCAGCGTCATGCCGAACCTCCGCTCCTTCACTTTCCTTTCTGCGCAGAAAGAGAACACGCGGCGAGACCTGATCTGGCCGGACGGTACCTCATGGAGCTTCTCTTGCCCTCTTCTTGAACACCTTCAAATCTCGTATCCAGACCCTCAGGACCGCTTCTTTTCCAACCTTCCTCGAAGCCTCCGGAAGCTATCATTGCGGTGCTGGCCTCGTCACTATCTACACCGGTATGAGCATGAGCGTCAGGTAATGGACGAAAACGGCTGGCGATCACCGATTCCCACATCCTCTGAGATGCTCACAGTGCTCGAAAACCTCCCTTCGGAGTACATGACGGAACTAGAGATCGAATATATCGAAGACGATGGGGATGAGAAGCTGCTTCAATCGCTTTCTCGCTTGTTCCCCGCTCTCACAGCACTGACGCTATTACGATATCGACGACAAGGTGACATTCATGTGCCTGTTGTAAGTATGAGCATATACATGACACGGATGTGCAGCTGATGAGATGACGATAGGACCGCATCGCGCAGGACTTGTCGACGCTCGCTCAACTGCGTATCTTGCGCGTTCACCTCGACTTTGCCGGTGATCCCCATCCTTACGCCGCTCTAGAGAGGACAACACATGACCACGAAATTGAAGCGTGTGCACATCTTCGTCACAATGCCGCACAAGTCTTGGCGGATCGTCTCTCGGCTTCCTTCCGATGTGTATGTGTATTGACTCGCTTGCATTGCCTCAACATGTGGCCACCCTTCCTGGTCGTGCGCGATAGTTCCGGGATTGCTCACATCGAAAATGACCCTTCATTGCATTCCTTCGATGGTCTTCCGTAAGTTATCTCGCTTTTAATGTGCTTGCAGTGATAGTGATATATAAGACCCAGCATGGACGATGATGATGGACCCTCAACCATCTACGATTGTTGGTGAAACCTTCCGTCCCGAGTCCCCTCAGGCTCTACAGTTCAGCGTGTACGGGTTGGGTTACACAGCTATCGCAGTTTGTTGTATCCACAGAATGGTGCTTCCGAGTCTGAGTCGTCCTCGAGCTTGTGCCCCAGATCACTGCACACAATTGTTCACATTCGCCAGTCTCGTACTGTGCATCGTACGTTCATGTGCGGATGTGTGGATGCATGGATTCCGACTGCGATGCTAAATTACACTTTACTGCGTATGTCGGGTATAATCAGACATCAAGTCATCGATCAAGATTTCGTAACTATCGTCCGAGCGAGGGCACACTGAGTTTGCGTCCATCTTGCCTGGCCAACCGAATGTACGGAGCACCACCAGAAGCACTGGGAAGGTGAAATGCCGCAAATACGGTGCGGAAGAAATTCTGTTTCACGCAAAACTGAGTGTAGTTCAGCAAGAGACAGGTAGTGAGAACGCACCAGTCCAAGAACGCCATGTTTACGCCCATCAAGGGCCGAGATGGTCCCCAAATTTCCTGGCCAAATCAATCCGTCCCCGGTTTCGTCTCGGAGAAATCGCGTCGCGTACGTAACGACCTTTACTCGTGTCTGGTTGGACATGAAAGTCCACTCTATCAAACTGCCCTTGTCGCAGCTCGGTTTGCCGGGGGGTGGTTTAGGAAGTCTCCAGGGGGCTCTGGAACCAGAGGGACTGGCGATGGCCTTTGTGTCAAATTTCAACTGCTTGAGCAGGTTTCCCAATATGCTGCTCGGGAAATAAGAGCATGCCGTGCCTACAGCAAGTAGTAACGCGACAGAAAATGTTAATGCATCATCTGACTCGGAGGTAGCGATTCCATGGTCCCAATCACTTTGAAGAAACCTACCAGTATCGAGAATGAACGGCCAACCTGATAGATTGACAGTAGCGGAGGGTTCCTTGGTCCTCACAGTATTGGATGGATTCGAAGCGTCCTTTGATGTGAGATGTAGCCAAACTCGAATATCTTCTACCAGAACGACCCAGTGCTGAGCAGGGTTTTTCGGAGCTAGGTAGATTTTTGGAGACCAGTGATCAAGCTCTTCTTCGAACGGCCACTGTTGCCACGCGAGATAGCTGGGGTCAGCGCTGGAATACCACGGCGTCAGAGTCAGCGAAGGGACAACGAATATTCTTGAGAGTAGGACATGATCACTGACAGGTTCTCTCTGATCAAGAAGTACATGATGATATCGGATGCTATGCCTGTCTCGGGGTCCCGAGGAGCTGGTGGAAGAAAATTGCTTCGCAGGAATCTCTGCCAAAAGCTCTGTACATGTACACTTCATGTGAGCACGTCTGCTCTTGAGATAACCAATGGGGAGAAACGCACCGGCAGGTCTGTTCGGACGCGCTTCACCGGCCTTGGACGGTTACGCTCCCACTCCCAATTGGCAAAACCAGTTTGGTAACTCGAGACAGGATCGTTAGCTAGAAGCGGCACTGAGAGTCATGGGTTACGTACCTGGAGATCCCGAGACCCAGGACACCGTCGAAGTAATCGTTCAAGACGGTTTTCTTACTACCAGCGATGGCGACGGCCATACCATCCCATGTGAATTTAATGGGCGGGTTTGAATACCGGCTCCGAAGCGGATGACCTCCCCAACTGTAGGTGCTTGCTAGATTCCATTCTTTTGGCTCAGTACACCTATTAACCACTGACAGTGCGACCATGTCCGACGGGGTGAGAATAATGCAGGATAAGAACAATTGAAAGCTTCAACTCACAAACATGTCGGTAGTTTTCCCACCCATACTTGACGTGCCCGTCGCATTGTGTGGCATTCACTTTCCTAACAGATTGCCCATCCTCAAAAGTGAAATACCGGCCATATTTGAGCAGGATGGGCCGCGCCTTGATCTCCATACTGGAGAACCTTTCGATGTCAAACGCATTCGTACCATCGCCTACATCTTCAGATCGGAGTATGTTGCAAAGTCCGTATCCGCGTACCCAGCTGATCAGGTGGTCAGGTCACGGATATGAAGTAGCGTAGCAGGTGTCCTACGTAGAATTGGATCCTGCACATGTATGTCGACGGGCGTCAGAATACAGGAATGGATGGAAAGCGCCACAGGATCGCCACAGACCTGTGTCAATCAAGAGTTTGAATGGAGTGTCTTGGTATCCACGAGAGAAATAGGATATGTCCTGTTGCCTTGTCTCCTGCAACCCGTCGTATGATAGCAGTAAGTACCGTCCGCGGTCAGGCAGCCGCTGTGAGGTCGATGAGAGTAGCGATACACTCACCAAATCCATGGTATACCACGGTGCTGTAGAAAGATGGTCATTGAGTCAGAGTTATGTTAGCAACATGGCCTACGTCGGACTATTGGGACAACGCACAGCTATCCGTAGTATCCCCGGGATTCTGAGGAATGTAGTCTCGCCTCCGTGCGCTCAGTAAAGTGTACCTATCGTGCGCTTCGTACTCTTCATCTTCCGCCGCCACATAGATGGGGGAGCTTGATGTTGGTGTATCCGCCGGCTTCACCTGGGTTGACTCTTCGCTCATGCCACTGGATTCAGACTGAAATAGAAAGCCGAGCATCAGCAATGACATCGGTATTCAAGCATAACAGCCTGTGTTATCAGCAGCTGACCAAGACGTACTCGGCTAGTATTTGTGGATACAGTCGAAATCGGCTCGAACATGCTCCCAGCCTCAGTTGAGGCGTCGACGTCGGATTCTAGCAGGTCATTACTATGAAGTCCGTGCCAGATTGGCCGCCCTTCGTCGTCAATGTATACGCCCACAGGGGATCCCGGTGCCCAACGCCATCCAAAACGCATGGCATCTGCAGTATGCTGCACAGCTCACATCAACACAACGCCGACATCACAGCAGAACATACCGATTCCAAAGATGACAATTCTCGTCTTGGTGAGCGTAGCAGAGTATATAAACCTCGACGCCCATGGTCGGGAGGAGCGGTGGTACCAGTCGGTGCCTCCATGGAATCGCTCAAGGACGTGCGAGAGTACTAGTACTGCGCTGAGACTGTACAACTTTGCGTAGGGGTGGGGAACGACATGGGTTGGACAGCGCGAAAGGCCCTCTTTATATCAGAAGTGTGTGGATCTAGGACCCGATGAACGCCCAGGCTCGTGCAGCGAGGAGCGACAGACTGTGACGAGGACCCTATTGTAATCGGGCCGCGGTCATTGACATCTCAGGGTGACTACCGCGATATTGCCCTCACAGCTTGGCGATCTGAGGCTCCTGCTTGTAAGAACAATAGGTGCGTCTCCTCTGTGCAGCAAGTGCAATTGACACGTATTCCGAGTCATTGGAACACATTCACCGTTTCTAGCTCAAACAATGGCACCGTATCGGTCATTTGGAGAAGACAGGATCTTGATTGTCAGGAGCTCGTCTGTCAAGGAGATGCTTAAAGCGTGTGAGTCGCAATAAGAATAATATGGCAAGTGGGTGTACTGTACCCGACTTCTGCGCTGCGTCAAGTCATGTAGCGGTTCAATCGACTCTCACGGCAACAACGAAAAGGGTGCTACAGCAGGAGCTCGTCGCGCTACAGCGTCGGAGAGCACCTCGAATCGGATGGCCACGCGATGGCACTCGCCACTATCTATGTCATCATGGTGAGAATCTGCAGGTGTCTCGCATGCTTAGAGACCACGCGATGGCCAGTATAATGGCGTCGTTGTGCTTCTGTGCGGCTACGCTGGCCCGTAATCAGAACATCTCGAAGATTGCCAAGCCTTGAGGTGCCTTTCCTGAGAGCCGCCCTGACCACAAGGGACGGTCATGCTGCACAAGGTCATATGCAAATGCTTCGAGAAGGATTACCCTTGATGTACCAGTGCGCACGATCCGAGGGTACAGCATCAGACCAACGAACAATAAGGCATGCATATGCTGATACTCACAGACGACGTGCGCAGTTCCCTCAATCAACGTACAGCCCTCGCCGATGCTAATCCCTGCTTGCTCCTGGAAAGCTTCTTGCCTAAACTCAACGCCCTTGTTCTATTGCGACACCGGAGAGCAATCGTGGAGGACGTACCAGCAGTAGGCTGTCATTTGTGAATGAGGCCAGCATGGGACGCAACTCATGAGGCATCATCACTGGCGAAGATCCGGGTAGGTGACAGGTGATGTCCTCGCCAATGAGTCAAGGATTCTGGGAGCAGAACGACCACAACGTCGGCATCAATCCATCGAATTGTGGTACAAAGGGTCATAATACATACAGTACATACACGTCCCTCCAAGCGTCCGCTCACATAGGCATGATGATCTCGCACCTGCTCCTCATCGGCATATCGCACAGAAAACTCCTTGACCATAGTGAGTCCAGCGCCAGGCATGTATCTGCTCTACCATTGAGCACCGGCTGACTCGAGGTGAGCAACACGTCGATTAGGCGCCATGCGTAGCAAAGAAACGTACCTCGATACCAACATCACCTTCACGAGTATGCGAGAGCGGCCCATGCGGCTACAGCACCGACACCAGCTACAGCAGCGGTATGCACAACCGTTCCCACGACGCGGGCGATCCGGCGGCGCTTCAAAGGTTGCTGCATTATGACTTGTCGCTCGGGGATCTCGGCCGCTGACGGCGCTGAATCGTCGTCGATATCATCTCTCTTGCGCTTCAGAGATGCCGTTGCCTGCAACACTATAGCATGACGAAGTCGCACCAAAGTGGACGGAAAACTCACCGATGCAGCAGTTGCGACAGCGGAGACGGCGACCTTGGCATCCGCCACTGCAGCGGCAGCCTCCGCGCGAAGCGCCTTGACAGCCTCTAACTCCGCCAGCATTTGCGTTCGCGCTTCCCTCTGCAGGTCGCATGTCTCTGTCAAGCGCATATGAGTAGCAGATTGGATTTCAACCCAGAATCAACATACCTCGAAGCATAGCTTTTGCGGCATTAACTTCATCGAAAAGTTCCTCGACCCGCATCGCCTCGTAATCAGCGAGCGCGCTCCGTTCTTGCAGGTCGGTGACGAGCGACCCTAGGTCGTTCAGGCGCGTCTGGATGTTGTCGAGTTGGTCGTCACGAGCGGAGAGACGGCCCCATGTGTCGAGCATTTGACCATCCAACGTGTTGAGACGGTCCTTGGTGTGCTCCACGTGCGCAGCGAAGGCTGCCTCGTCTTCTGCGTGCGTTTGCCGGATGGCATGGATCTCGTTCTGAATGTTTCATCAATATGCATGTGGTACGTTGGAATAAGACGGGAGAGGAGAGTACTAACGATGATATCTGCTGTCTGTTCCGGTATATTGGCTCGTACATCGCGTACCTCGGTACAGTCGGTCAACTCTTGCATTCTCGCAGAAGCTTCGCCGATGCTCTCGACTTGCGCCAAGAAGTTGTCTTTCATGACAACGAAGTCCGGGAGCTCCACACCGGCACTCTCCTGGTTGAACCCCTCTATTTCCTCTATCACCACGTCAAGAACACTGTCAGGTCGTGGTGGCACGAAGGGCGTGCCATAGTCATCGTCTGAGATCTCGATGACTTCGGGAGGAATAAGGCCGCTAGGTAGCGAAGAGGAAGGTTGATGTGTACGGATATGTTCGGGTTCGACAGAATCGTCAGGGGACTCTGAGGCGTCCGCAGGAGTGGAAGGCCAGGCGCCAATGATAGCGGGCTCGTCATGGATTGAAGCGGTGATCACATCGACATCACTTCTTTGGACTGGAGAGGACGCTCGACTCGACGAGAGGTCCATATCTTCCTCCTCGAACTCTGGAGGAGAATCGATTTGACCGCCTTCGAAGAACGAATCATCGCGATCCTCATCCGGGTACTCATCTGGAGCCCATTGATGGATCGGAGGCAGGATGCTCTGGAGTAGGCGCAGCCTCACGCTTTGGAACGAGACGCTGTTCGAGCTGGGAGGAGCATCCTCAACGGAAGGGTTTGGGACAGGCGGTGAGTTCGGGCGCGATATCTCTTGGATGTCAGAATCGCGGTCCGATGGCGCCGGGGAGTATGCGGGGGATGGAGGGAAGACGCCGTAGCGACCGGAGGTAGATTTTGTTAGCTTCTCCGGATTGGGAGGGTCGCTGTTCACCACCGATGCCGGCAAGGGTAGGTATGCTCTGTTAGAGTCGTCCCTGCCGACGATCAGCTGGACACGAGCGACGATAGGAGGGACAAGGGACACATCCCGCCCAACGCTCTTGCCAAAGGTTATCACATCGCCATCGAGGAGGGCTGTCGGTACCTCGGGCTTCACAACGATAGACGTCAACTGGCCTTGTCTGATGATGTAGGTACCGTGATGGGAGTGGAGGTCACTAAGGTAGACCTTGATTCAAGGAGAAAGCAGTTCAGTGCATGGCGTGATGCGGCTCAGAGGCTCATGGCATACTTGTCCGTGCTCCGTGAACGTAATCTTCGCATGCTTACGACTCACGACGGGGCACCGAAACAGAGCTCTCCCGGCATCCTCGGGTAGAACGCGTCCGGAGCTGGATTTGCGCCCCACCGAGATAGTGCGTGAGGCTGCCTTGCTGTAACACAAACTTTCGGCGGGTTCGTCGCCGTATGCCTCGACATGTAGGACAATGCCTTCGGCGACGGTGATGAGTATCTCTAGTCCGCACGGGGCGGCCACGCAGACATTGTCAGACTGCCTACCTTGTATGCTCGACTCTACTTGTGCAGATGGATCTGACATGTTCGTCGTCCTCGACGTTTGCGATGCTGCTGATCAGGTAATGAGGTCGAGGTCGAGAGCAAGCAGGCGTCGCGCGCAGCATGCCGCTAAATGGGTGTGACTGTCCGTGACGCTGTGCCCCTAATCGTCCGAGTCACGCGTGACTTCCCGCTTTCTGTTTTCGCGCCCAGAGTGTTTCCGCCACAAAGCTCTTTCCTTCTCCTCCATCTTGTTGCGTGGACAACTTATTGTAGCCATGTCGTCGTCGGCAGAACCGTCTGCATCGTCATCTGGATCAGCAGAAAAGAAGAAGCCGACCGTGATCATCACGATTGGCATGGCCGGCGCGGGAAAATCGACCTTCGTGCAGCGAATTAATTCGTACCTGCATTCACAGGAACCACCTTCGCCTCCATATGTACTCAACCTCGACCCGGCTGTCGCGAACACGCCTTTCGAGGCCAATATTGACATCCGCGATACTGTAGACTACCACAAAGTCATGAAGGAGTGTGTGTCTCATTTCCTTACATCGCGCCTTCCCGATCACTAATGAGGCGCCGTTCACCAGATACAACCTCGGACCTAACGGCGGCATCTTGACCGCGCTCAACCTATTCACCACGAAATTCGATCAAGTACTCGATATCGTTGAGAAACGCGCCGATACCGTCGAGTTCGTACCGTCCGCATATTTCTGATATTTGTTTTGCTCACTGTAGTCCAGCTACGTGATTCTAGATACCCCTGGCCAAATAGAGATCTTCACCTGGTCCGCTTCCGGTGCCATCATTACCGACGCCGTAGCATCATCACTACCGACGGTGGTCGCATATATCATCGACACCCCTCGGACGACTGCACCGGCGACCTTCATGTCAAACATGCTCTACGCTTGCAGGTATGACCTCCGCATCGCGACCCATGATGTACGGAGATAACGTAATAACTTTCAATAGTATTTTGTACAAGACGAAGCTCCCGTTCATCCTCGTGTTCAACAAGACCGACGTGCAGCCACACGACTTCGCTGTCGAGTGGATGCAGGACTTTGAGGCGTTCCAGGCCGCGCTCGCAACGCACAAGGGCACGACGGATGACGAGGGCGAGCCGACGTACATGAACAGCCTCATGAACAGCATGAGTCTCGTCCTCGATGAGTTCTACAAGCATCTAACGGTGCGTATCCCATCAATATACTCCACTATGAGCGGCAGACAAAATGCTCACCGGCGATTTTGTCGCAGGCTGTTGGGGTGTCAAGTGTCACCGGAGACGGCATCAAAGAGTTCTTCGATGCTGTCGATGCATCACGCGGCGAGTACGAGAGGTAACCCTTATCTACCCCGCAATTTACGTTTTCGGTGTTAATGTTGCGATTCAGGGAGTATCTGCCAGAACTTGAACGGGCTCGCGAGGCCCGTGAAAAATCACTTAAGGCAGTGAAGGAAGACTCACTCAACCGATTCATGAAAGACCTCTCGCTCGACCGAGAGAAGAACCCTGCTGCCGCCGCAGCCGACCGGTGGGATCCGTCAGCCGAAGAGGCGGAGGACGAAGATGACGACGTGGACGTAAACATCATCGACCGCAGTATGTATCTCTTTCGAATGCGAGGCATAGCGTAAGTCTGATGAATAGCACGATAGGTGAAGACGCATGGCCGGGCCAGTATATCGACGTTACACGGATGCGTCCCCGCAACGATGAAGGGATGTCATGGCCTCGGCCAGGCTAAGGCTGACCGCAACTTGACCTCCTGCAATGCAGGAGATAGAGGGGCGTGGCTAAAGCTTCGAGCGCAACGATACAGCGGTCAGGTGTTAGAGAAGATCACACATCTGTATTATACAGAGCCACACCGTCTATTCCGACTTCACAAGTCAAGCAGAACGAACCCGGAGTCCCCGCGCAACTCAGGCCCCGTGAACAGGCTCTCCACCGCTGTGCGTACTCCGTCTCCCTCTTCTCGATGCGCAGCGCGCCCTGCGGCCCGACGAGCGCCCAGCGTTGACATGGCTGACATCTGGGGTGCTTGGGACCACGCGTGGTCCTCCATGCCTGGCGTATCGGATTGATGAACGTGGACTGTGTCTCAATGCATATCACAACTGCGTCTGCGTGCGTGTGTCGTTCGCTGTGCCGTACCAATTTTTGGTGCAGGTTCCGGCCGTGCGATAGCCATACGGTGTATCGGTGGGGCATGAGAGACGGCACGCAAGGATGATCTTAGTCGTTGCAAGAATTTCAGTTCTAGGTCTAGAGCTCTAGAGGACTGTCGGTGGCGGGGAATACGACGTATTCTGTGCAGCAGGCGAGCGACTTGGGCCGCCAAAGCCTCAGGCCTCAGTACTTCGTGACGCCCTCGAGAATACCCTGCCTCTACGTTCACCGGTGCGTTCGAGTCCTCCACCGCGCTATTTTAGATTTGAGTGCGACCTCCAAGATTACCGCAAGGAAACTACAGTGGACGATCAGTCATACCGCGAACTATCGCACGTCCAGGTTCTATTCGCATTCGACTCTCGACCAGGCTGCGTACTATGGCTATCAAACGGAGGGGCAGTTCCACCTTCTTGTCTGTGCGTGGCCATGGCTGAGTACTGCGATGTCCGGAGTGACCCACATGTTGTTACCGGGGATAGCATTCGGCCTAGCTTCGCACGCGCATGCGCACGCTTGAATATGCTTCTTGGGCGCGCTAGGTCGCCGTATGCCGATGACATTTTAGACTCACAGGCACGGCGAGGTGGTGAAACCATACCACCGCTGATGATGCCTGCAGCCACCGAGAAGGCTGATCAGTAGCCGTCGAACTAGAGGAGCTAGAGCCCCTATCTTGATTGCACGAACACGCTCAGAATTGCGGGGACGGTCGCACCTGGTGTGTAGGCGTACACAAGGTGCAAGGAGATGGTTGAAGACACTTGCGGTAGGTTTGCCTTCAATACTGCTTCACGCTCAATCCGTTGGCGACCGGCGAACGTAATCCGAGCTGCGGGTCAGGGCGTGTACATACAGTACATGACGAATCACGCTGGATGCGATATCCTTAGATCGCTCGATCATCTTCGGAGATTCTTGCTCGCCGCGGACTGCGCCTTCCGTCGCTGATTCGGCGCTGCTTGCGAATGACGGCACCGTGCACCGAATAAATTCATTGCGTGCGTTGTGCACGGTCGCGATGCTTCAATCTATGGTGCAATGACTAGCAAGGTAGTGAGCTGGTATAGCGCGATGTTTTTGCTCCGGCTGTGGAGTGAATACAGTAGAAATACTGGCATCTCGTCCGGGGACCTGGCGAGGACAGTATTAGAGCGCCGACTGTCGATGTATCCGGGTGAACGTAAGGCTTACTCCATCGCCCCGCAATCTCTTGCCACAGACCGGTGGTATCAAATCCAGCAGATCTAGCAAAGCTCGGCCCTCGTTACGCCCTGTGGTGCTGGTCATGAATTCCTGGGCCTGGATTACGCGCAGATCAGGGCAACCCAGTACTGCGAGGCAGCTTGCGCGATGCTGCAGCCCATCCCAGCCACAGTTCAATTTCCTTGTGCACGTCTGCAAACGCCGCAACCGTATGCACATCAGAAAGGACTTCCGCGGACGTGGGGAGATTGGAGGACAATTGGGGAATGTTGAAAAGGCATGTCAATCGACGACCGCGGGTTGCTCCCCGCACCGCATCACATTCCCGGATTTGGGCATACACGCTTACGTAACACCATATAAAGCCCATAAGTTCCCGCACACCGAAACCAGCCTCCGCCCTCCTCGTCCTCGTCCCCGTCCCCGTCTTTGTCCCTTCGCTCCCCTCGCCGTCTCGACCGCCGTCGACGACACTCAAGGCTCGCACGAACATACTGAAGATCTCTCGTCGGATTCGCACAGGAAGAAATGGAAAGGTATGTTGGACACCTCTGGCTTGTGGCGAGCATCTCGTACTCACCCACACACAAAGATATTCGAAGATTGAGAAAGTCGGTGAGTGCACCGCCGCTAATATGCTGCTGTACGCTGCTCAGACCTCTGACGATGCCGACCGCGATCAGGCGAGGGTGAGTCGCTGCCCGTCTTGACTAACACGAGACCGATGTCTTACCATGTCTCTGCCCTTCATCCGCGCGTCACTTGTGCCAATCAGGCACCTACGGTGTCGTCTACAAGGCCCGGGATATCAACACCAACAGGGTAGTCGCCCTGAAGAAGATCAGGTTAGAAGCCGAAGACGAAGGCGTGCCCAGCACGGCCATCCGAGAGATTAGCCTCCTTAAGGAGCTCAAGGACGAGAACGTCGTCAGGTGAGCCTCCACTTTAACTCTCCCTCGCTGCGGCCGGCCTTTATCGACGCCTCATTGCGTCTGCTCGATCGTATCTTCGGCCTCGGAGAAGGACTTTGATTGCTCATCGTGACCTCCTCGCTCGTCTCACAGACTTCTCGATATCGTGCACGCGGATCAAAAGCTGTATCTGGTGTGCGAGTTCCTCGATGTCGATCTCAAGCGCTACATGGAGAACGGCAACAAGGCCAAGCGGCCTATCACCCCAGAGATCGTGAAGGTGTGTTTCTACACATCCTCGAGGCTTTCCCCTCTGCCCTACCGTCCCGCACACGCTGCGGTCGAGGACCTACGCGTGTTGAACGCGTGTGATGGTCTCGCGTCGCGTCGCAACGCGTCCGAACAAGTGTCACGTCGTGTACAATGCAGACCACCATATCACGTCACGTGACACTCATTTAGGAGTGGCTACCAACACGCGTCCTCGGGGAGGCCTACAGCCGGAGAGGACGCCGGCGCTGACGGAGTTGTTTTCAGAAATTCACGTATCAATTGGCTTCCGGGCTGCGCTACTGCCACTCGCACCGCATTCTCCATCGCGACCTCAAGCCGCAGAACCTCCTCATCGATAAAGATGACAACCTCAAGCTCGCAGATTTCGGTTTGGCGCGCGCGTTCGGCATTCCGATGCGGACATATACGCACGAGGTAAGACGAATCACGACACGCTTTGCTGTTCGGGCCTGTAGCTTAGTCTCATGTGTCTTGCTTAGGTCGTGACGCTCTGGTACCGCGCGCCAGAGGTACTCCTGGGCTCGCGCCACTACTCAACAGCAATCGACATGTGGTCCGTCGGGTGCATCTTCGCGGAGATGTGCATGCGCGGCCATCCCCTCTTTCCCGGTGACTCCGAGATCGACCAGATCTTCAAGATCTTCAGGTAAGCGTAGCGTGCACGCTAGCCCAAGCAGACCTGTCGTTGAACGTTGTTCTTGCTTTGTGCGTGTTTCCCTCTGTGTAGGGTGCTCGGGACGCCGAACACAGAGATCTGGCCGGGCGTGCAGGATTTGCCGGACTACAAGCCTTCGTTCCCTCATTGGTCACCTCAAGACCTCCAGGACCATGTGCCCATATTGGACCCCGATGGCATCGACTTGTTGAAGGTGGGCGGCCACTGCTCTCCGACGCCGATCATGTTGCTGATTCGCGTAAACGTGCTCGTGGTAGCTTATGCTGACGTACGACACATCGAAACGCATTTCCGGTGAGTTTGTCGAGTTCCAGCAGACTGATACATTAGCTGACTGTGACATTGCAGCAAAACGCGCTCTGCTACACCCGTACTTTGCGGACTACAAGCCGAGCTAAGCAATCGTCGCGTCTCGATGGCCCTCGTGAAGTCTCTTTGCTACCCGCGCTCTTCGTCACGGCTTTCCTTCCGTTCTTCTCGCGCAGTATTCCCATATTCCCGCCCTTTCGTCCGTCGATCCTTTCATTCGTCGATATCCCCTCATGTAACCCCTCACGACCGCTTCGCAAACGCAGCCAGCTCCCCGACACGATCTTCCGCCCTGTCAATTTGTCCTCTTCGTTCGCTCGTCCCAATCCGCTTGCCACGCTTTACGACAGATTCGCCCAACGCCACACATACATATAGCCACCACTTAACGCGTCCGTACGTATACGCATACTCCAGCCATGTATTACCCCGATTCCTCGTTCTGCCCTGTCCCTGTCCCCGGTCCCGGTTCCTGCGCTCGCTCCCAGTGTGTTTTATGTGTTTCGATACTCGGCAACAATCTCGGTTATTTTGGCCCCACCCGTTCGTCCGAAGTCTAGACGGAGCTCAGACGTGAGCATCGAAGAGTGGGTACCTCAGATTTTACAGATGAATGTTACTTGGATGGTAGTCACGTCTTAACTGGTTGAGAGGTTCACGCTCGACCAGTCACTGTTCGTGAATACACTAATCCCAGATATATTTAAATCCTGATCAAAACGAACGCAAAAACCACAACAGGGATCGCTGCGATCCAACCGAAGGACAAGACAGGACCACATGAATGTGGAGGTATAAAGAAATACCGGACAACGAGAAAGAGTGCACGAGGTAAGTCCGAGGGTTAGAAGTCCGAACACAAGCAACGCCTCTCCAACCGATATTGAGAGACCAGCGTCCAGCTCACAGCTGACCATACATGACCATCCAGACCACAGATTCACATCCTCATTCATTCAAGCCACTCACACTTACGTTCGCCTCACCGATCTCCTACACCCGACCCTTACAAAGGCCCGACACCGGGACGCGTGAAGTCGGGGAAGTTCGGCCAGTTCCCGAGCTCGCCGGGGTCTCCGCCGATGCGGACCCAGTTCGAGTGCGACGGCGTGGGGCCGTCGAGGATCCAGAGCTGGTGCCAGCCGGGCGGGGAGACGAACGCGTTCGGCGGCGCGGTGACGGTGCACGTGTTGCCGTTGCACGAGAACTCGGGGAAGATCGTGCGCATGCCCATTGCGTTGCCTGGGTGTGGCGCAGGGAGTGGTCAGATGAAGTCTCGATGGGGGAGAGGGGGAGGGTGCTTACCGTGCTGAGGGAACGCGGGTAGAGTGAGGAGGAGTTAGTGACAGTCACGGTACATGCAAAACTGAGGAAAGACAGACCGTGCTAGACGTGGCTGTAGAAAGGGCCACAATCAGATGGACCGGACGGCACAAGGAGCGGCGACAAAGGCTCACCGGCGATAAGAGAGACCCGCATGGTATCAGTCGTGCCCTCGTTCAGGGTGACGTGAATGGTGTACTGTCCGCCATAGTTCCAGTCCTGCTCGTCGACGGTGAAGCTGGGCTGCTGGCGGCCATCTGTCAAGTATGGCGGAATGTACACCTCGACCCGCGTCTCCTCCGGCAAGCCCGGGGTCTCGGGGTCGCTACCGGAGATGAGAACACGGCCGTCAGGAAGGAGCTATGCGCGCCAGCGTCCGGGTGAGTCGGGTAGCTTCCTTCAGACGCGCGAGTGACGTACCGTTGACTCGGAGTGGTACAAACGAGCCACGATGGTCGTGTTGAGGATGGAGATGCGTGACCCGACAGGCTGGCTCGGGTCGTAGAGCAGAGCCTGCAGGTTGGGGTCGCTGGCGAGACCGAAGCCTGCAACGCCCTGCTGAGCGCCGTTCACGATGAGGAAGGTTCCGTCAGGGAGGGCTGATGGTGGGGTTAGATCCCAACTATTCAGTGAGGGTGAGACATGACGTACCAGACTACAGGAAAGAAGGACGCTGTCAGTCAGAGGTTGGGCTGTAAACACGAGGGCAGCACTCACCATGCAAGTCATCACACGCTTGGACGGCTGGAATAGCAGTCAGATCAATCATCGTTGGAGCATGGCAGCGTGCATTCGTCAGACCACGTACCATCCGCTCAAGGGTCCACTGAGGGTTCTCCACTTCCGGCTGCATGTGCACGCAGTTGTCCAACGCGATGCCAAAGTTCGAGCCACCGCAGATGAGAATGGTCACGGGGTCAGTGTAGGGCGCGTGTTGGGGGAATAGCACGGCGGTGCCCTCCAAGGGGTAAGTGCGGCCAGCAAGGAAGCTGGTAACGGATCCGGGCATGTTCGGCAGAGTTTTGACGGTATCGAACGTCACCGGGTTCAGGATCCGCGCTTCGTTGTAGTAGCCTGCGGTGCCGTAGTCAATAACCGCTCTTCGTGCTCAAAGTTCTGTCAGGGACCTACCAACGAAGATGTTGCCACTCGGAAGCATGTGCAAGAAGGGATAGAGGTTGTTGGGATCTGTGCGGTTGAGCCAGTCCATGAACAGGTATGTCGGGCCTCCTTCTGGGGTGGGGAGGATCTCAAGAGTGGGTTCGGGGGATCCGTTACTGCCGACCTCTCCGCCAACGACCAAGACACTGCCGTTGGACATCACCAGTGCCGATGGGTACCATCGTCCTCTCTGGAACGTTGTGAGCACGTGCCATCCCTTTGCGCACCGACAGAACATACCTGAAGGCTCAGTTCGTCAACGTTTTCCTCCCAATCGTTCGTACCGTTCACGCCCGGGCTTCCGTCGGGAGTGTACAAGCGAACGCCGAAGGTACTAGACAGGGACCAGCCACCAATGACGAGCTGTCTCGCGGCCTTGTCTGGCAAGACAATTCCTGCTGAGCAGAAGACGTCCGTCTTCACATGCATGGTACGCCAGGTCTTCTCAAAGTCATTGACCAGCGACAGGTCCAGCTCGTACGCGCCCGTGGAGTTAGTGAATTCACTCGTGCCGAACTTCTCGACGAATGTGACCTTGTTGTTGATTCCCAGAGTGACCATAAGAGGCACGACGACTCCGGGTACGAAGAACTATACCGCATCCCTTCAGTCGAACGAGCAGAATATCGAAGTGGAGGAAAGTAGCTCACTTCATAACGTCCCGTGTTCGCAGGGGTGTGCCAATCGTTCATCACACCATTCCATTCGTACAGCTGTATGGGATCGGCATTTGATCGGCGTGAGTCGCAACAACGCACCCACCTGAAGACGGGCTTCACCACCACAAAGATGGATGGGGTCCCCGGAGCACGGAATGTTGCAGAGAGTCGGGTCGGCGAAGCCAGGGCTGTTGTTCTGCACGTCGGTGATATCGCCACACCCTATGTCGAGTTCAGAAAGAAGCCAGTAGATCTGTTGTGGGACACTCACAGCACTCATCGCCGAACTCAGCGCCTGCAGCAGGGTAACCAAATGCCGCACACTGGTTCAAGCAAGCCTCGATGGTGTTGTTGTTAGTGTAGATGAGCTGGTACGGGAACACACGGCTGCCGTCGGGCTCCCTGCGAAGGATCTTTCAGCATCATCTCATCTCGATGCGTGATTGGAGAACATTACGTACTGGAGGCAGCCCTTGTACTCCCATTGACCTGTGGTAGACAACCCATACGGCCCGGTCAGTTACGGCACCAGAAAGCGTAGCAGTGTCATCGGACAGCACCTGGGAGACTGGTATTTTGAGGAGTGGGAACGGGAAGGGCCGTGACGTTTCCAGTTGAGGTGTAGACCTGGACCGAAGACGAGGGCGTGAGTAACGGTCTCGGAGATATCACTTCGAAGTCCGCACCGAAAGTCGGTTAGGTCCGCCGCATGCTTCCCTGTAGAGATATCAGTTTTCCTCGACTCGCGAGACAGGTTAAGGACATCAGATTGCATACGTTGAGTTTCCCCCGCATGCCATGTTGCACGTATCCTCCTCGCCAGGCACAGCGCCATCGATCAGTGTGTTGCCACAGACTGTACGTTTGCTTGTTAACAAATGTATAGCGCATCGTGATGCTGATACCCACAGCACTGGACACCGAACTCCAACCCGGCAAGGGAGAAGTTCTGCGATTGACAAGAGGTGATGCAGGATTCGACCGTAACTTGCTGATTGTCGGGCAACTGAGTTGACATAATGCGGCCGAAGGCGTTGTCCCTGGCGGATGTGTCAGTTAGGACTCTACTATGGGCGACGGCATTCTTACACGTAACAGGCAGCATAGCTCCAGGGCATTGGCAGGCCCGCCTTGACAGGATTGACATCAATGGGACCAGGTCCGCCGGGGTTCTGGTCGGGAGGACCAGGCAGCGTTCCCGTGAAGTTGTAAACCTGGAAGTGGAGTGTCATAAGCTGGTGAGATCTAAACTTGCATAGCACTTACGTTGAGCCGGTTCGGTCCACCACAGAACTCGGAGCTGTTCCCATTGCAGGCCATGTTGCAGTCGCCGAGTGGAGTCGGCGCGCCGCCATTCTCGAATTCGGTGTCGCAAACTGATGGGGGTGTTATGAGTCGATCCGAGCCTAAGTGACCAGAGACGTACAGCATTGACCCGCAAATTCCATTCCAGCAAGAGGGAAATTGTTGTTGAAACAGGCTGTAGTGCAGCCCTCTACGGTGAAGGGCCCATCAACATTGACGCCGACGGCTAAGACACGGGCATTGACCGAGTCGCTTTCCAGCAAGGTGAGCTCCAAATCAAATGCTAAGAATCTGTATGCCTACTTGTAGCAGCCCAAGGAAACCCACTGGCCCACCGAAGGAACAGTGATGGGAGGGGGTGGCGGAGGTACCCCGTTCCAGTAGACGCTCAGCCTGTCTGTTAGGAGTATAGTTAAACATCGTCGGCCAGCGGGAGAAGTTCCTTAACCTGTTGTACTTACTTCCTGCACCACAGAGCTCGTTTGCGTCGCCAGTGCAAGCGAAGTTACAATCAGATTCGGTCGCGTTCGTTCCTCCGTTAGCAAGCTCGTTGCCGCACCCTGTAAAAACGTCGGTGTCAGATAACGATATCGGGCGGAGGTTTGAAACCTCAGTTACGTACAGCACTCCTGGGCAAACTCCAGGCCTGCGAAGTTAAAGTCCTGCGACGAGCAGAACGACACACAGGACTCCACGGTCATACCGGTCGTGTTGGTGAACGTGGCGCCGCCCAGGGTCCGGGCACCCTGATCACTGTGATCCAGTATCAGCGTCTTTCGCAGCGCGCAAGCCAGCAAGGTTCACCCACGTGAAGCAGCCAAGGAAAGTATAGTTGGTGCCCGGGATGTTCGGCGTGGCCGGAGCCTGACGCACGCGCACCATGGAGCCATAGGCGACCTGTAACGGTGTTAAGCATAGGTTCGTCGTCAGACCAACACGGGGAGATACGCACGGAAGGCAAGGACAGTGCGAGCACTGCCAGAGAGGCTGTAAAGGTAGCCATCCTCAGCACGCCTGGGGGGTCAGGGTGCTGTAGTGAGCACAGTCGGTGCGCGCCGAACTTAAGTAGCCTAGCATGGGCCGCTCAAGCAGCAGCGACGCAGTCACCATCTCAGTGATTGTGTCACAAGACGCACTGTGGTAGATTCGACCATAACGAATTCTGAGCGGCATGGGCGCCGCCGATGCGTTCGATACGGCGCGAAAGTGGAACGCTTGGGTAGATCTTGCCCGACCAAAATTGTCCAGGCGTGTTCCGGATGAGAAGGCGCACAGGCTTCCTTCGGCATGTACCTCCGTGAGCTCAGGGAACTAGCCATACAAGTCAAGAAAGCATCAATCGCTGTATACCGCGTAACCTCGAGGTCACTCGATGCCCTTTCGAGCACCGAGGTCACATTTTGACAGCGTCATCATCGGGTCTGCTATATGCGACTGGTTCCCTGGGTCGGGCCTGTCCACTGGTTGATCAATCTGATGCTTCACTGATGTCAGTCACCAAGGGGGTAGAGAATGACCAGGGAATGGCCCACAATGCTCACGTTCGTAAAGCCTGCCTCTCCCAAAGGGCGAGGTGCGCGCAAGACTACGCGCTTACAGGGCGCGAGATGCGTCCGCAAGCGTCTCGGGTCGGGCGCAGTGGCACGGAATTCGCGGCTCGATTCCCACCGGGCGCTAACGCCTCAGGAACGCGGCGGTCCTGGATAGATTGTAGATTCGACATAGCCAAGGAACGGAGGCTGACGGCGCCCCTGCTTCAGGTGTTTGACACACTCGAGCCATCGGTGGACCTGATGGAATACTACGTCTGCCTTACCCGGCGTCCCGCGTGTCCCACAAAAGGATGCGAGCGGCCTGAGCGGAGTGCACACCGCACGTTCGGAAGTGCTCGGCGGGCCTGTCTTGTCAAAGGCTCCTGACAGTTCACGGAGTTGTGCATTCACATCGATCGCGTCGGTCACAATACGCGAGGCATCACCGGTCTTCCTGTCGGGCAAGCTTGCAATCACCGTACTGGGACGGAGGGGCGCCTCGCCCTCTTGGGCCCCGAGCTCTCCTCAAATGGCGCACAGTCGGTCGAAGTGCGGCGGGAAGCTAAGACCAGTCATCGGCGGTAAAAATGACTGAATTGAGGTTCAATGCGCCCTGACACGGAAGGTCGGCGGCAGCGGCGGGTTGGAGGAATTGAACACGTCCGGGCCAGTCGAGCCCGTTACCGGCAGTGCTCGGTTGTTGTTGGGATGGCTGTAGGGTGTGCGTGCATGAGAAAACACGAAGGACGGGTGTACAGTCATACTGTGCGTCCAATCCATCGTGAGTTCCGAAGCTGTACCCATCGGAGGGATCCCCTTACAGAAGCCGCATATTACTCCCAGCCTCTCTGTGTTCTATGTGGACGGCAGTGGCTTCCGACGCAGTCAATGTCAGCGACATGATCTCGGCTGAACGAGAATGAGGCACCAAATCACCTTAGTGCGGGGGAAGCGACAACCAAGATCTGCATGGTATGGCTCGTCCAGTTTACGTGGGACACAGACTCTGTCCAGCTAGAGCCGATGAGGTCCTGTAGTCACGTTCAAAACGACGCTTAATACTCTGAGTTAGACAGTACGTCAGAATTCACGCAGGTACAACCAAGTTTGCAGCCACCGACCTAGTACGCCTTACCGCGGTTGATGCGGCCGTATGGCGGTACCGTTGATGAATTGCGACAGTTCTCATCGATTGTGCCGATGCTTTCATTGCCCCAGGGAAAGGAAGTCTGCAAGAATGCTGGGTCATGCACTTGACCGGCCTCTGCACCGGGCCTTCACGGTGGCACAGGCACAGTGGGCCTAACCCCCGAAAAAGCGACAGCATTGAGCTCTACGTTGCTGCACATTTGACATTCATCGAAGATGGATGACAGAGTACAGAGCAAGATCGTCCCTGAAAGAACGGCGTTGCTCCTCCAGAATGAGGCATTCCGGCGTGGCGCCTTCGAGTGCGATCATACGGACGACCCATCCAGGGGTGTATGGAAGGCTCGAAGAAATGTCTTCTCACTAGACTGCCGGACTGCACCTGTTTCGGAATGCACTGCGCAGAAAAAGCGACCCACTTAGCTTCATTTGACGAGTCTCTATGTTCGTATCATTCGCATGTTCGCATGGATTGAGTCTCCAACATTGTAGAGAAGACGAAGACCCCTGGAATTATCATAGCCAGGCATGAGAGGGTGCAGACGACATCGGTCGATCCATCATCCTCTCAGGCCCAAGCGGCTACACACAGTGACAGTGCTATGCTCGGCTTTGCTGAAGGGAAATATCTCACCGGACATTTGGTCCCGCTATGTTCGGCCGGTTTGGTGAACAGAGGCGCTTCTTATAAGACGCGGCAGGCACGAGCGGATCAATGGCCGGATATTTGGGTTCCGAGGAGAGTTGGTACGCGTGGACTAAGAGGACGTGCGTACCTCTGGGGCATGTGGAACGAGCTGAGAATGGCGAACAGATTGCGCCGTCCCGGGCCCCAGCTGGTATTGCCAAAGGCGTCGAGAGCGTCCCGCCCGAGAACCATAGAAAACCCGGGCGTATCAGATGGATGCACGCAAGGTCACAACCAGCGTGGCGCAGGCTATGACCAAATGAGCTACATGCACTATTACACGGTCATATAAGGCTATAGCACCCACCACATGGAGGTCAAAATGACAAAACAACAGCGCCTCGAGCTGCTGATTGCATGGCGACCACCGAGGCCCGATGTTGCGATGAATGGCTCGTGAAGAGATCATACCTGCCCTGCGGATGGCTCCAATATTACGATCAATAGCCGCTTTGTTAGGGCGTATGCGCCCAATACCAGTC
The DNA here is from genome assembly GCA_002092935.1 of Trametes coccinea BRFM310. Classification (NCBI taxonomy): domain Eukaryota; kingdom Fungi; phylum Basidiomycota; class Agaricomycetes; order Polyporales; family Polyporaceae; genus Trametes; species Trametes coccinea. The sequence continues at coordinate 261,334 of KZ084106.1, forward strand.
ATATTTGTTGTCCCGCTCACAGTGGGCGGCCATACAACGCAGATCATGCCATGGAAGCAGACACAGGTAGCATTGATGCATCTCCAAACGTCGTCGGGCGACCAAACGAGAAGCCGGACGTCCTGGATTGAGGCTAGCATAAGCACTGACTACCTGATTAGCCATACTTGCGAGAGATAGAAAGCCCAAGCTCTGGGTGCAGAATCAGTGGCAAAGTGATGGTAGCGGTTTAACCCGACAGCGCCCATACTAGTGGGACCACTGTACAGGCGCTTATACCGTTCCGCAATACCAGTGCAGCAGTCCTTGCTCTTCAAGTTGATGCAGGTTGTGAGCCGATCTCTGCACTACTGCCACTGGAATCGAAACGCATTGTATTGTTACATCCTGTGAAGATAGCTTCATGAGGAGATGGCCAACCACAGCTGCGTCAAGACGGGCATACAACATACGGCACTCAAAACACATACAACAATCGCTGTAAAGCTTTTGAAAGAGCATTCGTGGTGTAGCGGTAACATTGGGTCTTCCCATGGCCTAGCTCCGGGTTCGACTCCCGGCGGATGCATTTTGCACTGTCCAAGCGTATTGAACGTCTTTGCGACAACACTACTGGTGACTTCTATATGTACTGGTGCGGTTGCATCGGCAGATGGATGCGAGTCAACAACCATGCAAGAGATACAGGACAACGACACCGCTCTATAATTAACTGAACTCTCCTTTTGATTCACACTGGCATCTCGGTTGATGCAATGGTCTGCTACAGTCCGTTACAAGTTGAGACTCCTCATACTTGCTGGCTTGGGTAGGCGAGGAAGGGTTGTTTGCACATCCCGCGTGCCGAGCCTGAGTTACCTGACATTTGTTATCGCAAATGACCATTCGATAATATAGCCAGGGTGGCCATCTGCTTACATCCTTCCAGCAATGTTTGGTCCTCGTTCCCACTGCATCTTCACCGTCTCCACGGGTACAGTCACGACGACCGCCTCGAAACGTCTTGAAGTCGGAAGGTGCGAGACATCCACGATCATCCCATCGTCTTCGGTGTCAACGTGAGACCGTTTCCGCGATATTGCATCCGGTTCGCCTTGGGAGTCACCGTGGGGAGTGGTTTGCGCCCACCGTGGAGGGGGAGGGATGACGACTCCGTCGAAACGTTGATCTGGATGTAGCAAAGGGATCGGATCTGCAGAGGGCTCGCTGATCTCCTGTTCGAGTTGGTAGAGGATGGCATAGCTCGGAGGGGGGATTGTTGCTTTTTTGGCCGGAGGCGGCGCCTGGCTACCGCTGCTGGAACTTGGCTCAGAGGACTCTAAGATCCTCCGCGAGCGGCCATATGTGCGTAATGGCCTCTCTGGAATGGGACTTTCCGTTGTAGTGGGTGTAGGACCTGCATATTCTAGCTCCGGGCTCTCCTCGCGAACCCGGGCACGCGAGGCAGCCGCTCTTGCTCGTTCTTGGAGACGCATGATCACGGGCTCGACTGTGAGACTCATCAGCATCGGTGAGCCATTCCCCTCTTATATTCACAATAAACATACGACTATCTGACTCGACTTCTCTGAGAAGTCGTATGAGGTCCTTGCGACGTGCCCTCGCCGCCGGAACGTGCTGCAGCAGCCCAAGATCCTTTGCTACAGCACGGATTGTTTCGCTTCTAAGAATTTCCCATGGCATCTGCGACATGATGGCCATATTGTACGTCCCTTGAGAAAATATTCAGACCTCAAAGACATACTGAGAAGTGACGAAGTAGCGTACGAACACTCCTTGTTGATCTTAGTTGAGCTCCAAGTTTAGTACTGTAGGAGCACGACGGGCCAGAACCTTACAACCTATTGATCCCGGTCACAAGCGCTCAGCCACATGAGCCTGAGTAGATCCTACTCACTTGCTTGCTTGATGTAGCCCCAGTTACACAGGTCATGAAGAAACACAGTTCTGCTCATGCCAGGCAGCATACATTGTGCACGCGTCTGGGGAAGTCTGAAACTGAGTAGTTCATGCAGACAGGTCTATATTATATGCAAGCAATCCATTCTGACAATACACGACAACAGTTCACAGCAAGCGATCGACTACTTTGCAGACCCATAGGTCTTCAGTACATCCCGAGTGAGCGCACGAAGCATTGCAACCGTAACGAGCGGCTTCTCGCCGACGTCCGTCGCAGCAGACGTACTCGGCGGTGGGGAGACGGACACGCCGTCCGCATCGGCTTCACCATACCCGTCATCGGAAGGCGAAGTCCGCATTCGCTTGGAGGAGACAGAGCTTGAGGGTCAAAAGAGGTAAGCGTCGTTGCTCGTTCGAGGGGCGATACAAAGTTGCCACTTACCCATTGAGCCGGAGGTCTTCCTGTGATGCTCGGCGCTTGGGGGACGGTCCGCTCAGAGAGGCTCGAAGGGCCGCCTCTGCCGCGAGCTGACGAAGCTTCGTAGCTTGTGTCTCGATGGCGCTCTCTACTCGGTGTACGGCTTCATCGATCACATCTTGGTGGACAGAGATTGGGGAGGAGAGCTTCGAGCCCAGCAGGTCTTCCGCTGACGAAGCCAGCAGTTTCGCAAGGCCTTCGGCGAACGGCCCAGTCGCATAGCCTGCGGTATTTGCATGAGACCAAGGCAGTTGGCGGAGGATCTTCGAATGCACTTACCTCTGCCCAGGTCGCCGGGCTGTGGGAGGTCTTCGGGTATCTCGATGGTTACTTGAGAGGGGGTATCCGGGAAAAGGCCCAGGATGGCGCGAAGAGCGGTGTTGAGGATTTCCTCGACGGCCACTACTACCCGATCGTAGCGAGCCCAGTCGACTGCGTAGAAGCAATGAGCATAGATTTATGGCAACAATGCGGACGGAAGCACTTACACTCGTCATCAGACCAGCAACTATCCACAAGGTCGGAGATGGCAGACTCCACTGGAGAGATCAGCATTCTCCGGATGTCTATTCGCCAAGATCATCAGTCACGCTGTTCCCCCGCATCGTATTGCAGCGTACCTTTCCAGGACACCTTGACAGATAGCCGGTCTTCGGCATCGAGCGGAGTGGCGTTGACGACGTCCGCGAACTTCCTGTCGAGATCCTTGGCCGTCGCAGCAACGGAGAAATACGAGACGTGCTTGAGCGAGCCATCGCGGACGGCTCTCTGTGTCTAGATCCGCCGGAGGTTAGTCTGGCTGTATCGCGTGCACAGCAATCAGATCAGAACTGACCATCTCAATGAAGTCCCTGGTTCCTGCGTCCTCTTCCTTCTCCGACCAATTGATTACCAGGAGGCACGGAAGATAGCGCTCCTCATCTGGCGGCAAACGACTGTCGAGTATATCTCTCAGACGAGCGCAGTCGTCGAGAACGCGGTACTTCCTAGAAATGTATGGATCAGCTCATCTGACATCGGCGGATCCACATTCGCCGGCATGCATACCTCTCAATCTCGTCATCAACACCCTCCAGCGGAGACCGCTCGAACACTATCAAGCCAGGCGAGCCCGGGCCTTCCTTAGGCGAGTCAAAGGCAGGTATGCAGAAAACGTTCTCCGACACCCAATGTCCCGACTCCGGAACGTCGAATTTGTGCTCTAGCCAGATGGCGGTCTTGTCGTTGACAGAGTTCGTCGAAAGCCAGATACACCATTCCGGCAACTGGGTGCCCAGAGGGAGGCTCATCTTAAGGCGATTGATGATCGTCCGTCTGAAAGAGCCCGCAGCCCACCGTCGCTCGTTCTCCTCCCTGTTCTGAGCACCAAAGTCAGGCTCTCTACTGACGGTGCGAAGACTAGAAAGACATACCTCCTGTAGTCTGCGGGCAAGAGCTTCATCCGTCAGCGGCTCTACAGTCAGCTGCGCCGACTTGCGACGTTTAACTCGCCGCGCCTGAACGGTGTCGACCGCTTCAGGATGCACTGATGACACCCGGCGTTTCTTGGCAAATTGGATATCTTGCGCAGTAGAATGTCCGTTCAGGCTGGTCGATAACCGCGTCCGCTGGATTTCGGCCTGATAGGACTCGCTGCGCTTGCATGCCTCTTCCCAAGCCTTGCTCGTTTCCCTACGCTTCCTCCAACGGGACCAAGCGTCCCGGACGATACGGCTAGTACGCAGGAAGCTGAGCGCCGTCGCTTCGAGGTCAGCTTTTGTCTCCTTAGCCTTGCCCTTCGCTGAGGAAGGGGAGAATCCATTCGTACGGATCTCAAGCACAGGCTTGGGAGGCTTGCCCGCCTGCTCTGGTGTGGTACTGCCGGACGCGGAGGATGACGACGGTTGCAAATCCGATTCGCGCTCCACTGTGGGCGTGCCGGTCTGTAAAAGAAGGGCGGACGAGCCATTGGCGGAGGGCGTTGTCTTGCCAGGAGTCGGGGTCGTTAGATGGATAGGGCTCAGAATCTCGGATGCGCTCGGTGTCGGCAGTGTGAGAGACGGGAAGTGGATCACGGACCGCTTTCGGGAGAGCGATGCCTCCGGCGACTCAAACCATCGCGCAGTAGGAGTGGGAGGGAGAGTGAGAGGGTTAGGCTTGTTGAGAGCAGGAGGCGCCGCGGTAGGTGAGATGGGAGAGGAAGGAGCAGTCGGCGTGCCAGGAGAAGGGGTGTACGTCATGCGATCCTCCTTCAACCTGGAAAATGGCGATGACGACCCCGGCATATCCCATAGCGTCTGCCGTCTCTCAATGATCCGTGAGGGGGTCGGAGGGGGAGGCATTTCTTCCCGGGTAGCACCTTCTGCACTAGCAGCTGGAAGGGGCTCAGATGACGATGCGGGAGGTTGTGGCGGGTTGCTGAAGAAACTGCTGGGCTGGGCGGGGGTCTCGGCCGGCTGCGGGGGAGACGTGAACGCTCCAGCAGCGAAGAACGGAGCAGAGAATACTAGGTTGGGGTTCGTTCCTGGTTGATATTGTGGTTGTGAGGGCTGTGGTGTGGGAAGGGAAGGCGGGGACGGATTTGCTTGAGGAGGGATAAAACTAGGTGCGAATGGATTGAGCGAGGAGCCACTCGGCGCAGTCGAGCCTGTGGCAGGAGGTGCAGACGTCGACGCAGGTATTGAGGAGATAGAGAAGATAGGTTGTGGTGCAGGCCGTTGAGACGGCGCGCTCGCCGCATTTCCAAACCCTGGTGAATCGGCTGGCCAAGTAGGCTGCGAGGTCAGAGGTGCCGCGGGCTTCGCCACTTCGCTGACAGGAGGCGTTGCAGTTGCAGTCGCCCCGAAGGGAGACGCGCTGCTGGTACCCGACCCAGACGACGACAGGCCGAAGACAGATTTCGGGGCGCTGCTGCCACCAAAAACAGAGGCCGGAGCACTCGGTGATGGGCCGAAGGTTGCGCCTCCAAAGACAGACGTCTTCGACGATAGGTTGCCAAAGACCGATTTCGCAGGCGCGGAGGTTGACGACGGAAGACCCATACTAGATCCGAAGATGTTAGAAGTCGAGGTCGCTCCGAAACCTGCGAAGGCTGATGGAGTGGTGTTGGTTGTGGAGGGAAAGACAGCTGGTGAAGGTGCAGGTTGAGAAGCAGGTGGGGAAGGCTGGGGAGGCGGCACAGTGAAGTTGTTGGAAAGCCACTCCGTTGCGCTCGCGGTGATCTGCTGAGGAGCTGAAGCAGGTGCGGGCTCTTCCTGGACTTCAGCTACGTCCTCCGCAATAGAGGATGGACTCTCAGTGATGAAATCATCCCCATCTGCCGCAGGTTCCGCCTCCTCCAATGGCTTGGAGATGCCGTCGATGATATCAGGGATGCTGAGGTCGCCACGGATCTCCTCAATGTTCTCGACAGCGTCCTTTCCAAAGTGCCGCTCCAAGATGCATGCGACGAGATATATCATCACGATGTTGTTCTCGCCGCGCAGAACGTCCGCGAGTTGGGAGAAGATCTGCATTGCCTCGGCGTCGACGATGAGCTTCGAGTTCTTCGAGATGGGTGCGCTGACTGCTTGGACGCGCTGCCGGAAGGCGGTGGTGAGACGGAATACGGGGTGGTTCCGAATCTCATCTGGGATGTCTTCATGGCGTTCCTTCTGATCACGGATGTGGATGAGACGATGGTAAACGCGCATCTCGAGCTCAGTGGGAGCTTGATATCGACCCCGCTGGTCTTCGTAGAACTCTTTCAAGCTCTGAAGCGCTACCAGAAACAATGATGTCAACACCCGACTAAGTAGCTCCGCTTGATTGGACTTACTGTTCATCAATTGTTGTTCCTCTAGTGCGATGGAGAAACGAGGACTGTCTCGCTCGAGGTGAAGCGCCAGAATATGGAACCGAGCACAACGGTCGTGACACTCCATTGCGAGCGGGCCGGTCTCGTGTTGCATGGTAAAGTCATTTCGTACCGCTCGCGAGCGATCCCGAATGAAGTCGTATGTTTGCGAGAACCCCTCGCGTACCAGAAGATCATGGAACAAGTAGTCCAAGGTTTTCTGAATGGCAGTGAGAACGGGACCTTAGCAGTGATCACAATTACTGACCTTCAAGACTGGAGGTGGGCGAAGATCGGAAGGCAGCGTCTTGTCGCCAGCCGCTCGCTCGTATATCTTGACGGCGCGCTTGTGGTCGACGCGTTTTGTGCCGGGAATCTTCAAACATAGTTAGCACTTGTCGAAAGGAGGAGGACCGCTTGAAGGTCGGATCGGATGCCGCCAGTGGCACGCGATCGATGCCCCAACAGATGCAATTCGTGCGCGTTGAACAGACACGAGTCCTCTGAAGACACGTCAGCAAAGTATAGCATGGAAGCACATATTGCAATTCAGACACGGAAGTCCGCCGCATTGCGATAGCGCTGGACCGAGAAGAGCGAGCTACGTACCTGAAAGGACCCGACCCGACCTCCGAGAACTCAGCAGCCCCAGGAGTGATTACACAGAACAGCGATGCACGTACAACTTCCCACTTGTCCAGGTTGTTCTCTCGCTCCCGCCGGTAACGCTCAAAACGTGGGCACATGTCCATGCAGGTCCCGACCATCGTTATGGCTTCGTCAAGGCGTTTAGGCACAAGAGGATCATCCATCTTGCCCTCCGCAATCGCCCTCTTGCGCTCCAATTCTCGTTGTTTGACGAGCTTGACCGAAGGGTGAGCTGTCCACGCGTCAGTCAACCAAGTCCGTACGCACCTCTTGGTAGAACCTTTCGCGCTCCTCGGGGGTCTCCAGTTCAGGTTCACCATCGTCGTGCTCCTCGGCATGCACGCTCTCACCGCTGGCGTGTTCGTCCTCAGTCGCACTAGCACCGTCGTCGGGCAAATCGTGAGGTACGGCAAGATGGGAGCCGTGGTGGACGTGCGTGCGACCTCTGCCACCACGCCGACGATGGCCACCGCGCTCCCACCGTTCACCATCGCTACCGTGGCCACCTTTAGGGTCTACCTGACCTGCAACCCACTTCTTGTTTCTCGAATGCGGCCGTCGACCATCAGCAGCCCCCTGGATGCGCATCATGGTGGCGAAAGCTGCGATTGCGGCGGAGGAAGACTCAGCAAGGGCCCAAACAGCGAACCCGCCCTAAGAAACAGTATCAAGCAGATTCAGTAAAACGTAAGAAGCAAGTGCAGGTGTCTGAATAGCCGTCAAGATCGTGATGAGAGAAGGTAGGAGGAACAGAGGCGGGAGGAGTGTGGTGGTGGAAGGGACAAGGTCAGTTACAGTACAGCAAGCGCCCGCCAGACGCGCACTCAACTTACCATCTTGAGCATGATTGATTAGTCAGCAGACCTCGGTCCGCGCGCATCCGTCTCAGCTGCAGCTCGCTAACGACGGCGACGACGACGACGACGGCGACGACGACGACGACGGCGACGACGACGACGACGACGACGACGACGACGACGACCTGACCAACGACCGTACGGCTACGGCCCTAGCTGCTCTTGTACATCTCTGCGTGGAGCACTTCCGAATTTGTACTCCTGAGACTCTGTTCCTGAGCGCGACCACTGCTTAGGCGCACATGCATTCCTCGGAGTTTGGGGATAGAGCACCTCAAGATATCAGTATGTCATTAATGCTTCCATGTTTTTGTTTCTGCGCGCTCAAACAGTGTGGACCAAGTTGCCATCTTTCATGCCTCCTTTCACCCAACTAAGGGCAGCATAATCGACTGGTCTCTCAAAGCTAGTGAAGGTATGGTTCTGGCTGAGGCTCCCCCAAGACTAGTTCCAAGGTTTAAGAACTCAACTCCACGATTCCAGACTTGGATTTGTCGCATGTCGAGTTCAGTTGCCTACCAAGCGGACTTCATCTCATAGAACGCGACGTTGTGTGAGTATCATTCGTGAGTAGCTGTACCAGAGAGTGCGAAACCGAAACCAGTCCCCCCAACCATAGCTACTTCACCAAAGACGATCATCAAGGCGTTTGCGTCTTTCGTAGACGACAGACAACTGAACATGGACACCGTGGATTCCGTCTATCGTCCTTAGGCATCCTCCTCGCCAAGTCTCCCCGCCCTCGACCATGGCAGCATGTTGCAGCACTAAAGACGCTCGTCAACACCATCTACTCCGCGCTCGAGGACCGTGAGGCACTTGAACCTCTGGACGAGGACTGGCAGCCTGCTCGTGCGTTCTTTGAGGAGCGCAAACTGCGCCGACCAGATCTTGGCGGCGTAGGGTCATGGCTCGGGTGGAATGCAGAACTCGAAGGCACACGCTCAGATACCAGCCCCACCGTTCACTTACCCCATCTCCTGCGTATCCTCGGACCTTCGTCGCTCACGTTGTACAAGCATATACTTGGCCGCCGGAGAGTCCTGATCATCACTCTACCCCCAGTCGAAGCGGCCTGTATTCTCTGTCAAGTCGCCGCCGACACTTGCTATCAGGAGCAGGTGAGCGAGCTCGTCTCGGCACAGGACGGTCAAGATGGAGATGAAGACAGCGAGACACCTCGTCGTATAAAAGGCCGAAGCAATGCAGGCGTCAAGGTTCTCGGCATGGTCACTCTAAACGACGTGGACAAGCTGGAGTTTGAGAGCAAGACCGGCCGTGGCTGGATTGCATGCACGACCGATTCCATCTTCCTCGACAAGCCCGCGTATTACGACCTCCTCATCGATCTCCGCTCTGCGACACCTAATACCCGACCAACATTCCACATCTCCAAGTCAGTAGAACAGCCGAACGGCCGGGGCGTCTCATATCGATTATCCAGCGTCCGCTTCACATGGAGCGACGTCAGGCTGGTGAGTTCGATTCCAAACCGGACGGTCCATCCCGCTGACGATGTATCAAGTGGACGGAGCTCGAACGCGTCCTCCAGCTCGACTCCGAAGACAGCCTGGACACCTGCTGCGATCCTTCAACACACACCGCCAAGGGCCCGCTTCAGCACGGGTCGTCGTGGACTGACGTCTGGCGCGTCTACGAAGACGTCTGCGTGATGTGCGCCGGGCTCTGGATGGGCGCATGGCGCAGCTCAACGTCGTATCCTGGCTCCTCGCGCCGCAACGAATTTTGGGGCAGCATACGCCTCGAGGGCGAAGACGACCTGTCGCTGCGCACACGCTCGACGCCGCACGTTCGTCACGTCGGCCTCGGAATCGAAGGCCGGCCCTCTGGAGGGACCGTCCCGCCGGGTTCAGGGAGTCGTACGCCGCGCGCTCTCAGGCGAGCCAGCACGATGTCTGCGTGGACGTGGTCTGGCGGGAAGAGCGGTGACGCCCAAGAGCAGCCTGCGCGGCCGACGACGGAGGACGCTCCAACCCCCTCAGGCGGGATGTTCATTCCTGGAGCACGCAATAACGTCCCTGAACCGGGACCACGCGACGATGCGGCGGCGGTAGCACGGCGCGAACGGCAGGTGCTCACTACCCTCGCGCTCCTCGACACTTTCCACACGAACACGACCGCCATACTCTCCCGCCTCGCGACGCTTCTCGAGACCCGCAAGGCACAGCAGCAACAGCAGCAGTGCTCGCGGAGGGCAGATTCGAACGTGTCAACCGCCCTGGCAGGAGGAACCCAAACGGTCCTGTTCACACCAAAAGACGTTCTGTCCTTCGAGCTCGGACCGTTCAGCGGGCTCGACGCGCGCTTTGTCGAGTGGCTCGGAGAGGAGTACGGAGGCGGGATGCGCGTGCTTGTGAAGAGAGGGTGGAAGGACCTGTTCGGACTCATCCTGGGCTTTGGTTGATGGACGCCTACTTAGGGTTGACTTGTACGCTGTGTTGCGTGAGATTAGGCCACCTGGTATGCTGCTTATATTATGTTGATACCCCCTCAGTTTCTCAGTACCCTTGCTCGTCCACTTGAAGGAGACTTAGGCGCACCATATGTGCTTCTCTCGGTATGGACGAAGTACTACGGCTTTGAGAAAGTTGTTGCGCAGCGTATGACCATTGCCCACTACGCACTGAACGGAAGAACCACTGCGATCTGCGACCTCTGTGGAGGCCCGCAAAGGGAATGAACAGAGGAGCAAAAAGTAGCTCCGATACGGGGAATCGAACCCCGAGCTGCCGCGTGAAAGGCGGCAATGTTAGCCGTTACACCATATCGGATGTAAGGAAAGAGGATCTTACTTTGTTTGGATACCTCAAGATCGCAAATTCCAATTTACCGCGAAGTATAAGAGCAGTAGAACCCTAGCAGAAGCTGCACGTCGCGTTGCGGCGAGCATCGTATATACAATGGGCGAATGTGGGTGCTTGGCTGAGTGGCCTGGTCATTGACATTGGTTTCTCCACCGAGTGCCAAAAACAAATGCATCCGCCGGGAGTCGAACCCGGAGCTAGGCCATGGGAAGACCCAATGTTACCGCTACACCACGAATGCTTGCTTCTGCTCTACATGCCGTTCTTCCAGTATAAGATCTCATCCATTTCGCGTGGTACAATGCAGTCGGTAAAACATCTCGCCTTGGGGTTAGACACGGCGATGGCACCGCGCGATGAGAGCCGCAGTCTATTCTCCCAAGCCGCTCAATTGACATAGGGGCCCCGGTAATATATGTCCGTATAGCCACACCTACAGCCTGACCGAGCTACGGAGGCAGTGCTTCTCTGAACTTTGTATACAAGAAGGAGCGGATGCGCATCATCGGCTCCGCGCAGCGCCAACCCCGACCTCCGAGACGCAGTCGGCTTGGACGGCAACCTTGCACTCTTCATCTTCAACCACTTTGACGCGACGCAGTCTCATAACACGTAACACCACTCACTACGTCCTATTGATAACGCATTCCACACGCCTTAGCATTCACCTTTGACTATGGCCAATTGGTGAGCTGCTAAGAGTTGCCGTTATTGACTTGAACGAACTCACAGAATCCCATGCTAGGTTCGACTACTTGGCACTTGCAACGGTGAGTTCTTCGAAGTCGCAATGGGTTGTGCTTGTGACAGCCACATGGCGTTGCTGCGCGTGTGCTTACATGTGCCCAACTCGTGGGGTGGCTTTCCGACTGGGCTGCGCATCAATGTTGTTGTCAAGTTCGATTGAGGCTCGAAATCCGAAGCAAATATACCGCTTCGTCGCCCATTTGCCTGGCTTGATAATGTCGACCTACGTCTTGACGCTAATCTCCGTCATTACAGACGCTGTTCGTCATAGCCGCGATCGTTTATGGTGGCATCCTTGCGTCCAAAGCCATCTCTAACGCGGTCCAGTCGACGAAAGAAAAGTAATTCCTATCCCATCATCGAGATATGCAGAACGCTGATACAGGCGTGTTCAGCCTCAAGACGAGAGGTGTCAACCTGTCGAAGAATGGTGTTGCGGTCAAGACGAACAAGCGATATGACCGCGAAGATTATTTGGATGCTACACAGCGGTCAGTTTCGGCTATAGTCGTGAAACGGTCCGCATCAGCTCACTCATCTTTCGTTATTCTCGTGCTCCGTTGCAGTGGCTTCATCAAAGCCATGAAGGCATCATCTGCTGGTAACCAAGCCGGCGAAGAGCAGCGTAATGGCACTCCGCCTGCAAGCGAAAAATCCGGGTACCACCTCCGTAGCAGGAAGACGCAGGTTGTGGAGAAATAAGAGGATGGTGGTCGAGCTCTGTCTCCGACTCTCCGCACATTTTGGTGATATCTCAGGTTCGATCTGTGGGCGCGTACCTTGCCTCGGTGGTCCAGCGTTGTGAACGTCGATGACCGTGCGAGCTTGCAACGCCCGTCGCATAACTTATAAACATATTTGCTCTGTTCGGACACATCCACCACCCCACCGCCCGCGCTCAAGGCTGAGGATTTACGTGAAGTCAGCTGAGAGGACATTGTCCCGATGTCGTCGGCGATGTTTAGGGCATCTGTCCGCAGAATGATGTCCATCACTCTTCGTAGCTACAGTCATCTCCCTCCTCCTCCGCCTTCGCCCTTGCGCACAGCGTCTGTACTGAACTCTACAATAATCTTCTTGTGATCCTGATGCCATATCACCGACATGGGAGTGCAGCATGAGGACTTGCGGGAATGTCCGATCGCTGAACTTTGGCAGTTCCGCCCATCTTCGTTCAGCACACCGCCCCTCTGTCTGTCCACCCCGTCCTCGCTTTTCGTGCTGCTCTCGGTCGCGTTTGCTCGCAGACTGAGCTCCGTCAGGCTTCGTAACGGCAGCGGAAATCACCTTCATTTCGCTTCGGCGGCACTGAAGGCGCCTCAAGGCACCTCTAGCTCCTTGCCGAAGGCTGTTTCTCTCTCTTGCCTCCCACACCCTCTCCTCCGAGTGCTCGCTTCGTAAATATGGCTTCCGAGGAACGAATCGTGTACATGGACGAAGGCCGCGACAACCTCGAGCAAATCCTCTCACCAAAGAGCCCGGTCATGGTAGAAGCCGTCTTTGGCAGCGCCCCGCGCCCGCGTCGCCCCAGCACGCCAAAGTCGCCACCGAGCACCTCGTCCGCCACGACGACTGCGAAGACCACGCCCACCAGAAAAGAGAAAACGTTACCCCCTGTGCCTGCATCTGCACTGTCGAAGCCACAGCCGCGTGTGATCACAAAGTCAAATGAACAACCCAGACCGCTGAAACGAGCGGACAGCCCGGATGTCGAGACCATGATCGCACGCACGCCTCGTCCAAGGCGCAAGTCGTCAGCTACCTTTACCTCGCCTATCCTTCGTGCCAGGTCCAACACGGGTATGGCAGTGCCGTCGAGTTGGAAGGGGTTGAACTCAAGGGAGAAAGAGAAAGGAGCGGGCGACAACGAATCTATCATCTCCGACTATGGCACACTCTTGAAGGACGACGACAGCGACTTTGAGAGGCAGCTTGAAGGCGAGGGAAGCGAGTCAGACTCGAGTATCGACATACATACACCTCTTCCGTGAGTGTTCTGTTTTCGCCATGCCATCTCGTGTCTAACATTGCTCCGTAGGCATCTTATGTTCAGAGACGGCCTGCTGTCTCCGAGGTCCAAGCTGCTGCCTGCAGGAACAGCTACCCTGTCGCTCTATATGGACGACAGTCCCGAGGGTCAGAGAGCCAACAGCGTCCTTAGCGTCGCGTCAACAGGTGAGCGACACCCGATATTACTAGACGCTGCGGACTGCGCTAACCCGTGGTTGATATCACAGCTGCTTCGACCATGACCAAGTCCGGTGTCTATCGCGACCCTCGTGATACGCAACGGCGGCGGAGAAGGCATAAAGATCAGTCGCTGCTCCGCGCGGGCATGGGATTGACCACCGGACTCGGCTGGAGCGACAGGTTGGTGCCACATCCTCGCGTTGCGCTACGGCATGCTGAATCGGACAACAGCGAGGACGAGGATGCCCCATCTTTGCTGACACGACGGCTCATCTCGACCTCTCTCGCGCGGCAGCCTACTGTGACCAGCACCGTCTCGCGTGCGCCGTCTCAGCTCACGAAGTCGATCTCGGTGGGCAACCTCTCCCATCCACCCCCTTCCTACTCGCCCATCTCTCGCCCGGGGACCCGTCCCCTCTCCCGCTCAACCTCTGCCAGCTTCTCCGTTCGAACGAGCAGCGCAGATGGAGAAAGCGTGACGACGGTCAATACGGAGTCCGTCACCCGCGCCCGGACCGCGTCCAACGCGTCCGCGAGCTCGATCGTGTCTTCTGGCTCTCGCGACTCGAGTGGCCCAACGCAGTCCGTCGCAAGCTCTCAGACGTCGCAGGGACGTTCCACCGTTCCTCGCCCCCTGCGCCTTCCGCAGACCGCGGGCATACAGACCAGCGTCTCTCGCTCGACCTCCGTGTCTGAGTCTCGCCCGCCCGTCGCCGGCACCTCGAAGCTGCCCGGGACACGGCCCCACACTCGCACGCGCACGCTGTCGAACCCGTCCCGCGCACCAACGAGCTCTGTCCTCCCCCGCCCCTCGGCGTCCAAGATGGTCCCACCGCGCTCCGTCTCTGCAGCGATCATGGCGCCCGTCCGTTCGCGCTCGATTTCGTCCATCGCCGCGAGCGAGCGGGGAAGCGTGTTCAGCGACGCCGGCACGATCTCCGACTTTCCCCTGCCGCCGGGCTCTGCCACTGTCTCCCCTTCCGCGTCCGCCTCTCCGTCTCCTGCACCTGGCTTCCGTGGTCTGAGACGCCCAAGCGTGAATACCCAGGTCTCCCGCTCCACGACGGCCTCCCCCATCACACCGCCCTCTGCCTCGCGCGTGCTGAATACTGTCGGCACGGGTCCGCGTCCGAGGATAGGCGTGGGCATGGCGTATCGGTCGAGCGGGTACTCGAGTTTCTACGAGGCGTCGAGGCTCAGCCGCGCGTCGGTCGCGTCGTCTTCTAGTAAGGAGGTCGGTGTGATATGAGAGTCGTATTGTCCCTCGTTCCCTGGTTTTGCTTTAGAATGATCGTCGTCCCCATGCTCTCCCTTGTACATCGGATATCCGCGAGACGCCGTAGAAGGCGTTCCCGCGCATCGCGTTCTCTACCCGCTATCGTCCCAGTCTCGAGAATCCTTGGTCGGCCTTGGCTCCTACTCCACGCTCGTTGCAGTCCCCTTATTTATTCGCCCGTCTCGCTCCTAGTCAAGCTTGGTTTACATATCACAGGAACCGTTCGCTCTCGACCAGGCCTCAACGCCACTCACTCCCTACCTACCTACGACCATGTACCAGTTAGTCCCCTCTCGGCGTGCGCTCGCATGCATGTCTGCGCTCGCGATGCGCGAGTAATATATTGCTGGATACCAGAAGTGCCATTCCCCTGCGACAGTGTGCTGCAGGACATATCTGGATGTTTGCGCGTCTTTGTACCTGCTTGAGTTGCTGCTGCGGGTGGTTCGGTGGTGGTGGTCCGCGGATAGACGCCGCTGTTCTACAGGAAAATCCGCTGTGTCCGAGCGTCGATCCTCTGGCGGAAGATGCACGGGAAGTACCGCCAGCCCACTTCGGAAGTGGATGGACATCCGCCTTTGGAGCACGAGGAGGCGTGCGCAGGAGAATAGCGGTCCATGAGTCGAAAAGCTGCATCTGGTCAACCCTACAGTAGAAACTGTGTGCGTCGCCTACACCACGTACGTGCAGGTCACATTGGAAGATCAGCGGCTGCACATACCATTGGGTGAACTCTGCCAGCTGCTTTGGTAATGGACTGGGCATGAATGGCGATGCGATGTGCCAGAGAAGTCACACTTCCTCGGCGGACTTTTTGTGCTATACGGAGGTTCAGTTGATTAGACCAATTCAGTTGGAGCACGTACGGGCTTGAGTGCCAGCAATCTAAATGGCCTATATTTCTCCAGGAACTATTAATTGACCCACGGACTGCTTGTCGGGAAATTCCGTGAATAGCAGGAGCAACGAGAGGCAGTACGCCTCACACCGCCTCCGCGTAGGTTGAGTCGGAGACGGTGCTGAGATTCTACACCGACGGGGTCCATGTTAGCCCCACGACCGACAATTGGCAGTGTCCACTACCGTCATTCCCGAGGTTCCTGGCTTGGTCGGAGTGGCAGGCCGCGCGTCGATAGCTTGGCCATCAGATTTTAGCTCAAAAAATGTGCGATGGGTCAAAGGAGCACAGATGAATATGAACAGGCCAGAGGAGAAGGGCGAGCCCCCCAAGAATCAATCCGAGAGCAGGCAGAAGTAACGGTGAGCGATCCCGGTCGCGGTCAGGTTGATTGAGGCATGCAGCTGGTGACGCAGGGAGACAGAACAAGACGATAGACCAGGAGCAGAAGGCTGAGTGGGCGCATGACAAGATGGCAGATACTAGGCAATTGCGATACAGCCGACGGGAGATCGTGATGACCTGGCCAGACACCTCACAGCACCCGCCAGCGCTGGCCTGCATCAGCTGGTGGTAAGGTCAGCCTCTGGCATGTGGTCGTTAAGCTTTCCGGGAGGCTAGTAAGGAGCATCAGCGGAACAAAACAGCGTTTCTCCCCGCGGTCGCCGCCACATCTTTCCCAAGCGGCGCCTGGAGAGGGCCCACAGATGGTACAGACTCCGCGAAATTAACAGAGGAAGGCAGGGCGAGTTTCGACCGCTAGATGGTGCTGGAAATGCAGAGACGATCCAAAGTCCGCGCTTGCATTTCTCGGCCGCATGAAGGCACAGAAAATCGAGAAATAATGCCAGAGACCCGAGCCTGCCCTGGGAGCGTTCCCGCTACGTTCCCGAGCGCATACAAGGAGTGTCGTGGTCGTGCGAGAGAGAGACGAGGCGGGCGGGGGCGGGAGTGGCTGAAAGTGGCTGGAGAATCCAGGCGGAGACCGAAATGGGGAGGACGCAGCTGAACCAATTGTGGCGTGGTCGGCAGGGCGGGGCGCGAACCTTCTTTTCCTCGCTCACCAGCCCGACGAAATCTAACTCGCGGTCAGTCAACTTTGTTTCCAAACTTTGTTCGTATTTTTGCTGACGTTCAGGCCGTCCTCGTCGTCGTGCTCGATGCTGTCGTCTTCGTCTGGGGGTCTGTCGTGGTCGTGGTCGCTGCCATCAACGATGTTTAGCCCTTATCTCCCGCTGCCGCAGTCCTCTGAATCCCCATGTCGGGTCACGACTCCCAGAACAACGGCCAGTGGACCGAGCCCCCGTGGTCGGGCTGGATAGAGACTACTGGCGACGCCCTGCTCATCCTCGAGGCCGCTCGACGTGGCCTGATCCCACGCGTCACCCGTCGTCTTGTTGACTCTGAGCGGAAGATGATCACCTCCGGCTCCGTCTTCGTCTTCGACGAGGACGAGAGCGGCATCAAGCGGTGGACCGACGGCTTCTTCTGGAGCCCCAGCAGGATTCTGGGCAACTTCCTCCTGTATCGCGAGACGGAGAAGAGGGGAGCAGGTCATAGCCGCGCTCGCGCCGAACCTGCGCCTGAGGAGCCCGACCCTTCGAAGCAGGATGGCCAGTCCCTCTCCAGGCCAAAGGGCGAGTCGAGCCGCCTGGGTATCGACAGACAACGGGAGAGACTGCTTGTAGGAAGTCTCACCAACAGCTACAAGTTCAAGCCGGGGGGCATGATGAAGAAGGTGCGTTATCTCTCCTCATGTGCTCTCTCTTTCCCTCCCACTCTCTGCTCTCCCCTCGGAGGCCCCATATATGCGGCTTTAAACCCCGCATATCGACTCGTCGAGTCTCTCAGTGCGGAGACTTGTGGTTGACCCGCGTCTGAGATACCCTTCGTGCGGGGGTGGACACCTGCCTCCATACGCCCTATCTTGGCAGACATCAGCGTGAGCGCCATAGCTGCCTGCTATGGTGAGTTCTCGCGATGCGGCATGATGGCGTACAGTTCGCCGTCGCTCAGAACCGTGTCATGTCCGTGGCACCACCCCACCTGCCATCTCGTTGTATGCGCTCGTTCCTCTCTCTGGCTTTCCCTCATGCGCCGCATGTAGGCCTCGGCCTCTCAGTAGCGTGTCGTGCCGCTGCAGCTTGCTACTGGGTGGTCTCGCGCATACTGCAACCGTGGGCAACGCTCCCGCGGTACGCTGTCCACAATGAACGCCGGCCGCGTGCTTCGCTGTCTGCAGTGACTGATAGCGCAGTAGGACGTGTCTCGTCCAATTGCATTTCACCTCATTGTTCACGTTATGAAGCACTTCAGACGCTGACCTGCTTCTAGACTTTCTCGCTCACTATCGGCGGCGTGGCGCAACACCTCATCTCGTACTACAAGATCGAGGATGTTGAGCAAGGCCGCCTGCGGTCGCCATCATCACTCCCGGAGCTCGCGTCTCTTACCATCAGCCCTGAATACCTCGACAAGACCCATTTCCGGAACCCGCCCAAGGTGGAAATCGGCGTTGACGGCATCCCGCGGTACCGCGGCGAGGCTGACGATGTCGAGCTTTCTCCGCGCTTGCTGCCTGCTCCTCTGTCTACTGGCGGCTACTACGGCGAAACGGACGCTGGCTCTGTCAAACGCTCCAAACGCTACGATCCATATGGGCAAGGTGCCAACCCGCCGAAGCGCTCCAGGAAGAAGAACAACTCGGCTTCCAGTCAGCAGGAGGCCACTGGCGCCGACTCTCAGCCACAGCCGCTCGCAGTGTCGGTCCACCAACCGCAACCAGCATACGCCGATCCCAACGTCCCGCATTACGCCCCTTACAGTTACTACCCCATGCCGCATGGCTATGCTCCGCCCGTGTACCCTTCTTCTCCATATCCACCACCTCTTCCCCCTGCTGCCACTACCACGCCACCGCAAGACAGTCCTTCTCCCCCTGGCCCATCTACTGCCGCGGGCTCCTCTCCCACCTACCCCTCCTATCCCATTCCTGACGGCTCGTCCGCTGCTGCCCCTTCGATGTATCCTCCCTACTACCCTGGACCGCCACCGCCGCCGCATGGGTACGCTACATATCCTCCCGTACCATGGCCCCACTATGGGACGTATCCGCCCACGACTGCTCCGCCGACGGGCGGCGCGAGCATCCAGGAGATCACTGAGAGCGACGTGAGGAGCAGCGGCACTGGAGGTGGCGGCGGTGGCGGCGGCGGAGGTGCCTGAAGCCGATGCCGTGTATCTGTCAGTTGCTGCTACTCTCCGTGTATCTGGTGTCTGTCTCCTGCCTTGTACGTGTCTGTTCTTTGCTGTCCTGGATTGCTTGTGACCGTTATGCCTCTGCTAGTCTTGGCTCCACGACCGTTGCTGGCTGGTCTACGTCTTGCCCGACTCGGCTTTCGTCTCCGGAGGAGCTCTCTGTACGATAGTGAGTGGTGGTTTTCTTGGGTCGTCGCTATTGTTGCCCTCGTTCTATGTTTTCCTTTCCTCCCCATTACCCCGAGCGTGTTGATATCGTACATTCGTCTGATGCAGAAGTAGTATAGCAAAATGTACAGTATCCCTTCCGCTCTGCCTACAGATTTATGTAGCTACTTCCTCGAACCCTGATCCGACCCCCTAGTCTCCTCTCTTCCCATTCGCTGTGCATATATTCCCCAGTGCCGTCCGTGCCCTCCCCTATGCTGCCCCTTCTTCTCCCCGTCCCCCTGCCCATAGCTCTCTGCGCGTTGGATCCGTGAGCTGGTGCTCGGTTGCGCTCACCCTGTCGTCGCTGTGTGGATTGTACGATAGCGTCAAGAAGTCGACTCGTATATGAATGTAGTAGTGTTTGACGGACTGTATGTATCGTGTAGCCTCTGTTCCTCAGTCGAGCATCTTGCTTACCCCTACTGTTGCGTCGTGGGGGATATTTCTCAACTCTGATCACCAAGCGAACATTGCGTGGTATGGTACGCGTATGTACTACTGTACATCGGTCTCAAGCTCCTCATGCATGTTAGTGGACGCGGTCATCAGCGACATGGCTGGACGGTCCAGGCTTGGCCGTTCGCGCTAGTGCTCCCCTCGAGTCAAGGAGAGCAGCCCTGGTCTGCAGCTGCTGCTCCGCAGGCTTGTGCCATTGCACGCTGCGCGTAAATAGAAAACAAAATGAAATGCCAGGAGCGTGGATTGAACACGCGACCTCCAGAACTTCAGTCTGTTGCTCTCCCAGCTGAGCTATCCCGGCGTTGTAAAAATGATACATAGTAGCCCCATGACCAGTACACGTGCAGGGGTACCCCACAAGGAAAGCTGCACCGTAAACGTAAGACGGCCCGCAGTACTTTTCTGATGAATGGCAAGGCAATGTATGTTGGTCACTGGGGCAGCAAGAGTGCGATTAAAGATAGGCCAGACATTCGTAAAGACATAAGGAGACTTGCACGGGTAGTACAATTGAGGTTGCTTCACGAGTAGCGCGCGTAGAGGTAAATCGTGCTAGGTTTGTAACCGCCGCAAGGCAGTGAGCGAGGGACAACTGTATGCGCGGCGGGTTTGGGCGAGGGAGGTCAATGTATGCCGGCCATAGTCTCGAGTCGTCGACGGAGATGATTACCGAGGAGGTGGATAGAAAGAAAGCCATGCTTATGACCCCGAAGTCATGCAGACTATCGTGCTCCTAGTAGGTTGTGGAGGTCGCGATAGGAGTACCGGCGAGACACCTGAGTTAGTGCATCTGCCACCGACACACGGTCACATGACCGTTCAACGGCTGTTTGTCGGACACGGTAGTCACTGGCACGTTGATGCGACATTCGATTGCTCGTAGACTGGGATATATCACAATGCACATTCATTCGGCACCGATAGCACAAGTAGAAACATAAGGATAGCGTATGTAGCCCAGAAGGGCTCAGTAGCAGAGAATACAAGACCCCGTCCGCCGCTCACACCTGGCCTTTCACCAAGTCAAACTCTTGGTCGCGTTTCTCCGGCGTGCGAGGCGGCAGCGCAAAGTCCGACACCGCCTCTTGCTCAACCGTCCGCCGGACATTGACCGTGATCATGCGCAGCGGGTACCCGTCGTCCTGCCGCAATGGCCGGCGCGTCGGGCTCGCGAGCTCGAGACCGTCTCCGGCCACTTGGGACCAGCCGAGCCCGATGCGGGCAATGATGAGCGTGAAGGAGATGCCGGTGGCGGCGGGAATGCAGTGAAAAGCGAACGCTTCAAGGAGGGAGTTGGCGGAGTAGGAGACGAGAAAGAAGAGCGTCCAAAAGCTAGGGATTGGGTGGGTCAGAGAGCCGGCGCGCAATGGAAGATGACGGTAGATGACGTACGTATATAGTGCCGCGCTTTCGATGAATATTACTAGTGCTTCCTGCTCAGCATGTCAGTTGGAAAAGAGTGCAGAAACATGGATAGAGACACTTACCGGGAGTCCTTTCTTCGGCAATGCAACTTCCTGCTTCATAGCCCTGTTGCTCTTCCAGATGCGGTAGCCAATCGAGACTAGCGAGACCCTTACTTAGTAAGAGTTCCTGCAGCACACAGGAATTAGGCGTACCTGTACCGTATATATTCGTCCTACGCAAAAGTATATGTTGAGCTACATCCAGCCGACATCCAGAGTACGAGCACCTACGAGAGCGTCAAGGTAGCCGTCGTGATAATACGGCGTTGAGCAGCGTTGACAAAGATGCTTTCTCCCGGAACATAAGCGGAGAACAGCTGGACGACGCTAAATCCCATTGCTAGCATAGTCGTCATTGGTCTCCTCACGGGTCGTGAACGGCAGTGACCTACCGACGTAACCCAGCGTACACAGGCTAGGAAATATGATGAAGGTCCAACGGCGGTCCCAAACGACCCATATGCGGTATGTCTATGCGCATGGAAGGATGAGTAAGATCTCTCTCTAAGAGACAAACCGGCATACCAGGATGATGTCGCCGACAATGACGGATGAAACGACAAATGCTGTGGCTGCAACTTGGGTGTTGGCTTCCACGGTCAAGAAATACGTCGTCGGTTGTAGGCCTCCATTGTCGTAGAGGAATGCTTCGAACAGTCGTCGCACCGTGAGCACCCAGTGCTGATGAATTCGTGAGGATATCAGCGTGCGAATCAAGGCGACGGAATAGTCCGTGCTTACAGCGGTCACGGTCATGAGCAACATAGCAGTTGCTAGAAAGAGAGGCGATCTCCATATCTTTGTGGAGGATAAAGGCGTAGGTAGGCCACCAGGGTTGCTGGATCTGTTGCTGTGGCGGCCTATCAGGACCGCGAAGGACGTCGTGGCGAGGACGAGGAAGATTCCGTAGAAAGTGCTCTCAAGGCATGTCAACGCTAGGTTGACGGCGATGGGCGAGAGCATAGCTAGCAAGGAAGGGCGACACAGTCCAAGCCTGCTCAGACGGTGCGACAGACTGAAAGGGTGTATATGTAGGCGGGTTTAGATGCAGTGGTCGCGCGCAGCCCATGGGAGTGGGGACACTCGGTCGTGACAGGATGGCATCCAGATGGAGCTTCGCTGTTGACGGATATGCTTCGATCGGTCGCCCAAGGAGGCTCATGGGCATCCCGGAGCTATGACCACACAAGTGGCAGTACGCCATCCCGCTTTCCCGGGCCTGACCTCTGTGATTCCTGATTTCAGGGAGCGAGAGAACAGCTCAGGGAGTGATGTCGGATCTAATAACGGTGTGGAGTTGAAGATGGGTTATCGTGAGGGCATCGAGTTCCTTCATTTCCGCAACAACGTGACCATGAACGCAACTACGACAATAGACGCGACAGCTCTTCGTTGCGATTGGCGCTTCTGTGCAAAAACCGAATCAGCAGAAGTACCGAAGAACTCCTTGCGTGAGTAACAACATGGAGCAAGTTTGGCGAAGTACCATGCTGGCCCATAGCTTTGTTGTAATCCGAGCCTTACCGCCTCAGGACAAAAAGGACAGTGCTAGTACTGCATATACTGTAATGTCGCTCCATAGACGTAGCAGATGAAGATGAGCGAAAAGGCAAGGGCGCGAGGCAATCGGCCTTCAAGAACGAAGTGGCTGTGCAGCCGCCCTCCGGCATACCACAAGTTAAGCGCCAATTGGTGATGGCATGGAAGTTACTGCCCGCCACCACGACCATGATGCCGCGATGGATGCTAACCTGCTCGCACGTACTCTTCTGTTTGTAGAATGTATGAAAGAGTATGGCGTGTTAGATGCTTCTCTGCCAAACAAGCGCAAGCAAGATGTCAGTCACCACAGACCCCGATTGCAAGAGCGGCACTAGTAAAACGTCCCATCGCTGAGATGTCATGGTTTTCGCGACCCATGCGTCTCTACTATATCGTACGGTCTCATGGCATCCACGAATACTCGATGTCGTGATAGTGTGACACTTCAGCAACAACTCCCGATGAAGCGTGCCCAGGTTCTCAAAAGGAAGCGGAATCGGTACGGAAACGGATCCCTGAGAAGCCCAAAGCTGTGAGTCGTCCTCATGGTCTTCCTCCATAATGTCTCCGTAACCTGATGAGCACACAGGCAACAGCTCCACTCTGCTCCCTGGCACTCACACAGGAAGTGTTTCACCTGAGCGGGCGGAACGCGGTTGGGATGCCGTCGTCCACGAAGCCACTGGCATCAACCAGGGTGCTTGCGCTCAAGGCGATGGAGGGAACACCAGTTGTGAGTGTGGGACTTCTAGTTCCGTAACACGAGCCCAATCTTCCCTCAGCCTCTAGCGTCGACTGTACAAGGCTTGAGGTTGAGAACTACAAGGGTTCGTCCGCACACAGCAGCAGTGGCGGCGGCGGCGGCGGCGAGCGCCGAAACAGTCCGCGCTTTGAACACGCTAACGTTTCTTGACAGCACTTTCGATGCCGATACCTTTCGCGAACCTTACCCAGTAAGCCATGTACGCATCTGCATGCATGGGGCGATATACTGTACATGGATTCGCTATGTGCGGCGCACCTCATTCCGGAAGCCGTGTCCGAGCTGCGTCCGCCACGAGGGTTGTCCCTGCAGGATCTGCTGACTTCAACTCGCGCACCTCATCTCTCCGCTGTCTTATACTTGGCAGATCGCAGCCGCGGAAAGGATCCTCTCCAGAGTCCACATATAAGTGGCGTCACTACGATGAGCAATGCACTGTGTTGATAGCTTCGTGACAAGGGGATGGAACAGACATCGCCGGTCAGGACCGGGCAAAGGCGCAGAAAGCTACCCAAGTAGCTTCAGTCTGGTCTGACAGATCAGGAGTGCGGAACACCAGCCTATCAATCACACGCAGGGACGTTTATCCGAAATGAACGATCTGCGAAACTGGGACAAAAGCGAGTCAGAGGCACGGGCAAGCGTGACGCAGCTGAACATCACATACCCTGCTTTTCCGACTCCGACTCGCACAACACATCCTTCGCCAGTCCAGTAGCCGTGACATCAAGCACAGGCACCGCTGCCATGCGGGTCTCGTCGGACTGATAAGACCCACTGGCCCTCTCTTCCTCGTCTACCGACGAGACAAACGTCTCTTCGAAGTCCATCACTACCACGGAGGTGAGGAGCGGAGCGGAGGGCGCGGCGGCGGCTTCCCGTGGTCGTGAACGCGGGAAGATGATGTCTCGGGCGTTGAGGGCTCCCAGGAGTGAGTTGGCGTAGACTGTGCACATGTGAGACGTTGTTGGCATGCGAGTTTCCTATGAGGCGGTGGACTCACGCTTGCCGAGAGCCAAGTAGAACGCGAGAAATGCGAAGGATTCGGGCATGGCAACGTACTGAACCCCGGTGGCAATGAGCGACAGGTGTGAGGGATGAATAACAGCCTTACCGCGATGATGCTGCAGATCACGCAGATCCTGTCAAAATACGGTCAGCTATGGAGTCCAAGTATCCGACAGCAGAACTGTGCATACATCACAAGCAATCCCGAGTTGAGGACGTATGCTAGGAGTTTCTGGGCGACGACGCCACCGGACCTGCGCAAGGCGCGTGATGTCAATCGCGTACAACAGCTCGGAAGACAACACACTTGCCTGACTCTTCGATGCGAGAAGATATAGACTATGGACGCTGTGATGATCAAGTCCGCAGATAGCTCACAGGCGTAGCCAGCATAAAAGATCGACTACGAAAGAGTGTTGAGACAGCGCTCTGAGAGAGATCCAGTGAACGTACTGCGAATTTATGACCTTCAGCCCACGGTATCAACCTGACGCTGCAATCGAGATTCATGAGGCAACGTGTCAAAACCCATATTATAATGAGCTTACCCCTGGGTTCCGTATACTGGATATTGTGCGAAGTGCGGATGATCGATGCTCAGTTCATAATGGCCGGTCATTCTGTCGACGTACCTATCGCCAGTGCTGGTAAGGTGGCGACATGTCAGTGCTAAGAGCTGTTGAATGGTGCCTCCTTCACTCACATGCTACTGTGCTCGACAATGCGACCTGAAGTCGCGATGGAAACTCCACTTTCAATGGCACCGTTCACTGAGAGGGAATGGGAAGCTGCTTACCACGACTAGCGGAAAGAATATCCTGCGTCCGTTGACTAGTATAAAGTAAGTGAATGCGGCCGCTGTTGCCCGCGGAGTCGACTTACGTTTGTATACGCGATAGGCATAGACACTGATTCATACTGTAAGCACTGTGCTTGCAGGGCACCGGGGGCTATGTCTCACCATCGCACGAAGAGGTTGTTGATGGACTATCAAATGCAATGTCAGCTAGGCGGCTGACTCCTGGTGACCTTGCAGCAACGTACCGTAAGATACACAAGAACCTATGCCCAATGAGTTGCAGATCATCAACGCCCTTCACTGTTGGATCATAGACTCACACCAAATGAACTTCGATGACCACATCGTCAGCTTCCCGAACAAGAATGCTGCATGCGCGACTGACCGAGCAGGGTATGCGAGAGATGAAGGCTGTGTTCGGTAAGTCACCAAGTACAACCAGATTCCTTGCGAAACAGCGACAACCTGAACGTTTTCGAATATGCTGACGGTCAAGGACATGAGTGCGCTGTAACAGCCAGTCCACGAAGACGAACCAAACGATCCACACCTAAGATATTAGCTCGAGTGAGCGATATAATTTATGGAACGTGTGAGATGGAACCTTACTATGGCTTTCAAGGACTTTGACTTTTGTCGGTGATTCCGGAAGAATAGCACGACTTGTGACAATGTGATACCGAAGAGGCTGATAAACTTGTAAGTGGCAAAGTCTTCCGGTTGATGCTACCAGAATCACCATAGTGAGACTATGTAACCGATGAACAGGCTTCCAATAGTCGCGTTGAGATCCATGAGTTGCGCAGGACCCTCTAGGTCCTGTGACTACACCAATTGGTTTGGGTCGGGCTAGATAGCCAACGGTCGGGTAGTACACCGAATGCTGGGATTTCTTGTACCGTTCCTGAGGGTTTCCTTCGCGTCCGACGGTAGTTGTCTGGGTTAGGGGATGGTAGCGTGTAGAGGGCGTTGACTTGGAAGTTTAGATGGGGCTCCTAAAAGTCCCAAGGGACGTAGAGATGATGATGCAACACATTCTGTCGGAAACGTTGTCGTCGAATGGTCGGAGGCTGGTTGTGATGCTCGTTATGGTCATCCGCAACGGAGTGGTTCGAAATGGAACTGCCGCTGACGGCTCCGAATGCGCCAGGCGCCCGTTGGGACCAGAATGTAAGTCGCGTCTTGGCATTGTTACATTGTATCTCTCTCTTTCCGAACCAACAATTCGATGATCAATACTCTGCGTCGGCCCTACGGTTTGAACGTAAGCAGGTCGGGACTTGACAGATGGACACTGGCCAATGAGGGACCCCTCTTGGCTTGTCACCACCACCATCTGGTTTTTTCCCACGCTCTGCCCTCACAGGGGGAGGACGGAGAGTGCGGCTTACACACACTGGTGCTGGCCAGCTATAGTACTTTTAACTAAGGAGCATCGCTGGAACTATCTATGCCACCGAAAGTACAGAGAACCGGAGTGGGGACGGGAGGGGGGCAAGCGTCGCGCCATACGGCAGCAGGCGTCAATGCCAGCTCACGCCCGCCCACGCCCTCTCAGGCGCAGACAACGACCAGGAGACGAGCTCCTACGGCGCAGATGGCGAGAGCAGAGGCCTTCAAGGAGGCGGAGAAGGAGATCCCGGACGCTGAGGCAGCGGTCAGTTTCCTACGTCAGTACACGCTCATCCCCGAAGGGGTCAACGCGATCTCGGAGGCGGGGCTCGTCAGCGGCCTCTTACACTTCGCATACTCGGAACCCACCAGCGAATTGGCCAGGAAAGGGCTCATAGCGTTCGCTTACGTCGCCAAGGAGCTCCTCGATGGCAGAAAGTACGACGCGATAGCCACGACGGTGGCCGAGCGCATAGAAGAACAGATAGCGCTTAGGCTCGACGACCACACAACAAGGATGGAGGCGAAGGCCGAGGAGATGCTGGATAGTGTGGGAGAAGCAAGGAAGGATATGATGAGCTGTGGGCAGAAGCTACGCGAGGCCTGCGAGTGGGTGGGACAGGCGGAGGCTGCACTTACCGAAGCACGCAAGGAGTTCCAGGCGGCAGCGTCGGCCACCCCACCTTCAGGTACGTCGCCTCCTACCGCCTCCGCGCTAACACTGGATACGGCTCCGGCGCGTACGCGGCGGGCAGTCACTTTAGCAGAGCACCTCCAACGTCAAGTCCTCATTAGAGGAGCTGCGCTCGCTACGGAGGAGCAGGATCAACCCACGAATGAAGCGGCCCTGCTGCAAGTCAAGGCGGCGCTGGACGACCTGGCCCGCGAAGGCCTCACCCAGCCAGAGGAGGGGACCGTCCATGCCATCAAAATCCTCCCGCAAGGCGACATAGTGCTGACAGCCTCGACCATAGACATGGCCCGCTGGCTCCTTCGGCCTGCGGTCGCCAAGGCCTTCTCACGCAAGCTCGGCCTTCGCGCGCAAGTCATCGAGCGCACGTACAAGCTGGTTGCGGAACGTGTGCCAGTCGGCTTCGACCCATCGGACCTGGACCGACTGCGGGACATCGAGAAACTGCACGGTCTACGCGCGAAGGCGATCGTCCGGGCGGACTGGATCAAGCCGGTCTCCCGCCGACGCCAAGGGCAGCTCACGGCACACCTCATGCTCACGGTGACAGGCGTCGATCAGGCAAACCGCGCTTTGAAAGGCCTGACAATAGGCGGTCGACAAGTGCTTGTCCGACGGGACATCGACGAGCCGAAGAGGTGCGCCAGGTGCCAGCAATACGGCGGTCACTTCGCCCGCGAATGCCCGGCGGCCGGAGACACCTGCGCAACCTGCGCGGGGCCTCATCCTACGTCGCAGTGCAATGAAACGGACCCGGCTCGCTTCCGATGTGCCAACTGTAATGAACAGGGCCACGCGGCGTGGGACCACAACTGCCCTACGCTGCGGGCCAAGGTACGTGCCCGGCTGGCTAAGAAGGCTGACGCGGGCTTTAGATTCTTCGTCACCAACAACCCGGAGACCTGGGTCTCCGAGGAGGATGAGTTAGCACAGGTACCGCCGCCACCGACGATGTGGTCGCAAATCAGACCCGTTTTCGACAGAGCAGAGGCGGCAACCGCCCCTACCACACAGCGCCGCGTCGACGAGTTCTTCACGCAAGCAGGCTCCCTTCCCCCGCCCACGCAATGAATGGTGAAGCACCGGCCCCGACCCTGCGCATCTGGCAGCAAAACGTCAACAAGTCCCTCCTCGCACAGGAAGACCTACTACACAGAGCCCACCCAAACGACTACGACCTCATTGCGATTCAGGAACCCTACCTTGACCGCCTCGCACTAACACGCAGTACCGCTCACTGGCGAGTTGTGTATCCATCACCGCACCGTACTGATGCCGCTTCCCGCTCCCGATCAGTCCTACTCATCAACAAGAAGCTCTCCACCAACAACTGGAACCCCATCTCTATCCCACACGCGGATGTCACCGCTGTCACGATTCGTACGGAAGGAGCGGCCTCGATCCACCTCTTCAACCTCTATGTCGATGCCCACAGCGATACGGCCATCCACGCTACGGTCCGCGCAATGCGCAACCTCGGTGACTGGGACGACGACGAAGACCTCCAACAGCAGGCGCTCTGGATCGGCGACTTCAATCGTCACCATCAGCGCTGGGACGACCCCGGCAATGCACACCTTTTCACCTCTGCCAACGTCAACCGTGCGGAGATACTGACACGATATCTCGATGTTCTAGGGCTTGAGATGGCCCTTCCGGCCGGACTGCCAACACTAGAGCACATGCGAACCAAGAACAGGACAAGGCCAGACAACGTCTTCTGCACAAGGGGCATCCGTGACTGTTTGCGTGCCTGTCGGGTGCGCCCCGAACTACGCCCGATTCACACTGACCACTTCGCTATCCACACAGAGTTCGAGCTGCCGGTGGCGTCAGCGCCGCCCCGCCCGAGGCGTGACTTTCGACAGGTAGACTGGGAGGCATTCGAGCAAGGGCTAGCGGAGCGTCTGGAGGCTAGAGAGCTGCCACAGGCCTACGAATCTCGGCGAGTCTTTGACCAGGGCTTGGCCGCACTGATGGAGGACCTACAGGCCACGATCGAGGAGCATGTCCCGCTCTCGCCGGACACGCCATATGCTAAGCGCTGGTGGTCGAAAGAACTGACGGCGATGAGGAAGGAAAAGGAGCGCCTCGCGAAGGAATCACATCGCCACCGGGATGACAAGAAGCATCCGTCGCACGCTGAGTATCGACGTTATCGCAACCGTTACACTGACCACATCCGGGTAGCCAAGCGAGACCACTGGCAGGCTTGGATCGACTCCGTTGACGGCAAGACCATCTGGGATGCAAATCGCTTCCTGAGGCGGGGCCCCACGGATGGTGGACGTGCTCGCATCCCTCCCATCAAGGTGACCGACGAGGAGGGCGAGGTGCGGGTTGTGAACTCCAACTCTGAGAAAGGGGTTGAGTTCCACCGCACCTTCTTCCTCCCTCCAAGTGCGGCGCCCACTCCTGCCGGTCCCTTCCCACGCCCAAGGTTCACCTTCAAACCGATCACCAACGAGCAGGTTCGGCAGGCAATCAAAGCGCTGCGTTCATTCAAAGCACCGGGGCCGGATGCGATCCCCAACGAGGTATACAAACACTGTGTGGACACGCTGACCCCGGTTCTTGCTCCGCTGTTTAGGGCTACCTTCGCACTGGACTACTACCCGGACGCCTGGAAGATCTCCAACACGGTCGTCCTCCAGAAGCCCGGGAAGTCGGACTACACGGTCGCGAAAGCCTGGAGACCTATCGCGCTCCTCAATTGCATGTCGAAGATCTTGTCCCGGTGCGTGGCGGACGTCCTGGTCTATGAGGCTGAACGCTTGTCTCTCCTAGCTAACATGCAGTTTGGGGGGCGGACGGGCCGCACCACTACTGACTCACTCCATCTCGTCACCAAAACAGTTAAGGACGCCTGGCGGCGCGGTCATGTCGCCTCCGTGGTGTTCCTGGACATCAAGTCAGCGTTTCCGGCGGCCGACCCGGAGCGGCTCTACTACAACCTGCGCATGCGGGGCGTGCCGAGTGAATACGTTGGCTGGCTTCGGAACAAACTGTCCGGCAGATGCACACGCCTCCTCTTCGACGACCATGTCAGCGAGCCTTTCAACATCCGGAATGGCATTGATCAGGGCTGCCCGCTTTCCGTGATCCTTTATGCGTTCTACAACTCCGACCTCATTGACAGTGCTGACACCGCCGACGGCGAGCTGGCTGTAGGTTCTATGGACGACGTGGCCCTTGTGGTCACGGGCAAGTCTTTCGATATCTGCCATGACAAGGCGCGGCGCTTCCTGGACCGGGATGGTGGGGCACTTGAGTGGTCTGCCTCGCACAACTCGACATTCTCTCTCGATAAATTCGCCCTCCTCAATTGCAAGGCACAGCCGAAGAGAATTGGACTAGGGCCCCCGCTGCATCTCTCGGATGGGACCGTAGTCAAGCCGGTCGACCACCACCGCTTCCTGGGGGTGCTCATCGACCAGGGCCTCCGCTTCCGGCAGCACACGGCTGCGGCGTATGCGAAGGGCAGCTCCTGGGTCGCTCTGCTCAGGCGCCTGGCGAACACGCGCTACGGGCTGTCGATGGCAGTCGTGCGCCGTCTCTACCTCACTGTGGCCGTTCCTAGTTTCATGTACGCCGCTGACGTTTTCCTTACCCCAGTTCGCAAGCTCCAGGGCCACTCTCGCAAGCATGGCTCGGTAGGACATATTCGGCGGCTCGGCATGATCCAGCGGCAGGCGCTGCTGATCATGACTGGAACACTACGCTCAGCCCCAACAGACACGCTCGAGGCGCACGCGAAACTCCTGCCTTTTGACCTACTAGTGGAGAAGCTCTGCCATCGTGCAGCGGTGAGGTTATGCGCGCTCCCAGATTCACACCCCCTTGCCCCGCATGTCCGTCGGGCAGGTCGGCGACTTGTGCGTGCTCACCGCTCGTCCGTCCACGAGATTCTCGACGCCTTCCGCACCCACCTCGACTACCGCCACACCGAACGGATCAGGCCCTCCCGCCTGTCTCCGCGATGGCGCCCACGACATGGCACACATATCCTCGACAACCGGGAGGATGCGGCAAGGGACGACGAGCGTTGGGGGGGAGCGAACCAGTGGCGGATATACACGGACGGCTCCGACTGCGACGGAGGCGTTGGCGCAGCAGCAATCCTCTACCCACCCGGACGACGCGCGCGTCCACACCGCCTCTACTACCATCTCGGGCCCTCAGAGCGGCATACGGTGTATGAGGCAGAGTTGGTGGCGATAGTTCTGGGGATGGAGCTCATACGCAACGAGCGCCGCTGCGATGGCAGCGTATCTATTGCGCTGGACAACAAGGCCGCGATCCAGTCCACTACGCTACGTACAGCTGCACCTGGGCGCTACCTCACTGACATCTTCCACGCACAGCTCAACAGCCTATTGGCCAGCCGGCCGCAGCTCAAGCTGACCCTCCGCTGGGTCCCTGGTCATTTCGATGTCCCCGGCAACGAGGCCGCCGACGAAGCCGCAAAGGAGGCGGCAGGAGGTCGCACCTCCTCGTCGGCAGACCTGCCCCGAGCGCTCCGCAAGCCTCTCCCACTCAGCGTGTCGAAGGCCCGTCAGGTCTTCAAGGCCTCCCTCGAGAAGCGAGCAGCGGACCGATGGCGCTCTTCACTGCGCGGCCTGCGTACAGCGGAAATTGACCCTTCTCTCCCATCGAAGAAATTCGATGAGCTTGTCTGTGCACTGCCTCGACGTCATGCTAATCTTCTGCTGCAGCTCCGCACCGGGCACATCCCTCTCCAGGCGCATCTTGCGCGCATCAGCAAGGCCCCCTCGCCCCTCTGCCCGACCTGTCAGGAGGAGCCGGAGACGGTGGCTCACTACCTCCTCCGCTGCCCGACCTACTGGCTGCACCGCGCGGTACACTTCGTCACTTTCGGCTTCACCGGCCGCAACCTAGCCGTGCTCCTCAACTCGGACGACGCCATGGGCCCGCTCTTCAAATACGTCAATGCAACTGGGCGACTCCGTCGGGTTTTCGGCGAGATGGCGGACTTGCCGTCGCAAGACGGCCAGGACGGCTAAGGGTCTCTCCTGCTTCTCACCATCCCAGCGCTCACCCGCCCTGCCGACAGCCCTCTCCTCCCGCCGCCGGACGCCACCACTGTTCTCGGATGCCCTCTTCTGTAGTCCACTTCTCTGCGTAGATAGACGGCGCAGCCTCGGGCGCATACCCCAGCGCTGGGGATGGGGGAGTTCCGACGAGCAGCGGGGACACCGCTGCCTCGTACCCCTGTCGTGGCAAGAGGCTTCAGCCCGGCGGAGCAACTCCCGTCCAAGCACGACAGGTTTATAACCCATTCCCCTGCCTTCGATGGCCGGGCGCTGGGAATGTGTCCCGGGTTTTGGGCCCACGATACGCCGACCTTTTATTATTTCTCGGCCGCTCTCCACTACCCTATAGCCATAGTAATCTCCCCCCCCCCTCACCCTCCTTCCCATGTTCAGCCCACTTCATGCATAGTATTAGAGCTAGTTACTAGTACATAGCTGCGCTACGCCTACCATAGGGCTCGGCCCTCATGGGCAATAAACGAGGATTCCAACAACAACAACTGGCCAATGATAAGTCGGGTAAGTACAGTAACGTAGGCCCGGGAAGCAGCTGGGGCGGTGAGCGCCCATTGCCAGGTCACTTGTAAGTAAGTTGTACTGCTTCTCGGATTTCGGATCAGCTCCTCTCTGTCGTCCTCGACCCTCTTCAATCCTCGAACTTGAGCGCGAGCAGATCACTTGGAACTGCGCAGCACACCACCATTGTAGTTCTCATTTACCGTACGTTACAGTGTCCGCAAATCCTTCACATGTGGGTTGGACGGACAATCATGTATCTTGTTGCCGTCCAGAACGGCGTACTAGTACATCTAAGCTTCGAAGTTCGAACGAGGCAAACCACGCCGGCCACCAGACAATCGACAACACATCCCCTTCCATGATATCCATGAACACACATTGTGCCCAACTTCCCCCGCCGTGCCCCCCGGATTTCAAACAGTCTTGGAACCGGTTCGACCAACCGCCTTTCACACAGCCAGTGAGACTTAGGGAGGGTCATCATCCGTGAGTCAAGTCATCTCTTAGTTTGCTGGTCGGTCAACTGATGGCGTCCTTCTCAGCTCGAACTCTCATTTTCTCGCAGTGCACTATGACGTACTGCAGGATGTATTTGAGCTGCTGCGACAGAACAAGGCACTGCAGCCGTTGTCCATGACGTGCAAGGCTATCAGGGAAGCATGCATGCCCTATCTCTTCCGTCATGCTCGCGTAGACACGGGATGGGAGATCATGTCCGGGCGCCTCGTCGAGACATCTAGCGACATCTGGCTTTACGTCCGGTGCGTACATTATCAAACATTGAGCGTATGTGGAGGGGTGCTTATCCTCACCCATTCATCCCTTTGGAACTATAACAGGCACCTCACATTGAGGGGCACTTGGGCGAATAAATACGATCGGCCCTCGCAGCAGCGCATCGACCTGGGGGCCTTACAAGAACCGCTACGAGACTTCTTATCTTCCATGCCCCTTCTGCATACGATTTCCTTGACTGGAGGATGGAACGGAGTTCCCTGGGATGCGTTCAAGACGTTGCTCCCCGTTGCACGCCTCCGCCACTTCAAACTGGGTATGACGCCCGACCGCGGCCGTCCCTATCCTGTGGACGAGGAGCCCTTCATTGTCGCCCCTCTCGAAACGTTTGAGGTGACGTTTGATGGCGTCAGCGCTAACGACGACCCTTACGTGGGCGAACGCTCTCTTTTCGAGTTCGTCGTCCCACAAGTATCTGAGACGCTCGAGAGCCTACGACTGCCTCTGGAATCCGCCCCTCTCGCTAGGCTCGCGGCGTCACCATGGCCTCGACTACGCAAGCTCTCTCTTTGGGGAGATCGGAGCCGTAGCAAGGACTGCTTTGTACCGTTCAACGCGGTTCTGTCCGGCATGTCTGGACTCCGTTCTCTCGTCTTGCTCTACTCGCAGAAGGACGACGTCGAACGAGAGCTGGTATGGCTCAACGGATCGCCGTGGAAGCTCTCGTTCCCTGACCTCGAAAGCCTGACGCTATCGTACCCAGACCCGGAGGACGGCCTGTTTTCCAGTCTGCCGCAGTTACGACGGCTCTCGCTTCGCTGCTGGCCGCGCCACTACCTACATCAGTTCGCGCGCGAGAAGCAGGAGATGGACCGTAACGGGTGGAAGTCGCCCATCACCACCTCCTCGGAGATGCTCGCGGTGCTTCGAAAATGCCCTTCCGATGCGCTGGAGGAGCTCGAGATCGAGTACAAGGCGGATGATCGCGACGCTGAGCTATTGCAAAGCCTCTCGGTGCTGTACCCTCGAGTCAAAGTTCTGACCCTGCTGCGATACCGCAGCGACACAGAGACGGAAGTGCCGATCGTAAGTAGTAGTCCCGGCGCATGGGCAGCCCCGTATGTGTGAGCTGACGTTATATGGACCATAGAATCGGCTTGCACACGATCTCTCGACTATGGCTCATGTACGAGTCATGCGCTTACACCTTGACCTGCCCAACGCGCCAGATCCCGAAAGCTTCTATCCGCATGAATATTATGCTGATATACCCGAGCCGCCGCCGGGCCCGCCATTCGCGAGTTCTCGTCAAGCTGCCGCAGAAGAACTCGCTCGTCACCTATCGAGCTCACTCCGACTCCTGTGCGTGTTGACGCGCCAATGTACGACCAACGATTGGTACCCGTACAGCATCGCTCGCGACGGCTGCGGGATGGCAACTGGCATCACAGCTGAACTGGTGCTGAACAGATTTGAGGGTCTCTCGTAAGTGGTTCGCCTCTGTTCGGCGGTGCATATTGATGACCATTCAATCCGTGAAGCCTGCGTGATGGTACCGCGTTGATGTTGGATCATTAGCAGGCTATGTGACCGTTAGTGTTACCCCATACGTAGTTGATGGCGTTCTCGCCGCAAGGAGATGCTACCGTCTCCCCTTTCCTGAGCCCGGGTACCACGATTCGACTAGACCTAGCTTTACAGTGAAGGGCGAACAATGCACGACGTAACTGGCGTGACCGCTCCCGTGCGATGGGCATCTGTCCTGTGTTCTGTTTGGGACCTGTACTCACCTTCAGCGGATGGTCATCACCCGCGTTCTGAGCTGCTGCCATGCTCTGATGGCACACATCGCCTCGTTCCTAACCAACGCCCGCACCTGTCCCAGTGCATCTACCATGCGGCGCGCATGCACGCATCAGGCATCCTATATCACCGCCAATCGATAGATATCCGAGCACATCAATAACGCGTTGTATGTATAATCGAAGCAAGAGAAGCAGTCTTTAGGTACAGTACGAGTTCAGATGGTACAGTGTGCAAAGTCAATGGTACGCGTAGGATTATATTGGCACTGATCCATACATAATGCATAAAAACAACGGAAGAAAACCAGCGAGCTCCGGCGCGCTGCCAGGGCTCAGCCGACCAGCCTGAAGCGCACCAAGATCCTCTGTCCGGGAAAATATTTGTGTCTGCGGTCCCACGCGACGCAGATCTGCAGCTCGCCCACCATCTTGACCAGTGCACTCGGGTCAGATTCCTTGCGTGACTCGGCGTCAGTCGTAGGGGCTGGCGGGTATACTCCGGCCGGAGACTCGCTGCTGGAGACTGCTGAAGCGGGCAGGGGAACTTGCGTAGCGTAAACACACCGAAGGATGGCGACGACGGAGTTCTCCGGGCCTGCATTCACGCCAACGGCGCTACATAGAGCTCGGTCAGCTCATATACGGGATGCGCCGTAGAGGACAGAACGTACGTAAACGGGAGGCCCAACGCTGCCTGGACATTCCGCCACACGACCTGCACAAGCGGGTCGACAACCCCTCCGGACGGGTCGGCGACGACCGAGTACTCGCCATCGAATCGAAACACGATCGCGCGCGGAGGAGGTTTGGATTCGACCGCCCTGCTCCTTTCCTGATGGGCCTTGAATTGCAGATAGCGCCTCTGCGCGAGCTTGAACTCGCTGAACCGGTCGTGCAATGCTGCTAGCAGCGCGGCGAAGTGCTGGTACGCAGGCTTCGCGAATGAACGCGCATGAGATTGGCGCAAGAGAAAGTCCTGGGGAGGTGTACGTACCACATCAGGAAGCTGCCTGCCGTCATGGTGCAACGTTCTGCTGTCCACCCCAGTATCCTTGCAGAGGTTGACTTGCGAGCGCGCGGACGAGGCCGCGAAGAGTGGGGTGTCATCTCCCTCCTCATCCTCAGACAAGCCGGAAGGCTTCGCTCGCATGACCCTGGCGCGATTGCGCATCTCCGATCGGCACTGCGGGCATCGCTTGAAGCGGTATTCCGTCTCCGGAGGTATCATCCGCTTACAAAACCCTCTTGTGCATCTGCGATACCCTGTAGAGGCGACTGAGGGAACGGCTCCAGTAGACTCGAAGGCGCAGTGGCTTACCGGTCAAATCTCCATCAAGCGGCATCTGCAGAGCGTCGCATCAGAGCTGAACTCGAGAGCATCACGGAAGGAGAGATGTACCTTGATTTCCTCAATAGTGTCTTCGGCGATAAGCCTTTGCAGCTGCAGACGTCTCTTTGCACTACGCTTGCGCGCCCTGCAGAAGTTGCATTCCCTCCGGCGAGATTCCTCAGGCACCAAGTTCGCACAGCTGACAGCAGTGCAGACACTACGATGCTTAACGGGCGCCGCCAGGGCTGCTGTAACACCGTTGTCCTCAGCTTCGATCTGCAACTCAGACTTTGTCTTGATACGCTACACGGGAGATGCAGTGTATCAGTATCAGTAAGTCAACAACCAACGAATGAACACTCGCTACTTACGTTGGCAAGTGGCTCGTCGTCACTCTCACTCTCGCTGTCAGAGGGGTCCACTTCGGACTCGCCCTCATCGGTGGACTCCTCCAGCGGAGTGAGGTCGGACAAGTCGGAATCCCACCCGAGCTGCCATTCGAGGGAAGACTTCCTTCTTCTTCTCCTGAGATGTTTCGGGACCTTGATACGAATCTTCAGAATAGGGCGTTCTGCGGGCAGTGGCGATGGCGACGAAGGCGGCGGTTCCAGTCGGAGATGTTGAGGAGGCAGGGGACTGGCGGTCGGCACGGGAGATTGGGGAGCAAGGCCATCAGGCGATAGCACATCCTTCGACTCACTGGCATGACCGCAAGCTTCAGGCAAGAGATCGGAAGGGGGACCAGACAGTGGGGACTTGAGCACCGCCCCCTTGTCATCCGGAGCATCAGCCGACGAAGGTGCAGACAGAGGTGGAGCGGGATTTGTCGACGGCGGCGGGGAATGTTGCGAGGCAAGCTCGGGCGTCGTCGTTATGACAGGCTGGCTCTGTGCTGCCGTGCGGGCGGGCGACGGCAGAGCTGCTGCCAACCCTGGGGACGGGGCTTTGTCCGAGGTAACAGAGGCCCGCTTGCGCGCCAAGGCAACCGCCAACGGCACGTCCTCCTCGTCTGCATCCATAACCTCGTCGAGCAGATCGCGAACAACCCCCCGATCGCGCGGATGTACGGCACCTCCTGCTGCAGGAGAGGTGCTTGACGACTTGCTCTGCTCATTGTCAGCAGGACCTCCGTCTCCAGAGATCGAAGCGCTGAGTCCTACGACGCGCGCACGGAACTGCTTCCGCCAGAGGATGAATCCACAATCCGCACAGAACTCGCCTTTCGTGTTCGGCGGGATCTGACGCCCGCATCCTGACGAGATACAGACGCGCTCTGCCATCGGTGCGTGATTGCTAGATGAGGATTGACGCTTGCGTTTGAGAAGTGGTGTAGTTTCCTCCACACCGTCGACCTCCTGGAGGGACAATGAGTTTACTGCTATCGATGCTGTCCGTAAGGAAACATACCGAAGAACCGGACGGGAGTTTCAAGGTGACCCTCCGCTTTACCTGAGTGCCCATCAACCATCCGTCGTCAGCACATAACTCCAAGCGTTTGTGAACATACCACATTATCGTTCGTGAGTGTCGCTCTCCTTTGGAGTGACCCCTTCTCCGCCGCCTAGCCAGAGAGTCAGAAAGGGAACATCACTGCTAACACTTCGCTGCGCAACCCACCTCATTATGCATATTATTCGGGTCGTAGATGACGATGCTCTCAGCTGGAGTACGGCCGCTTTGAGGAGGCACGAAAGATCCCGCAACCACGGGAAGCTCAGGAGGCCGTATACGACTTTGGTCATCATACGGCACCCTCATACGTCCGGGTGTGACTGCCAAGATCTCTCCGTGAGGTCCATAATGAGCCGATCCCAAAGTCGACACAGGTGTGTGCATGTGAAGCAGGGCGTGGTTGAGCCGGGGCGCGGACTGCAGGGACTGACGCATAGTCTCGGGCAACCGGAGCACATGGAGATGATCTGGGTGCACGAATGCTGCAGCCGCTTCGAGGATGCTCTGAGGCCCGTGCTCTGCCAGGGGACCCTGCGCCGGCACCTTGCGCTTTAACTCATTGAGCTGCTTGGGCGGTGGTGGGCCCATGGTGGTCAGTGGTGGACGCTCCTTCATGTCGATCCTTTTCCCAGCGGGGCCTTTTGTATGGCACGATATACAACGCACGGGTTGTCCAGATTTTGCGACCGTCGTATGCACGGACACTGAGGCCCTGCACGATGCGCAAGAGACCACCTGTACATTTAAACATGAGCATCTAGTTTGAATGTAATAAACGACCGATGGGATCTGGTGCCATCTCGTGGCCCTTGCCCCTGTGATGGACTAGCGCTATGCAAAAGGTGAACAGTGGAATGGACTCACCACCGACTTCTGCACGGTGCCTGCTGCTCTGCAGCTTCGGCATCGCCTCCACGGCCACTCGGGCGGGTTCGCGCACGACCCCACAGAGCACTGTCGCGTTGCATCGACCGGCTCTGTCCATCCTGTGACCTCTGGACCCTTCCTCGGTGCAGTCGACGCGTTATCGCGCGGGACAAAGCTCTTTGTTCTCACAGAGCCCGCGTTCGCGTTCGCGCTCGTGGAGGCTGGAGGCGCGGCGACCGGCGCTTGCGAATCCGGAGGCGGCCGCGCGAGAAGAGACGCGTTCATGCCGGGCGACGCGACGAGCTCGAGGACGGAACGCAACCTGCACCCCTTTGTTGGCGGTCAGCATGCGCTTTGAAAAACGTGCAAAGAGTGTGGCTGCTCACCTAGTCACGTCGGGTAATGCGATCGCCTTTGAAGGCCTCCTATCCGCACCAGCACCTGCTGCGTTCGGTTCGGACTTGCGGTACGGAAATGCGGGCTGGTTATCGACTCCGCGTTGCACGCCCAATTCGCTATCGTCGTCGTCGCGCACGACGAACTCAGCAGCGACTGTAGCTCCTTAGCAGGACGTCACTGCCCCGGGTTACCAGGTGAGTTGTCAGCGGCGGGGGGTCGCAAGCGGGCGTCGGGGGTCTGGGGAAAAATTCAAATCCGAAAATTCACTTGGGCGTTCGACTGGTGGCGTCCCCAGTCCGCTTTGGTCATAGGCTGCATTCGCCTAACCACCAAAACGTTCGACGATCAGTAGCCTCCCTTCGTCTCGGTACTGCAACGGGAGGATGCTATGCATACGTATGTCGTGTGGATGATAGCCTCGTGAAGGATGTGGATGATCGACATAGCTACTTGCACAATTCTATTGATACACCAATCCACACTACGCGTGCTTTCTGACTCCAAGAACCTGCCAACACCGAGCCCACATCCATCACGTCCAGCGCTGCACAACGACGCTGTTCGCCAAGCCAGCGGCTTCGATCGTCTGCTTCTCGTCCTCCAAAGTCCTGTTCGGGAACGTCGTCATGATCACATACGGGCGGGCGTTGTTCTCCGGTCGAGATCTGCATATACGAATGAGTAG
Organism: Trametes coccinea BRFM310; assembly: GCA_002092935.1. Lineage (NCBI taxonomy): Eukaryota > Fungi > Basidiomycota > Agaricomycetes > Polyporales > Polyporaceae > Trametes > Trametes coccinea. The sequence continues at coordinate 301,403 of KZ084106.1, forward strand.
CTGTCATGGAAGATCACGAGTTGACGAACTTACGCATTGATGAAATTGCGGATGTCACCGACGGTATGCGTCAGGTTCATGCGCGCGACCAACCTGTAGGAAGTGATCGGGTTCAACCATGCTAATCGAGGCTGCTACGACTTGAGAACCCACCTCGTCCCGTCTGCAAGTCGGATTTGGACGCTAGTAGTCGGCTTGGACTGGTCGACCTCGAACCGGGTATTGATGCCCTCCACGTTACGTTGGGTGGGCAACGAGCTTCCACCGGCCGCTCCGCTGGGGAAACCGCCGGGCATCGCGCTCCCGCTCGCACCAGCAGAAGCTCCGGGCGAGATCTCCCCTGGAATGGGCGAACCTAGGCGGTGGCCCTGGCCGGAGAAAACCTTCGCCTGACGTGCTCTCGGCGAAGGCACGTAGTCTTCGCTGAGGCGCTTGACCACACGGAGCTCGACGGGCTGGCCGGGGGACACGTTCAGGATCTGGGGTGGCGCACGACTGTGGATGTGGAGGGTCAGCGAGGGGCGGGACGGTGCAATGATGAGCCCACATACCCTGCGTTGATCTCGGCAAGGATTTGCTCGTTTCCGGGATCGTCGTACCGCATGAGTTCGCCGTCCTCGACGGTGAACCCATCGCGCCAAAACGTAAGATGGCGAATCGCGGTTTCCTCCTCATGGTCTGCATGCTATCAGAGAACGCTCCGGACAATAGGGTGGCAGTGGTCAGACTTACGGGCGTTGGGAGCATCTGGGTCGGGAATGTATTCGCTGTCGACTTCATCGCTTCCCAACGTGAAGCCTCCACCGAAGAACGCGCGCCTCTGGGAGGGCGCAGCTCCGCCAGGCTGAGGAGCAGGCGGTCCTGCTCTAACACACACGATGTCAACAATCCAACCACTGTTGGAGAAATGAGGCATAACATACTCAGCAGCCCGCCTCAACAGGTCGCGAACGAGGTTACCGCCGGGCACCGCGCCAGGCCTGTCGGGATTCTGCACGGAGATACCACTATACACGAGTCAGTGTCCGAAAGACCTCCGTGGAACATTACACGAACCTCCGTTCACCACCGGCATACCAGTTCTCTCCCTGGTCACCGCCCATAGGCTCGTCCTCGTCCTCATCGTCCTCATCGTGCGCGTGTCCGCCATGTCCACCCCGGGATGCCGGGTTCAAGCCGGCCGCAGGCCCGCCCCCGCTAGAAATATCGCTGAGAGTTGCGATGCGTCGGCCGCCTCCAGCGCTGCTCGCCCTGTGATACTCATCAATGAACGGTGCTGGTGAACAGACAATCAGGTGGCGTACGCACCTAGACGACGATTCGGACGATTGGCCCCATGCGCCTACACGGCCGATCCTGGGACCTGTGTTCGCCGGCAGCCTGAAAGGGCTCTGCGTGCGTCGTGTCTCCTCGCTGTTGTTGGCCATATCGTGTCTGATGATATACGAGTATGGTGGAAAGCGTTTAAGACGCGTACGTGCACCAAGCAGCCACTCTCCATCCGCAACGGCGCGTGATTGAACCGGCAGACAGCTTCTGGTGTTTTGCTTGTGAGTGTCCCTCAACGCCCGTTTAGCTCAGTGGTAGAGCGCGCCACTCGTAATGGTGAGGTCGGTTGTTCAATCCAGCCAATGGGCAGGTTTCCGGCGCTATAGTGTAGTGGTTATCACTTGGGATTCTGACCGTCCAGTCGGTGTTCCCAAAACCCAGGTTCGAGCCCTGGTAGCGCCTGAACTTTTGCTCCTCAAACGAAGGACCATAAAGGAGAACTCTACATATATTCCATACACTTTCTGTGTTCACGACTCACAGCTGTAAGTAGAGCAAGGTCGGCATGATTGTGTGCATGTGGTACTTAAGTACGTGTGTCGCGTACACGCCGCCTCGCCTCATCACGCTGAGCATCTCAAGCTACCGTCAAAAGTACTGAGATGAAGTTCGCGCGGTCCTTCGTGCAAAAGGCAAAAGGTCAGGCGCTACCAGGGCTCGAACCTGGGTTTTGGGAACACCGACTGGACGGTCAGAATCCCAAGTGATAACCACTACACTATAGCGCCGGAAACCTGCCCATTGGCTGGATTGAACAACCGACCTCACCATTACGAGTGGCGCGCTCTACCACTGAGCTAAACGGGCGTTGTGAGGCATGGTTCTCATCGCACAGACATGTCGTCAGTCACACATTCACTTGCTGGTCCGTTAGCGTATCAGTCAACGAATTCTACTCAGTACTGACTCTCACCGACTCTGGAGCTGCTTCATCTACGACCATGGCATCGAGCTCAGCATCACCGCAGCAAATCAACGTAACAGACCTTGACGTCCCGCAACTCGCAGACGTTCGTCGTCAGCTTGAAGAGGTGCGCCTTCTCCTTCTCCCGGTATCCCATGCATACATTCTGACCTGATCTCTTCCACAGGAGCTCACCCATCTGTCGAATTCATACGCGCAACTGCGCCAAGCGCAGGCAAAGTTCCGCGCGTGCATGGAGAACGTGGGGCAGGTGAAGCCGGAGAACGAGGGTGCGTGCAGTGCGGCCATTGCTGTGTTGCACGGGCACGGTGCTCATCCGCGCTCCAGACAAGACGATCCTCGTGCCCTTGACGAACTCGCTCTACGTCCCGGGGAAGCTCCGTGATACCAAGCACGTCATTGTCGACATCGGGACGGGCTACTACGTGAAGAAGGTGCGTCCGTGCGCGCTATCCTTACCACCTGTCAATGTCCGCTCATGCGCAGATCGTGCGCGACAGACGCGTACGCAGGCGATCAAGCACTACGAATCGAAGGTGGAATACATCCGGACGAACCTCGAAGCGCTGCAGGAGACGATCCAGAAGAAGCAGGAGAACATGAATTACCTGATCAACGTCCTCCAGATGAAGCTGCAACAGCAGGCAGCCAGCGGGAAGGAGTCGAAGGCTGGTTGACGTTCCCCAGTCCAGAGGCTGTGGTAAGTCTGAGAGACCATGGACGTACCTCGTACTGAGATAGCAATAGGGCAGGGCAGCGGTTCGCACAAGATGTATGCTATGATGTACGAGTAGACAAGAGAGAGAAGAGATTCATCATATCCAAGGACACATGAGGGGACGAAACTCGGTACAACGAAGTGAGAGATACGGGGCACCATACGGGGAGAAAGTTCGCATACGAGATGGGATGGGAGTAGGATTGAGAGACCGCGACCTGAGATCGAGACGGGAGCCACTGCAAGAGATAGTCGTACAAGGACACGACGCCCAGATCAGAACCGCCCAACGACCGCAAGAGAGAATGGGAAGGAAAGCATATAGCTAACATACCATGAAGCTCGCAACCTCGATCCGCTGTGGGATGGCACGATAGCAACGCACCTCGCTCCAACGGTCCCATGTCAAGCCAGTCAATTCGTGTCCGGGAAGGCGATCCACCGCCCTGCGAGCGCTGCGCGAGGAGTACTCGCACGAGACAAGGGGGTGAGATGTGTGGCGCGTAGACGCACCGCGTCCACCACCAAGAGGCGCAATCCGGCACGGGTACCTCTAACGCTGTCGAACAGGCTTGTAGTCCGGAGACAAGTGGGTCATCTGGCCACATGCTGTTAGCCACAGTCAAGGACGTCCTCCAAGTGCAGCAAATGGCTTACCTGTTTGTTGTTGTTCGTGAGCCACCTGCGTTTAAGGGTCAAGTTTCTCGCCACGCGCAAGGACACGGACGACGCGGCTGGGCTGCGCCACCATTTCCATCATCGCCATCACTGCCGGCGGACGCTCGACGAGGCCCGTCCCAGCAGTCGACGGAGGCGGTCTAGACCCGCCTGGCGTCGTCCCGCGCGAATTGCGCCGCCCACGTCCGGTCTGACCGCCTGCGCCTTGCCCGCGTTTGGCACGATCCTCCTCTCCAGAGCGTCGTCCCTCGCCCGAGCGGGGTCCTTTGGTGGCGGGGTCGGCCCCCGCTCCCCCGGCGGGATTCTGCGGAGGCGCAGAGGAGACCTCGAGGACTTCCACGCCGGCCTTGGAGGCCCAGCGGGCGACGATATCGCCGGACAGACGTGATTCATATCTGTTTGGCTGCGGGGCGGGCAGCGGTACGGGAGAGGCAAGCACTGGCGTCGGGTTCGCAGACTCGGTTTGGGTGTCAGCGGGAGGAGGGAGGACGGCGAGCACGACGCGGGGCTGGGCGGGCTTCCCATCCTTGAGCTCCTCGGTCGCATGCTCGGCTTCCCAGCGGGCACAGCATACGGTGCGGCGCACCCATTCCGGAGCGGTGTTGAGCGTGGCGGCGGTCTGCTCGTCGAACGGGAGGCTGTCCCACGGCACATACGCCTCGTCCTGCTGCACGCGGATGCGGGGGTTCGCCCCCACCTGGGCTTCGAGGATCCGGGATGCCGCACGGGCGCGTTGGGCCAGGGCGCTGGTGCCCTTCTTGAGCAGGTCGAGCGTGTTCAGAGCTGGGAAAGCTGAGTCTGATAAGGAGTGGAACGATGGAGACGGAACACACACCTTCGAGCGGGACGATCACGACCTCCTCACGGCCCTCCCGACACCATTTTTTGAGGTGATAGATGCCGTTGACGAGCACGCTCGCGTCCACCACCACGATATCCGCGTCCTTGTGGCCCTTGGCCGAGTCCTCGCTCCTCCTCCCCTCTCCGTCCGCCTTCTGGCCCTTCATGCCCTCTCCATCCTCGTTCCGCCTCTTCAGGATCTTCGGGTTCGCATTGGAGCCAGAGAAGTTGCGTTTGGCCTCTGCGCCGCCGCGCCATGTCTCCGGGCTGCGGCGCCCGCGCCAGTTTCCGTTCGTATGCACCGTCTTCTCCAGCTGCTCGACCTTGTGGTTGAGGAACGCAGCGCCGAGGGCGCGGGACATTGCAAGTTTGTTCGGGGCGACCTTCGCGTCCGCCATCGTCGTCGCCATCGTCGTCGTCGTGGTAGAAAGTCAAGGTGGTGGTGGCTGAGCTCCGAACCTCCCCACGGAGGGGTAAGGGCGCTTGGTCCGCTTTCGGAAGCGTGTCACGCTCTGTCATCCGCTTTGTCACGGCTTTGTCACACCTTAGCACCACCCTCTTCAAGCGCCTGCCAGTGTTTGTGGCCCAACGCGGTACTACCTGGTACTAGTAGTAAGTACCAGTAAGCAGTGTTGCAAATTCGCTCCTGCAGTCTTTCGCTATCACTCTCTGCGACCGAAGACCCCTAACGAATGGTTTCGTTTGGCTATTTAAATAGCCTTTATGTCAGGGTGACCACAGCGTCCGAAGAAACTCAAGCGCGGCGTTGGTGAAGCCTCCCGCCTCGCCGACTCGGAGATCGTCCAACTACGCGCCAAATATCCGGACGTATTGTTCAGAAAGCTCGCACAATGTTCAGCAGGCTATCCTGCGGCGATGCCCGTCCTTCAGCGGACATCATGACACTGACAGTTGCACGTCGTTCTCCGCTTCAAATGTTGCAGAATCATATATCAAGCTGGCCGGACAATGTGCTCTGCTTCGAGGCTCGGTGCACCTTGCTGGACTGGGAGGTTGAGCATGAATGCACCGAAGCTTCTTCCGATGAGCTGAACGATTCGAGGATTGCGCATGTGAAGCGTTTGTCAGACCGGCCACTAGCGGTGTCAGATTAGCGAAAGCCCCGACCCACGCCAAGCAACCCTGTCAATGTTCGTCGACGCCTCGAAGGACGAAGGTGGATGGCCCACAGACGACGTGGGGGAAGACCAACCGCAGGAAGAGCGCGGTCCCAGACAACATTTGACCGCGCTCAACAAGATGCATCCTCGCGCCTGCAACCCACGTCCGGCATGCCCGCACCTGGGGCGTTCTCTCGGTCTACCACAGAGAAGCGGTCCCACAATGATGGCCAGTAGAAGGGCAAACGAACGGCCGGTGCTCGCGGCTGAGCTTGCACACTTTCCTGCCTGACATCGCTGCATGGCCCGTCTGTGGTTTCTATTGTGCTACCTCCGTTCGCTCCCCACCAACGTCGAGTACTGCACTAGTCCGCGATGTGTCTGCGAGTCCTCAATCGCACGGCATCCTGTTATTACTACTTGGAGTTCAATGTGTACAGATGTACTCTACAGAGTCTACACAAACGAATGCTGATGATCTTCAGTTGGTCCAAGTAACTTGAAGTAAGTACAGTAGGCGCGGCTGTCTCCGGACGCCACAACGCCAGACCAAGAGACGCCCGTGTGCCTCCGTGTGTTTCGTGCCTTCATCATCCGGCGTGAATTCCGTCTGCATTTGTTCTCTATATCTATGCATTCCATTGCCACGGTGTTCCAGTGCCAAGATGGAAGTGGTGAGAGATTGTGGACGTATTTGCTTCAAGCTATCGGGCCTCTTAGACCCCTGATCCGCCGGGGCTCGCAATAGAGAGGGAATCGCATTCGAGAAGACTGCGGACAGGAATCGATAACGAGACGACGTGCGGGGGCCGTTGGAGGAGACTGGGGTCCGGGGATGAGAACCCCACGTCGCATGCCGAGAACGAAGGTATTTCCTCTGCGTTCGATGCTCGTGAGGGTGCTTAGCGATATCTGACAAACGCCCTCGTTCCGGACCCAGCCCTCCGGCTTCCGATGTGTGGAAGTTGAACATTTTCACCGAGGACATTCTCACATGTTCCTACCCGTAACATGCTGAATACATAGCTGAAACCTGAAAAAATGTCGATTGTATGTGCTTATTGATTAAAGGTTGCTTACATGCTGGCAAATACTATGAATGTAAGCCAAGTGTTGGATGCATTTCCGCGGGGGCCACATATCGAGAACATTTGCTATGAAATCTTCCCGGTTCTTTCAAAGAAATCATTGATAACATGGAAAAGAGAGAACACATGTTTCTAGCAATGATACCTCACAGAACATGGGATCGCAGTATGATACATACATAACGTATGTTCCCGGACACAACGAGCACAATGTTGCTTACATGATCGATGGATGTTATTTAACTTTACATAGTATTGAAATTAACCATGTTGTCTGGATGTTTGCACTGCCGCCATATTCGATACCATCATGCCATCATAATTTATGCTTTGCCTATGAACCGGCATGAGACATCCCGTAAGCATTAAAATGAACTTATTATATGCTTGCCGCATGTTCCTTCGAGGGTTACAAACGCTACATACGGTTTACATTTTTTCAGGTTTCAGCTATGTATTCAGCATGTTACGGGTAGGAACATGTGAGAATGTCCTCGGTGTTTGTTTACGCGAGCGTAGGGCCGAGACATCGCAGACGGGTTCACCCTGCGGCACAAGGCCGCTGCAGATGCAGCTGTCGCGGATGCTGAGCACTAAGGACTCAGGAGCGGTTGCGCTGGCAGCAGCGCGGGGCGAGGCGGGGTCCGGGGCAGAGCGATGGTCGCGGCGCCCGCCTGGCCCCGCGCCGGGCGAGGAGTCGGACTCGGAGGGCGGGAAAACGAATCGTCGGTGGCTGGTCGGCGGGTGATTGGCCGACGAGAGGACTCCACCGCCGAGCGTGCGCGAGAAAAATTGCAGGGTAAACCGGGGCGGCCGGGTGATGTCATCCTCTCGGGCGGGTGTCCTTATAAGCACTTGCAGCCTCGGAAACGCACGCTCTCTCGTTTGCTTGCTCTAATCCCCTCATCCGAGCACAGCGTTCTCGCACGACCGCAACGACCTGGACGACGTCTAAGGACCATCTCACAATACCCACGGGCGTTTAGCTCCGATCACTTCCGCACTCATGGCTCTCTTCTATGTGTGAGTACTCGCTCGCTCTCCTACTGCATGGTCTGGCTCACACTAGTTCTCTTGCAGTGATGGTCTGCCCATCGGGTGGATAGCCATCATGCTGGCTGTCCTCGCCTCCATGGGAGGCTTCATCTTCGGTGTACGTCTCAGCGTCCATTCCACGCTGCCTGCATTCCCCCTCACCCTCCGTTGCAGTATGACACCGGTCAAATTTCCGATATCCTCCTCATGGACGATTTCCTCCTCCGCTTCTCCACATGCACAACTCCTGGAGACGTCTCCACATGCTCGTTCTCCACCGTCCGTGAAGGTCTCATCGTCGCTCTCCTCTCCATCGGCACTCTCGTCGGCGCTCTCATCGGTGCACCGTAAGTAGTAGTGTTGGCTTCCTCACATCTCTCCCTCTGACTCTATGGCACTCCAGGACTGCCGACTTCTTGGGTCGTCGGTATGCCATGACCGCCGAGTGTGTGGTCTTCATGATTGGTGTCATCATCCAAATCACCTCCTTCCACTCTTGGGTCCAGTTCGCAATCGGCCGTCTCGTCAGTGGCTTGGGCGTCGGTTCCCTCAGCGCTGCGGTGCCGATGTACCAGGCGGAGACTGCACCACCCCAGATCCGTGGTACTCTTACTGCGACCTATCAGTACGTATGATCGCGCGCTTCACCCCAACGTCATAGAGCGCTAACATCGATCTGCTGTGCAGGCTCTTCATCACTTTTGGTATTCTTGTTGCCTGTAAGTGTCACAGCCCCTGTGCTTGGATGTTCTTCTGACACCGTCCTCTTGCAGATTGTATTTCTATTGGAGCCCGAGACATCAGCGGCTCCGGTTCATGGCGCACTGTCGTCGGCATTGGTCTCCTCTGGCCGCTCATCCTCGGCATCGGTATTCTCTTCATGCCCGAGAGTCCTCGGTGCGTCTACACCCTCCCATGTGCTCCTCCCCCTCAGCGGTTCTGACCTTGACGTAGGTGGCTCACTGCTCACTCCCGATTCCCTGAGGCGCGTCGCGCAATCGCGGCTACTCGTGGTATTCCCGAGTCGGAGGCAGAAGATCACTTCTTCGTCCATCGCGAGGTGCGTCCGTTTATCGGACCGGCCGTTCTGCTCGCGCTTACTTACTCAATACACGTAACAGCTTGAGGAGATGAAATCCGCCATTGAGTTCGAGAGCAAGGTCAAGGCCGGCTGGATCGACTGCTTCAAGCCCCAGCGCATGCAGCTCTACCGCACGCTCCTAGGCATGACGCTGCAAATGTTCCAGCAGCTCACCGGCGCCAACTACTTCTTCTACGTAAGTGCACTGTCGTAACACTTACCCCGGATCTTGTGGGCGCTGACACAGGGGCCGTTACCCCACCTTTGCTCGTGCAGTACGGCGCTACCATCTTCACGTCCGTCGGCATCTCGGACTCTTTCGTCACCCAGATCATCCTCGGTGCCGTCAACTTCGGCTGCACGTTCGGTGGCATGTATGTCATGGAGCGGGTACGTCGACCTTCTATCCGGCCTCTCCGCACCGGTTTGGTACTGAGCATCGTCTTCTGCAGTTCGGCCGTCGCTTCCCGCTGATCATCGGCGGTGTCTGGCAATCGATATGGTTGTTCGTCTTCGCTGCGGCCGGTACGGCCAAGGACCCCACGACCGACGAAGGCATCGGCAAGCGTATGTCCTATCCATTGTGTTTCTTACACCGGACTCGTACTCACACGCGTTCCGATTAGTGATGATCGTCAGTGCTTGCTTGTTCATTCTCGGTTACGCTATGACTTGGGCGCCGTAAGTCCTCCACAATGAGATCCATCTTTCTCGTCTTACTCACCATCCGCTCCAGTGGTGTATGGATTCTCATCGGCGAGACCTTCCCCACGCGTACGCGTGCCCGCCAGGCCGCGCTCTCCACCGCATCCAACTGGCTCTGGAACTTCCTCCTCGCCTTCTTCACGCCCTTCATCGTGCGGGACATCCAGTACCGGTACGGGTTCGTGTTCGCGGCGTGCAACCTCGCGGGCGCGGTGATCGTCTACTTCTTCCTGTACGAGTCCTCGGACCTCTCGCTCGAGTCCGTCGACATGATGTACTGCGACCCGACGTGCAAGCCGTGGACGTCGCGCACCTGGGCCCCCGCGGGCTTCAACTCCCGCCAGGACCTCGTCGAGCAGGCGCGCGCGGCGGAGATGCACAAGCCGCTGGAGGCCGGCGGGGGTGAGGAGACGCGGTTCGAGAAGGCGGGCGGCCCCGCGGACGCGGCGCCCCGCGTCTGAGCGCACAGTGGTGGTGGAGGACGCGCAGTGAAAAGCAGTGTTGCGGCATATTCCCCCTTTCTCTGTTTCCTCTCTTTTTCGTTGTCGCTATTCACCTGGGAGGATCGTCTCGTCATTCCACATCCACGCACGCATGGCACCTGTTGCTCTGCTCCATCTCACGCATTCCCCGGGCAGACACTCCCCTCATACTCACCCTCATACTCATGTGTAGTGTAGGATAGACAGACCGAAGGCACTTAGCTTATATCTATTGTAATTATCTAATAGCTCTCTATGATGACGCTATGACCTTGTTTCCGTCCCTTCCCGGCTCCGAGTCCCCGCTGCCTCTGTGATCGCTCTTTAATATGCTCTTTCTCTATTTTCGCTCTGCCGTCCATCGTCCTGGCTCTCTCGCGTCGGTGAGGAGGGCTCCTCCACTGCTTCTCAGCTGAGGGTTATGGCCTGTATGGTAAAATACGGACAAGGTTTCAATGTGCACCTGCGTCTACTGCATCCCATTCAGACCCACGCGGACCCTGTTTGGCGGCACTTATGGCGCACTGTCTGACTATAGCTAACACTCATGTGTTGACGTGCTCTATCAAACAATCCCCGCGTGTGCGCGTATAGCAACCTACAGCGCGCCGCACGACTGCGCGCACAAGCATACATCATACGGTCGCATCCGACGACTCTCGTTTTTGCGAGGCAGTACCGTACCGTACGCGCGGAGCGTACGATAGAGCTCCCTGAAGAGTCCTCGCACACGCCGACGTGGCTCGATGAGTGAATGCCAGTGCCCCGCATGCCGCAGCGCTCTGCGGTGCACGCCCCTGCACTGACAGCGTGGTGGACTACCCGTGAACTCCGGCTGCAACCGGCACTTCATACAGAGCGCGACTGTTTGCGAATCAACATCCACATTGGATGTCATTACGGTACTCGACCCCGATTCACTGATGTCGCACACAATGGATCCTGCCGCCCTCATTCGTCCCTACGTCACGTAAAGACGTCCGTGTGGGACCATCGAATCGGACGTGCCACCCAAACGTCAGGTGGCCTCCGGCGGGAGATGCTGCTCTGCACGCCTAGCGAGTGGACCGCTGCGTCCGTCTCGCCGGCGACAACGCAAAGCTGTATATGTAGCCCGTAAGAGGTTCTGCGTGGGGAATGTTACATGCAACAGAAGCTGCATAGTTTCAGCTCTCAGTTTCCTCCGGCTGATCATGCCTAAGCAAAAGCAAAATGGTCGGGATTTATCCAAAGGTAAGGGCCGTCGTCATCGGACATGCTAAACGCGAGCCGTTAGAGCCATCAATGATGCTCGAAGTACTAGACGCGTGCGAAACAGTACTTACGAAACACCACGGAACGCAGTCAACGTCGTGTCCAGTGTCCACCGCACCGCACCGTGACTGTCTTGTTCGACGCGCCAGGGGAGCCAGATATTCTTGAGGCCTTCACGCTGCAACGCGCACACGTACCGGATGGCGGGGGAGCCGATGTGACGAGCGACTTCCATTGCAGCGCATTGCAGCAACTGGAACTGGCCGTCTCTGGGATCGGTGGGCTGCGGGAAGTCGAAACGAACGCGGAGCATGCGAAGTCTGTCGTATGACGAGAATTGTCGTGCGAACCACATCTGAGTCGAATGAAGTCAGTCACAGCGGAGACGCGCGGAACGGACACTTACCACGGGCACCTCATCGGTATCCGCACCGCGATATCGGTAGATGGTGAGCATCTTTAAGCCCGGAAACAAGACGGGCAGTCTGTGGAGGAGCGTCTCCTCCTGTGTGTACGTGACGTATTCTACGTCGAAAAGCTCAAGCTTTGGCAGACGAGTCTTCTCGAGGAGGAAGAGCAACTCCGAAGAAGACAGAATGGGAGACCGCCAACCGAGTTGATTCAGTGCCCTACCGGAGTTCTGTCCTCGATAGAGACAATGTCGAGGCCAACATTGGAGGGTTAGGCGACGGAGGGCCGGTGGAAGATGAGAGTAGAAAGCGTCAGTCGGATCCGGATGTGCGACGGTGAGCTCCTCAAGTTCCGGACATGGGAAGGCTTCGCAGGCGAATGGAGGAGGTTCCAAGATAACACACTGTGAATGCCTCAGTAAAGCCAGAAGGAAAGTCAAAGAACGGAGCTGGGGCATATGGGAGACCAATAAAATGACGGGTGGCGCACTTCTCCCAACAGCAGCCTCGTCCTTGAGATGTAAGCGACGAAGTTCAGGCCAATACAGTGATGAGATGACCGACAAGGGCGCTAAGCCAAGAGGTAATCGCAGATGCATGAGGGACGCCGCTGATTGTTGGAGGATGAACCGCAACAGTGTCACTTCGCCCATGTAGTGACGCTAAAGATGTATGTAGTCCCTGCGTAAGTATTCGAAGGACTCGAGAGGAGCGACTGCAAAGCCTTCAGCATCACAGGGAAAGGGCTGACCGCGGTCGGGACAGGGTCTGAGGGAATAGTGGCGGATACGTGGTGCGGGGAGCAGCGCTCGAATACCGTCCCAAGGTATGCCAATAGCGCGCACCTGGGAGATGTCAATAGAGTACAGAAGAGGCATTCGGCACAAGAAGTCTGTCGGAGGGTGCTCCATATCGCCCATGTCGGGACGAGACACGTCATAATCATGGCACGACAACCCGCCGAAGAAGATTCGTCTAAGAGACAAAACGACGGCGTCAGTCATACAACGGGTTTCGCGAATACAAGTATGCGTACCTCACATATGGCCAAACGTCACTCGATGTACGGAATAAGCTTCCAGTGAAGACTTCTGTGGCCACATTGATGCAAACGTCCGAGAAGAGGCGGGGTTTACTGGCCTGCCTGAACCACTTGCACGTTGCAGAGAAATGCTTCAATTCTCGGATAGAAAGAAGCCCGACGATTCCCAGTATCACATCAATGTTCAATGCAAACAGGTAGCACCTGCCGTAGTTGTGATGAAAGCGTGAGATACAGTCCGGCTTGAGCATGTATCAGCACTCACGGAGAACCCTCCTTATCAAAAGACTCAGAACAGCTGTTACGAGGTCGTGCACCCTCAGCCTGCACAGAGCAAGGTGGAACTCCCAATGACCGTAGACACTCTTTTTTGCCTTGTCTTCAAAGTTTGTCGTGCGAATGCCAGTGTGAAGCCCAGGTCAGGGCAGGAGGCAGCAGAGGAAACCCAGAGTGACCCTCCGAATCGCGGATTATGTAGATACCGGCCTTCAAGTTCTCACGCCTCAGGCCTCAACGTCTCTGAACTAAGTATACTCGCCTCAGTACAAACTACCTAGTGACTCCGAGAAGTCCTCCTCAGCTCCCAACCATTGCTGCTGACGTTCCTTTCTGCCACGCCTCGCCTGACCGGTACCAAAGCGTTCGGTGAACGCCCGAAGCCAGAAGGGCGCATGCATGTCGATCGCGTGTCCAAGTTGACGCCACGCCGGTCGCTGAGCTTAGGCCTCCTCCGCCTCCCGCGCCTTAGACCGTTCTTCACTCCCAATGTCCCGTTTCTGGACTGATATGATCTTGTAGAAAAAGAGGAGGACCCGCGGTACGACCCACAAGTTTTTTACCCGTTCGACTCGGGGAAGTACTCGGTGCGCGGTACACAGTTACTACCATCGGTAAGCTTGACTATGGGGCGTATCTGACCGTCTGGCCTCTGTCGTGACTTCGTGTAGGCGCAGCGTGATGCGGCACTTGCGGCGCAATGGATTGCTGAGCTAACTTGTATACCAATCGCCTAGATAGCAGACACACAACTGACTATGTACGTACGTAGCAAGCGTCCACGATCAAGTGTGTGCCCTCGGACATTCAACAGTCTTTCCGGCATCGACCACGATGCATGCCACTGCATCCGACGCTCACTGCCAGCTGGACAATGTCGAGATTAGGGACTACTGATGTGAACCATGACCGATGCGGTGTACGCGTGCCTGTGTTGAGATTCTGAGCTGCGTGTGGTTGGGGCCGCTCAGGACTATGTTCGCAGCTGTAATCTGGTTACGTACACGATTGGCATGCTGTCATCCACGCGGTTGACTCGTGGTACTAGAACTCCTTCGTCCGCGAACTCTGCATTCCGGTAGAAATGACAGGCAGCATCCACGAGCGCATCTCCACGTCCACTTCGGAGCTTGGGCACGTTAACGACGCAAGAGTGGCGAAGCGACTTCGAGTCGTCCGCCCTCGCTATGTACCCCTTCTGCATCGGATACGCGAGCATCCTGTAGACCTCCTCACCATGGTAGAGCAAGTCACAGACTGTGAGCGCACATTCATACAAGGACTCGGACTCCGATTTCGACGCTTAGCTGATATGATGACCAGGTCTGGATGCCCTCTTCCACGGAGCACACATTCTGCACGGCGACATCAGTGTCAACAGCATTGTGTGGTCACCTTCTGAGTCCGCCAGTAGCGAGGGCAACTTCGTCCTCTGCGATTTGGATACTGCGCTGGACCTAGACCAAGACGGATCTGCGACTGTCCATGTCGCTACGACACCCCGCTGGCACCGTACGGGCACCTTACCCTTCCTCGCAATCGAACTCATCAAGGGCCCCGAAACGCCCCATCGGCTGCACCATAACTACGAATCTCTGTTCTGGGTGGTACTGTGGTGCGCGATGAAGGCCGACTACCACGCGGCGGGCACGGACCGGGCTGTTATCGACAAATCCCTCAATAAGTGGGAATCGATTCGTCCGAGAGACATCGTATCAGAGAAGACAAAAGTCTTGGCGATGACTTGGGAAGAACTCCCGATCCCGAAACGCTTCAAAGAGTCAAGCCACATCTCTGATTTCGTAGACAATTTCCGAACGTTCATTCACGAGGCACCAGGTAAAGTGAACACCGTGCTCAGAAAGCAACGCTCCAGATCCGGGATAGCAGTCCAGGACCGAAGTGAAATCCTGGACACCATCGTTTGCAAGGAGAGAATCAGGGCAATGTTGAAGGAGGCTGCGGAATTGGCGTAGTATCTCGTACTGATGAAGTTGGGAGCTCAGGATGTGGAGCAGCAAGATGTAGATTGGCTTACCCGTTCTGTTGACGAGATGGTCCGTTATCGTTCACAAGCCATCCGCGCGCGTGGAATGTGTGTAAATATCATGAAGACTTCCGAAAGATATTCAGCTACTAGTAGTAATTCGCTTCAAGTCGTAACTCTAACCAATGAGTTTTCAGTCTTAAGTTCTGAGCGATCTGCTACTGACTTAATGCCTAACGGCGGGCAAGCCGCGTTCCTCGACCATGACGAGTCGCGCACGAACTCGGACGGGCGCGAGGTGGCGGTGCTCGTTGTCCATCGCCGATTCGCGCATCGGCCATCGTTGTGAGACGAACAGTGCAATATCGTGCAAGTCGGGATTTGTGGGCGCAATAACGCTCGAAACAACCATCGTCTTTGTTATTCACTGTCATACATGCGTATGGACAGCGCTCATGCATCATGCGCTGGGCGAGCTGGATGGCGAAGGGCGCCTATATGGTCCACGGCGAATGCCGAAGAGCGAGTGCATTCCGGATGAGGCAGCTCTCCGGCGCCAGTCACCTTGAACCTAGCCATCCACTACCAGCCCGGCCCTTTGTTCGACGCAACAAACGTCCTTTGTCCTGCCCCCGGTACGCGGCCACATGACCCAAAGACGCGTACGTTGACTGATGGATCAATAGCATAGCCGATCCTGGTTCGTTTCTGGCCACAACCACCACCTCCACTATAGTCCTCGTCTCCCCATAAATACGCCATACCCAAACCAACCTCTAGTTCGTCCTCTCTCTCATCTCCTACAATGTCTCTTACTAACGTCACCAGCACTCCCATTGCGCTCAACAAGATCTCGACGCACTTTGCTTCAGCACCTGTTCGCATCGCAAAGGAATTCCTATCACTTGCCCAATACCGCTTGGCTCTCGTCAACGACATGGCTCACAAGGCTATCCGCATGGAGGTCGCCGACTTCGCCGACCGGTTCCTTTCTCTACCAACAGGCGTTGCGCTTCAAGACCAGCCCGCTTGGGGCACAGACATCTTCGCCGGCTTGATGGAAGGTGGTGCTCTCCTAGAGAGCGAGATTGCGGACAGATTTGTACGTCGGCCACATCGTGCGGGCGGTTGATCTTAGCCACTGACATGTATCAGATCGACGCGATCAACATCGGCAACGTAGCGCCAGGTCTCAAGATGGCACAGTCTCCCGACAAGCCCGAGATCGACGACGTCGACGACTTTAAACAGAAGATCGATGCGGCCTTCTACAAAGCGGGCGACGTGCCCACAGACGGCCGTCCTCACTGGGGCGACCAGCTCATCTCCGTCGAGTTCAAGCGCCATGAGACGAACAAAGACCCGTTCGACGACCGCGACGACCGCGAGCTCGATGCTACCGCCGACGAACGCAAGAAGGTCCGCGGGCAGATCATCAGCTACGCCGAGGTTGTCTTCCGTGTCCAGCACCGGACATTCCTCTTCATGCTCCTGATAATTGGCCGCAACTTTCGCCTTCTCCGCTGGGACCGATCGGGCACGATTGTGACGCGTGCTATCGACTACGTTGCTGAGCCAGAAGTCCTATGCGAGCTCCTCTGGCGCATGTCGCTGCAGACTGACGAGCAGCTCGGGCTTGACCCGAGTGCGACTCGCCTTCGATCCCACGACCGCGACTACAACCTGATGGACTTCTACGCTCAAGAGCACGCTGCTGATCTTGCTACGCACGAGCGTGTACTGACAGCGGAGGAACTGAAGACGATGGGCGACCCCCCTGTGTTCAAGTACGTCCGTGCATCATTCGCGCACTCCCTTGCTTCCAGCTGGCCACGCTACCGTCTCGAAGTACCCTGTGAGGGCGGTGTGCGCACGTTCCTCGTTTGTCGACCGATGTTCTTCGCCAACGGCATGGCCGGGAGGGGAACGAGAGGATACGTCGCGCTTGACTGCCAGACGCAGAGGTTCGTGTGGTTGAAGGATGTCTGGCGGGTGTACTACAAGCGGCTCATGCAGGAGGGCGCTGTCCTCGAGAAGTTGAACAAGGACAAGGTCGTCCATGTGCCCACTCTGCTCTGCCATGGAGACATCAGGGAGCAGACAACGCTGACTTCCGACATCTGGGAGGATGCACAGGCTGCTGCTGCTGCTGCCGCCGCCGCCGCTTCCGGGTCTGCATCCGCGACTACTCTGCCGTCTTCTCTATCCCTACGCAAGTTGCCCCCCTCCTCTTCTAGAACCCTAGTCGCGCCAGAAATCTCCAAGTCGTCAGGATCTCACAAGCGATCACGAACGGCAGTGGAAATCGAAGAGACGGAGGGCGAAGAGGAGGAAACCCTGCGGCGCCACCGGCACTACCGGATCGTGGTGGAGGAGGTATCCCTGCCACTATCCCAGTTCTCGTGTGGACAGCAGCTAGTCCTCACCATCATTCACTGTCTCAAAGGTATGTTCGACATTCCACTTGAACGTACACATGACTGACGCGGGTTACAGCACATCAAGGTGCCTTCGAGAAGTCGGGAATCATGCACCGCGATGTCAGCGGCGGCAACATCTTGATCCATCCCATTGTGAAACCACGCCGGGAAGACGGTCGACTTTGCGTTGCATGGGAAGGCCTGCTTTCCGACTGGGAGTTGTCGAAACCTTCGAACATCCCGGAGCTTCTCCCACTTCGCCGTCAGCCACCGAGAACGGTATGTCTGCTGGTCATACTTGGACTGCTATGCAAGCTGACTTGTTGATGTAGGGAACGTGGCAATTCCTGTCTGTGGCCATGCTGTCGGGCGTTCCGAAGGCGGTGGAGATTCCCGACGAACTGGAATCATTCCTGCACGTCCTCCTCTACTATTCTGTTCGGTATCTCCGATCCAACTGTCACAATCCCGCGGAATTCATCGAGAGCTACTTCGACGCGTACAGCCTTCACGACGGAGTATATACCTGTGGAGTAGTCAAGAAGCATGCTCTAAGAGACGGTCGTCTCGAGGCTAGCGACGACGTCGCCATCAAGTTCGACTCTCCCCTCGATAGAATTTTTAAGAAACTCCTGTCGTGGTTCATGGCCTTCTACGCGGTTCGCGCCTACAAAAACATGCAGTCTGAAGCGAAGAAGACGCTTGGTCTCTCCACCGCTTTGAAGACCCCTTCGAGAACCCGCGCAAGTAACAACACTAGTACGGTGCGGACGAAGCCTATCGAGGCCGCTGAATCCGCCGACGACACGGAATCCACCGAAGAGTCTTCGGATGACGAGGACGAGGAATCCACGCCGGAACCTACAGCCAAAGAAAAGAAGTTCGCTGAGCGGCTGAAGAAGCATTCAAGCGTGATCAAGATGCTGCGCAACGCGTTCGACGATTCTGAAGAGTGGGAATCCGAGGACAAAGTAGGCGATCGCGTACCGGACGATTACGAACCCCGCTACCCTATCGCGAAGGAGAAGGGGCCGTCTACTCAGACGGTGAAGCGTCAAAGGACGGCGTCGATGGCGGTGCAACAGGAGTGGCACATCGACGACATTCCTGTGCCAAGCCGCGCGACGAAGTCAATGTTCAAATGACCGTCGCAGCTACTTCGACGGCTTAACACCCTATTCACCTTGTTCGCTTTGTACCCAAGTGAAGCTTTGAACCGATTGCTCGTCCATGTATATACCTGCCACCCGTATTTTGGATACCCTCTCGCACATCCCTCCTTGTTAGAAAACGTCATTTTAGCTACTCTCGCGCGTCATATGTATATTTTTGCGGACACTCTCGGTAATGTTATGGTCTTGAAACATTCGGTTACCACAGAACATCGTAGACCTGCACGGTATCAAACACTCTAAGAAATGTGACGAGATGCCGCGCACGCCGCGTGCACGTCGCCGCGGGGCACAATGTCCTTCATATCCGATTTCAAGTTGTACGCGGTCACGGTGAGCTCAAGGACGGCATTACCGTGTGCGGCGGTAAGGTCAGCGTCCTTCGCGATGACTGGGATTGGAATGGGTGGGATTGTCTTCACCGCATGAATGCCTGCAACATTCCAGTAACTTTTTATCCCAGAATCCGCAGAGACAATGTAGCCGATGATGCCTCTCGAGACGGCTGACTGGACGCTTGGGATTGTCGCTGACGCGTAGATTCAAGTTGTTTGGCCATATCATAGGTCATGTATTTTGAAAAGGCGCGGGATCACTGACTCGGATTCACGGCGGACAAGAGCTCAGTGAGGGGTTGTAGCAAGACACGTCGTTCGATGGCATCGCGCATAAGTAGCACTGAGGGGTGGCGGTGGTGAAGGTACATGTAACGGTAGTTCCCGATGAGGCATGGCCACCGGCGCCAGTCCACCTTGTACCAAACCATCACTAACCTTGACTCGTAGTAAGAGCAGTCCAGAACGCCTAGACACGTTCTCATCAAGCGCGCCTGTGACAGCGACCACTTCCATGTCGCAAAGATGTCAGACATCTTTGGCCAGCAAATCCAAGATATTCGGCGCGATTTTCTCACCAACAACCGGGTGGGCAGGGTGATCGTCTGCTCTCGCTATATACCACTTCTGCAACGGCTTCGTGAGCACCCTTCAGACCTCCTCACGATGGTGGAGCAGATCACGAACTGTGAGTTTGCCTGCATACTTATCAGCCATTGAGGAGGTGCTGATGGGACTCGGATCTGAAGGCTTGCATGCTCTGTTCCATGACGCACATATTCTGCATCACGACGTCAGCGCGCACAACATCATGTGGCAACCCTCCCAATCGCCCGAAAGCGAGGGCGAGTTCGTCCTCTGCGATTTCGATCTGGCAGTCACCATTGAAGGAGGCGCTTCTGCCCCTTCCAATACCCGTGTCGCGACGGCGACGCATCGCACGGGTACCTTACCCTTCCTCGCAATCGAACTTCTCGAGAACCCCAAGACGCTCCATCGTCTGTACCATGATTACGAGTCTCTATTCTGGGTGGTACTTTGGTGCGCGATGAAGGCCGACTACCACACGGAGGGCACGAAGCGCGCTGCTATTGACGAGCTGCTCAATGAATGGGAAGAGGTTGATCTGAAGCAAGTAGCATCCCAGAAAAGGAGGGCTCTGAAGATGCATTGGAACGAGCTACCGATCCCTACACGCTTCAATGCGCCAATGAACATCAAGAACCTCATAATAAGATTCCAAGCGCTCATTGATGCGGCATCAGGTAAAGCGAACAAGGTGCAACTGGAGGAAGAGGACGAACCTGGAGGGACGATTCAGGACCATGGCGACATCATGGACACCATCATCTGCAAGAAGAAGATCTTGAAGATAGTAAAGAAGGCCAGGACGAAGATGGTAAAGAAGGCCAGGACGAAGTCAGATTAGGGGATGGTCTGTACGCTCGTTGTTGATTTGGATGAGCGTGCCTAGGATGTATGTGTGCAAGCAATGCTCATGATGACTTCCGAACTATGTCAATTTCATTCGAATGAATGCGGTCCCGTCAGTACTCAACCATTTGCAACTGGCACAGCCGCTGTTCTCCAGAGGTGCGAACTACTGATAGTTAGCTCAATATCATACAATCGTAGTACAGACTCAACTACTAGCGACTCAGCATCGAAGCCCCACGAACCCTACACATCTACCGCACATTAGCCAGCGGCGCACCCACCGCAGCCCGCTCGATGCCCTTAAAGATGATCTCCACTCTCTTCCGCGTCCCCTCATCCTCCGGCGCACCCACCGCGTCCTCACTCTCCCCATCCTCGCCCTCGTTGTCTGCCCCTCCCATCCCCGGGCGCACAGCCATGAACTCCGACACAAACTGCGCGATTCCGCGTTCGCCGACCTCTGCGTGCGCGCGCGGGCCCCATCGCCACTCGTACGCGGCGAGCACGCTGTCGTCGTGCGCGCCCGAGACGGCCTGCGTCCCGTGCTGCGACGCACGCGCGCGTTTGGGAGCGCCGCGGCCACCGCCGCCGAGCCGGTGCTTGTCGAGGTAGCCTTGGCGCGCGAGCTGGTTGAGGTAGGCGTCGATGGACAGGTTCTGTGAGGTGGACTGGCTGCTGAGAGGGATAGACGCGTTTGAGGGGAGCTGGAGGCGCTTTAGAATCGCGCGGAGGTCGTCTGTGCAACGGCTTGATGAGCCAAGTCATTTGGAGCCAGCGCGAAACTGACACTTACTGTCGTTGATAGATCGGCCCTCAACAAGGATGAGGGCCAGGATAACGTAGAGGATGCCAACCGAGGCGAGCTGGTCGGCGTGATGCCACGCAATTATGCTGCCAGTCGAGCGGGTACCGACTTGGTTATCGTCTTCCGCGCGGCGCGAACTCCTCGTTCTCGTCTGGATTCTCCGCCTGCTCAAGCTCGCGAATCTCAGCGTCTGATGCGCATGCCTTTTATGGATCAGTGCAGGGTCAAGAGTGGATCGTAGTATGTAGCTTTTCGTGCCCGTCGATGCGGCTATGGTGTGCAGTCAGCGAACTAGGCCTTGCAGGACTGACTGCTAGAGAGCGAACCTTTCCCAGCAGCCTTGAGCATTTCAGCGTCCTTCTCTTTGATTTCATGGTCTGGTAATGACGAGTGCAGCTCAACCAGTTCCATGCCAAAGGTGCGTTTCAAGATGTTGTTCGCAGCAGCGTATACCGCATTGAAGGACCGCGGATGGTATCCAAGCACTGCAGAGCAAATCTGTACTTCAGTGACGTCGAGCTAACCAACCGCTCGCTTGCTAACTGACAGGCACCAGAGAAGAGATCCCGTTTTGCTTCAGCGGCATAGACCTCTGCTCGTGAAAGAGCACCAAGCGGACAAGGTCTCTCGCTTTCCGCTCATTCTCCTGTGGTTCAAGCATTGGATTTCGAGTTAAAGGGGTCTATGTTCAAACACGTACCTGTTGTAGTTTCTCCACGGCGATGTCGACCTCTTCCACTGGACTCTGATCATCCTCATCGAGCCGTTCTGCAGGCCCTCATCGTGCTCTATCTCCCTACGTCCCTCGAGACGGCTGGGACTGTGGTGCTTGGATTTATCGTTGACACGTAGATTCTCTGACCATATCACAACTATGTATGTGGTTTGGAATGTCGCGGGGCAAAGGATAGACGGCGAACAGCAGTGTGGGGCGAAAGCAAGACGACGCGCGTCAGTACTCGACGCGTCGCGTGCAATAGCGTCGTGGTGGCGGTGCTGAATGTACTTGTCCGGCTCCAGTCCATCTTGGACTAAGTCACCAACAGCTATGACGCCCCCTTGTTCGACCGAACCTCGAAGCAATCGACATCGTCCTTCCTCCTCCACCTAGATATGCGACACAATCTGCTAGTTACGCGTAATCTGACAGATCTGCAATGGCACAGCCAGTCTCGATTCGTCTTCCGGCTGTAACTAGTACTGGGCCCCTCTCGCTCCGCATTGCTCTCGTCAGCGACATGGCTCACTAGGCTGTTTTCATGGACATCATTGATTTTGCAGAACCGCCTATTGGTCTTTCTCAAGGATTTGCCAGAGTGAGCAAGAGGCATTTTCATTTGTTTGTTCAAAGCTGGTGTTCCTCGCCCTCTCCCCCGCGCGGCACAACAGGTTCTCCGCCCTCACGCTCGAGTCCGCGTACTTATATGGTATTCCACAATCACGCGCGTTTGAACACTCGATAGGACCTCGTTGAGCGGGCCCGTGCGCGCGGCGGAGATGCCCACCCGGTTTGAAGTCGGCGGGAGTTAGGAGTACGATTCGGGTATGCAGATGTTGCGCCACGCGTTTGTCAGGTCGGTGGCGGTGGCGGAGGGTAGGAATTATTCGAGCTCAGTCTGTAAGCATTCTCTCCTTCTCTTCCTGACATGTCCCCTTGCGCTAATGCCTGATCACCCGAATCCACGCATGGCAACACCTGCTCCGCTCTACTATATCTCACGCATTCTTGCCGCACGCCCTCCTCTCATTCCCCATACTTCTATAGGTGATACGCCGGAACTGGCTTAGCCTCCGGGTCTCTGGAGCCGTACTGGGCGTAAGCAGAACCGAGACGACGTCCGACTACGTTCTTGCAAAAGCCTGCCAGTACGAGGTCTATATACTGACAATGGTAAGACTGGTTTTGCGACGAGGCAGCCGCCACCACGGACATGAAGTGGCGATGTTTTGTTCCCCCTTTACTGGTACGTAGCTTGCGCATTGGGAATGGCCCCGCTCGAGACCACTGATTGAGCCATGTGGCATCAGATGGACGAGGGACCTGGTATGCCGATCTAACCCCTGCACTCGATGTATAAGGGCAACTGCCCGGAACAATTCATGTTCAATTTGAATGATACTCACATGTGGCGGTTCTGGAACCAATGGTAGCAGGACCGCCTTGGGAATCATGCTTATCTCAGTGTGCGTCAACGCGCCACGTACCGTCGACATGATCTGAGATGGTCATGGAAGTCATGCTCCGGTAAAGGAACACACAAACACGCATCCACATCAAGCGATACGTCGCCTCGTGTTGAGACTATCGTTACTCTTGCAGCAGCAGAACAAAAACTCGCCACCAGTTATCCGCGGAGCCCACCGAAGTTGGCAAGCTTGAGTACGGGCAGTGCAATCCGCGGCCGGAATCCTGTTCTACAGCGGTCCACTTACATGCCATCACCTCGGAGTGGTGATTGTTGGTACAAGTCGATTCACGTCACCATATTCGCACCATGCCGGCCGCATGCCTGCTCGATTCGCCGCCGCCGCAGGACATACAATCACTCCACTCAAATAGCAAAGCTGTCCGCAGGCTGCCGTTGGCGTTGTGGCGGACAAGCTCTTGATAGGCCTTGAGCTTCGGAGACGGAGCCTGAGGACAATCCCAAGAGGTAACGATTTACGTACTATCTTCGAGTCGTTGGTTACTACTGAGCCGCATTCTTCGGTTGCAGTGTTACCTGCCAAATCAGCACAACAAAATCAATCGGGCCTTCACCAGTGAGTTCCTTCCGATCCGTGCCGCACCTCATGACACCACTAACACTGCCGTCATTCAGCCAGGAGTCGAGGCGATGTATGTACGCAGCCTCCGTGAATGGCATGGCAGCTGTGGACCTGCATCGTACCCTGCATAGCATAGCGTTTGAAATCGCCACACGCCATGCCAGTGCGGCGTCTTCACGGCCCTGCAGTCATAGCTTTCAGCTCGAGGAACATGCGGACCGATTGGTTCAGGATATTTCGAGGGTACAGAGCAACAGCTCGAGAGAGTGCGGCACCGTGTCTTGTATGCTGCCTCTCAGCCTGAAATCTGTACGCCACAACGCCACAAGAAGCAGGGGGAAGCTGAATCTCCAAGATCAGGCTGGTTGTTCCGCCACAACCTCATCTAACCTGGACTGCGGCAACCATTCTTCCAGTTGACTGTGCTTGGCAGTCGCGACAATCTAGCAAATGCGCAAGCACATCTAAAGCGGAACTACGACTGTGGATGCACATATTCAGCTTACCAGACGCCGCAACGCAGTGTCGAGGGATATAAAGACCCCTCGACGCTGTGGGGCAGCATACTCATCGAATCTACACTCCTCACACTAGTTCTTACACTCACTCGTGCACTCTAACAATGACCTACAATCAGTACCACCAGGGCAAGAAACTTCGCGGTCAATCTGAGGTCCGCAACCCCAGTCCACTAGGCAGGACTCCTTACACACTCCCGACCCTTCCGGATGTGTTCTCTGCGACTGAACACTCGGGAAGTTCACTGCCTGGGGATTCCAGCAGCGCGGCCGTCCTCGAATCGAGCTTCACAAGTCCTGTCTTAGTCGAATCCTCGGATGGAGAAGAGGGTGTCAGTGATGATGGACGCAGCAGACTCACAGACAGTCCGAGTCTTTCTCTCAGGCAGTACTCCCCTTCTTCGGACGCACCCCTTCCTGAGTCCAGCAATGTGTCCGAAGCAGAAGATGGCAGCGCTGATGAGGCTGAGCAGGAGTCACCCCTTGCCAAACGTTCAACGCGTCCCTCGAGCCCTCTGCAGTATGGTCACCGAGGCCATGCTAGAGACGACTACTCAAGTGCACTGCGCAGCCTTCCTCCGGACTCACCCCTTCCCGAGTCCAGTGATGTGCCCGAAGCAGAAGACGGCGGCGCCTACGAGGCTCAATCAGAGTCACCCCTTGCCAGTCACGGTCGTTCCACGCGTCCCTCGAGCCCTCTGCAGTATGGTCGGGGCCCTGCCAGCGCCGACTACTCAAGTGAACTGCGCGGGCCAGCTCCGGAATGGGGGCAACCTGCAACAGTGGCCACCGCTCCCAGATCCCTTGCAGAACAGATTCTGAATAGGTCAGACACTGAGTGGGCCACTCCGAACAATCCAAACACCCAGCAGACTCCGGTGCGCTATGGAACTGGTAGCATTCACTCAGGGGACTTCCTGGTTGCCAATGTTCATCCCCTGCTTCAACGCGAGATTATGAACTTCAAGAATCTCACACTGATCTCAAATTTTTCCTGGCTTTGTGCCGCGTTCAGACTCGGCATCCCCGAAAGTCGGACACTGTCTGAGCTCATTCAAGTGATCAACCTTGAAGCTGGGCACTGGCGGGAGACGCTTGCTGATGTTGTGAAGGAGATCGCCGACGCAAAAGATGAAAAATCAATGTACTTGCCACTCTGCACTTGGGCGAACAATATTGTCAACTTGGCGGACACAGAGAAGAATCCGACTCTTCAGGAAAAACTGAAATCGGTTCTTCCCCAGGTGGAAGATAGTGACCAATTCATACTTGGGGATATTTTCTTCGTCCCACATTATGACAAAGCTCCATTGAAGTCGACGGAAAACGAGCTCCAATCCGATCAGAAGTATACCGAGCGATACCCTGACATGGTTTGTGCACCACTGCACGGCAATACCGGGTCTGCTCCTTGTCCCTGGCACTCGTTGTTGCTGAGTTGGGAAGCGAAACTTCACCCAGAGCCGGGGTTCTGGACGGATGCCCCTCAGGATATCACGGCATCCAACATGAAGCCCATGCCGTCTGGAAAACAGCTCGCCTCTGCCAGAGCCCCCCCTGCCGTTGCAGTGTGCGGCGCTCCGGCGGGATCTTCCTCTACTAGTAGGGCTCAGGCCTCTCAGGCTCAAAGCCCCGCCGTGTCGACAGAGGGCTCTATCTCCGTGCTTGCCAAGAAGCGTGGCTCCGAAGCAATATCCGACGGGATCTCCGATGATCCCAGGAAGAAACCCGAGCTGATCAAAGCAAAACTTCGACCTCAGCACAGAGAAGCGATGTTGCAGACCGCCAATGGCATCCTTGATGCATTCCGTCACGCTCGGGGGTCACGTATCAGCGGCTTTGGCATAACGATAGTGCACACCACGTTATTCTTCTGGTTCTTCGATCCCTGCGGAGTGCTCAGAACAGAGGATCCCGTTGACCTCGCCAATGAAGAGCACTTTGCTACCATCGTCCTCCACTTTCTCGCATTTGCGCGGTTCAATTCTCAGGACTGGGGGGCCTTGCCAGACAGTGTATGGTCGAAGCCAACAGGTCCATATACGACGGGACAGTCTACCACCAGGGTGCCCAACAAGCCGGAGAATGCGCTGTTGCGGATTTACGAGAAGCAGCCCATTATGATCAGAGATGGCCTAACTGGATGCGTCGTGGACGTCAATTCGCCGACCAACGAGAAGATCAAACTTCGGGTGCGATTCAAGGGTTGCATCCACATGCAGCCCGCCCTTACCGGGCGTCGCACTGTCGTATATGCTGCGACGGAGGCCACAGCCGGTTACGACGAGGCGGGGGAGCTCAAGCTCGTCGCGAAGCTATCCTATCAGATAGAGACAAGAACGCCTGAACACGTTCTCATCAAACGCGCACGTGACAAGAACGTGCAATATATACCCACCGTCTACGGCCACAAGGACCTCTTCTCTGTGGCCAAGATGACGGACAGCTTCCGCGGGCGTGTCCATAAAGCCTGGCCCGATTTCGTCACTGATGATAGGGTTGCCAGATTAATCGTTTTCCCTCGCTATGTGCCACTCCTGCAACGGCTTCATGAGCACCCTCCAGACCTCCTCACGATGGTGGAGCATATCACAGACTGTGAGTTCGCCTTCCTATGAGTTATGAGTATTGATGGAGTTCTGACATAGTTTGGATATGAAGGCTTGCATGCTCTGTTCCATGACGCACAAATCCTACATCGCGACGTCAGCGCGTACAACATCATGTGGCAACCCTCCGACGAATCGCCCGATAGAAAGGGCAAATTCATCCTCTGCGATTTCGATCTGGCGATCGTTACAGGAGGAGGCGCTGCTGTCCCTGCTACCCCTGCCAAAACCCGCGTCGCGACGGCGCCACACCGCACGGGTACCTTACCCTTCCTCGCAATCGAACTCATCAAGAGCCCCGAAACGCTCCATCGGCTGCATCATGACTACGAATCTCTGTTCTGGGTGGTACTGTGGTGCGCAATGAAGGCGGACTACCATAAGGTGGGCACGGACCGGAAAGCTATCGACAAGCTGCTCAATAAGTGGGAATCAATCTATCCGGAGGTAATATTACTGGAGAAAAAGGATGATCTGGTGATGCCTTGGGATGAGCTACCTATCCCTCATCGCTTCAAAGACTCAAGCCGCATTTCTGCTTTCATAGACGGTTTCCGGACGTTCATTTACGAGGCATCAGGTCAAGTGAACACCGCGCTCAGAAAGCAACGCTTCAAATCCGGGATAGCGGTCAAGGACCGAAGTGACATCCTGGACACCATCATTTGCAAGGAGAGAATCAGGGCAATACTGAAGGAGGCTGCCGAATCGGCCTAGGGGATGGTCCGGCTTGTGACGGTGTCTTTCGAGTCCGTACTGTAGAAGTTGGAAGCTGAGGATGTGGAGGAACAAGATGTTGGTGGTGTTACGCACTATGTTAACGAGATTGTTATTGTTCGCGAGCCATTGCCGTGCCTGGAACTTCTGTTCACAAAGTTCATGAAGACTTCTGAACGATCTCGAGATACTAGAAGGCAAATTGAAGTCTCGCAAATGCATTCTCGTGGCACTCAACCATTTACAATTGGCAGAGCCGATTCCCTCTCGAGGTACTGAACTACTGACGGCTAGATTGCTCGATATCGTACAATCATACAGAGTCAACCAGTATTGACTCAGTGTCGAATCCCCATAAACCGCACGCATCTACCGCACATCAGCCAACGGTGCACCCGCCGCAGCCCGCTCGATGCCCTTGAAGATGATCTCCACTCTCTTCCGCGTCCCCTCATCCTCCGGCGCACCCACCGCGTCCTCATTCTCCCCATCCTCGCCCTCGTCGTCCGCCCCTCCCATTCCTGGGCGCACCGCCATGAACTCCGCCACGAACTGCGCGATCCCGCGTTCGCCGACCTCTGCGTGCGCGCGCGGGCCCCATCGCCACTCGTACGCGGCGAGCACGCTATCGTCGTGCGCGCCCGAGGCGGCCTGCGTCCCGTGCTGCGACGCACGCGCGCGTTTGGGTGCGCCGCGGCCACCGCCGCCGAGCCGGTGCTTGTCGAGGTAGCCTTGGCGCGCGAGCTGCGTGAGGTACGCGTCGATGGACAGGTTCTGTGAGGTGGACTGGCTGCTGAGAGGGATAGACGCGTTCGAGGGGAGCTGGAGGCGCTTCAGAATCGCGCGGAGGTCGTCTGCACGTTGGCTGGATGAGCCAATGTACCTGAAGTCAGCGCATAACTGACACTTACTGTCGTTGATAGACCGGCCCTCTACGAGGATAAGGGCCAGGATAACGTAGAGAATGCCGACTGAGGCGAGCTGGTCTGCGTGATGCCACGCAAATATGCTCCCCGTTGAGCGGGTGCCGACTGGGTTATCGTCTTCTGCAAACTCCTCGTTCTCGTCTGGATTCTCCGCCTGCTCCAGCTCGCGGATCTCAGCGTCTGGTGCGCATGCCTTCTCGATCAGTGCGGCGTCAAGGGTGGATCGGAGTATGTAACTCTTCGTGCCGGTCGAGGCCGCTATGGTGTGCGGTCAGCGAACTACGCCTCGCAGGACTGACTGCTAGTGAGCGAACCTTTCTTCTTCAGCCCAGCGGTCTTCAGCATTTCAGCGTCCTTCTCGTTGATCTCATTGTCTGGTGATGACGAGTGCAGCTCGACCAGTTCCATGCCAAAGGTGCGTTTCAAGATGTCGTTCGCAGCAGCGTATACTGCATTGAAGGACCGCGGATGTGATCCAAGTACTGTAGATCAAGTCAGCGTATGGGTGAGGTCGCGCGGTACCGCCTCGCGCGACGACCAATCGCTCTGTGACTCACAGGCAGAAGGCAGCGGATCAACACACCTTTCTTTGAGATCTCATCCCGTTTCAGCGGTATACGCCTCTGCTCGTGGAAGAGCGCCAAGCGGACGAGGTCTCTCGCTTTACGCTCAGTCTCCTGTGGTTTAGGTGTTGAGCTTCGAGCTGTAGGACTACCTGTCAAAACGCGTACTTGTTGTAGCTTCTCCACCGCGATGTCGACCTCTTCCTCGACACTCTGATCATTTGCGACGTCTTCCTCATCTAGCTCCTCCACAGCAGGCCCGCGACGTGTTCTACCGCCCTGCGTCCCTCGAGGCGGCTGGGACTGCGACGCTTGGGACTGCCTTTGACGCGTGGATTGCCTGGCCATATGCAAGTGATGTGTGGTGGTACGTCGCGTGGCCAAGGTTAGACGGCGAACGAGAGTTGGAGGATAGGGGAGGAGGGGGGCTTGAAGCAAGACGCGCTCCGAGCTCGACGCGTCGCGCGTAATGGCAAAGAGGCGCCCAATTTGTCTCATGGTGGCGGTGCTGTGTACAACCGCAGAGAGAGAGATGATGACCAGAAGGACATGCAAGTCAACTCCCATGAGCATTGGTACATTGCTCAGAAAACCCCATTTCCTACTTCGACTTGTTTGCGCACAATACTGGCTAGCTGCGATTTTGAACCTATGACGCGTTACCTTGCTTGTCAAGGTTCCAAGGACCCCCTTAATTCGAAATCTCGTGTCGTCGGATGTTTCCGGCGGTAAATGCAGCTGAATACTCGTGGCCCCGAAGCGCCCCGACTCTTCCCGAGGAGCGGTCCCAGGTCTTATAGACGCTCGTGGTGTGACATGTCGAACATCTCAGTAGAACGTTACTCACGTACGGTGTGGTGTTTAAAACTATTTTGCATGCACTACTACCCCTGTTAGTCCTGCTTGAACGTCAATTTATCTCTCATGAATCCTCAGGACGCGGGGTACAATAGGGCCCCTGATAATCCCAGGGTATCCCGGCCGCTAAGCGCCCGTCATCCGGACGGCGTCTAAGGCTTTTGAGGCCGTAGGTCAGTTGCTCATCCGGACTTGGAGCCCAAATTTGGGTTTCTGGTCGGACAATTTGTCCGGACGTCGCCATGTGGTACGATGTGTCGGACGGTCGACGATCCGGACATGGCCCGGGGTCGAGCGCTTGACCACCGCTTGGCGAATTAGCCTTTTGCGTGAAGATCTAGAAGAAAGTTGTCGTCGTGATGATACTGAACACCCTTCTGCAAAGGCTAGATAGGTTTCATTGATGGAATATTCCGGAGCTTAATCTAGTAATCAATTGTGTAGGCTATTGGCTGGGTTACTTAGAAGACAATGTATCAAGCGAACAGGATACGAACTCGAGATAATTTCTGACAATTCCAAACCCGCAGCACTTCGCCTTTGGAATGACAAGGTGGTTCGCGACACTAAGACATCAACCTCCGAAGTGCTCTCTCTGTCTCTGCACATACAGCTTTGTCTGGCGCCTTCAACTGTCCCTGCTATGTCAACACTAGACCTAACCGAAGATACTGGTCCCTTCGACTCGTCAGAGTGGATAGGACGAAAGCGTGTCTTTGCCCCAACCAACCTGCCATTTTCCGTCTTGGATGCTCATCGCAAAGCCTTCAATCTGAGCAATGCACAGAAGGCGCTGTACCTCCCTCCTGCCACCCTGCCCGTCGCAGATTTTACCAACGTGCCTTTGCCGCCAAAATCGTCAGCAATGTTTCAAGCGCACAGCAATGAGTGGTTCTCCCTAGACCCACCAAGAGACGCCTTGGACGTGTTGACTCTGCGTGCTTTGCCACCCTCACACACGCTGAAGACCCTTCACGAGAAGTCTGGGCAGGCGTGGTTTGACGGTGCCCTGTCCATCCGGGATCCACGCTTTCACCAAGGAACCGAGCGCTTCCCGCTGAGTGCCCTGGGCCTGTGGCGAGACCTGTCAGCTTTGGTGGAGTCGCAGAGAGACTGGGAGGTCTCTATCTCGTGGCTTACTGCTGCTATTGTCAAGGCAGAGACACCCGAGAGTATGTTCCTTTTGAAGGAAGCCCGCAAGCGTCTTCTCGGATTACCTTGGAATGGCCCTCTCCGTGTTGGTCCCGTCTTCAGCACCACCTCCGAGCTCTCTCGCTTACTCAGCAAGAAGTGGTTATCGGACTCCCTCATAGACCTAATGGCTGAATGCGTGACTCGCTCCATGCATCCAAAGAGCGACATTTTCATCGGTAACCTGGCTGTCATGTATGATGCCTCCCGAGGTGCGCGGATGAAGGATTTCGGCAGGAAGAACACACCTCTTCTACACCGTATCAAGGAGAGTGTCGATTCCCGAGAGCGCAAGCACGCCTACTTCCCAGCATGCATGAATAACAATCATTGGATTGTATTTCATGTCGATTTTCAGAAGGAGACTCTCGAGTACGGTATGTCGCTGGTGATGGCGCCCTTAGTGGTGGACGGTTGCACTCATTTTTGATGACAGGGGACTCACTATCTCAAGCTGCCTATGCCTCAGTGCCAAGGGCTGAGATTGCGACAGTTCAGAAGTGGCTTAACGCGCACTTTAGACGCAGGTTCAGGTGCACCGGCAGCTCCCTTCCATGCAGTACCCAGCCAGACACCGACTCCTGTGGTCTGTTTGCAATCAACACGATCGCGCACGCTGCTATTGGCGAGCCGCTGCTACAGCAACAGGATGTTACGACAGAGCGCGTACGCTGGTTTGTGCGGCTGGTGTGCGCTGCAAACAGTGAGGCAGCGCTGACGCCTCCACCTCCCGGGTCATCAACCAATGGTCTAGAGATGCCTGCGCCTGCTTGCCCATCTTTACAGAAGACACAGGAGGGGCCATCTGCAACATCCTCCCATATGCCGCCCTCAAGTCAACCAGCTGTTAGCGCTCTTGAGCCAGTTTCCAGTCCTCCTTCACAGCTGCCGGTCGTATCTGCCTCGTCTGGGGATCAAACAGCCCTACTATCAGAAGTAGCATCACCCACCCTTGAAGTGCACTTGGACGACCTCCTACAGGACTGTTCTGTTCCCGAAGCCCCACCCGATACGTCTCCGCAGCTACCTGACCGGCCACTGCATCCTTCCTCAGTTGAGTCTGTACCTCGGGCACCCGAGCTCCCTTCGTCGCCCGCTCCGCCGCCGCCATCTCTACCCTCTCCGCCGCCGCTACCCTCTCCGCCGCCGCCATCTCTACCCTCTCCACCGCCGCCATCTCTACCCTCTCCACCGCCGCCATCTCTACCCTCTCCACCGCCACCATCTCCGCTGCCGCCAGTGGACGACCTCCTACAGGACTGTTCTGTCCTTGAAGCCCCACCTGATACGTCTCCGCAGTTGCCTGACCTGCCACTGTGTCCTGCCTCTGTTGAGTCTATACCTCGGGCGCCCAAGCCCCCTTCGTCGCCCGCTCCGCCGCCGCCAGCACCTCCCGTTACCCCAATGATGTACTATCCCATATTCATGAAGGATTATGGAAAGGCCGGTACCAGCATGAAGCGTAGATCAACACCAGAGCGCACTACAGATTCAGAGCCGGCGAAGAAGCGGGCAAGGCCAGACGATCAGAGTGCAGGAGGGCCAGTAGGGGTGAGCAAGTCAGCTCAGGCAGCGAGGGCAGCACGCTTGAAAGTAAGCGGCGGGGACTTTGTATGGTCCGACATGAAGTTGCAGAACTGGAAGTGGAAGATCTGGGGCGAGGATGCGAACGCGATATTGCACGATGACAATATGCATGTTCGCTGCTCAAAGTGTGGTCAGTGGCGGAAGATCAAGGAGCCATACGATGCCTCTCGCTTCAAGACTCACTTTAGATCATGCAATGGGACCGGTACGCCAACGCTTCAGCAGCTTTCGGAGTGGTTTGGATGGACCTTCAAGAAGACGTCGCCGAAGACATCAGTGCCGAAGAATCCAGCTGTTGCTGCCATCGAAGAGCATCCATGCTGCGGACTCTCGCAGGAAGACGATGAGTGCATCGCCATATACTTGCGAAGAACAGGAGCAGTAGGCGGGGGTGGTCGTTCAGTGGTCGTGATAGCCAAGGAGAAGCTTAACAAGACTTTCAGCGAGCTTACAAGGCAGCAAAAGCAGGCGGTCATCGACGCTCAGATCAACGAACACAAGTGGCGGAACGACTTTCGGCGAGCGCGCGTCTATGCCACGGACTGCCTCCGTGATGTCCTCAAGCCCGGAGCGTCTTGCGAGAGGTGTCAGCGCCTCCTCAGGTTGGATTCCTTCCGTCGCGCAATCAGCAAGCCCATTCCCTCTGACAAGAACTACGTCTTCGTTAACCGTCTCTACCGTGACCCCATCTTGGGTGAATTGTACGCGAAGACAGTTGGCCTTCGTGATCTCCTCAATCCTGAGCATAAGACCTCCCCCTTTGTTCGCTATGCGCTGGGGGTATTGAAGGGGAGATATAGTGACGGGAAGCTCCTGGGAGGTCTCCTAGAGAGCGTCATGATTAAGGAGGAGAAGGAACTTCGGGGAGTCGGAATGCAGAACTTCCGGTGGCCTGTCGAGTATGATCGCTTCCTACACCTTGTGTTTGTTGACAGTCCCAGAGCATATCGTGCATTGAGCCGATATCTCCCGGCACGCACAGAGCGTTCATTCCGGTAAGTATAGGAAAGTATAGTTGTGGTATTGTGTTGACGTCTTCGCAGAGCCATCGAGTCCGAGCAGCCATCAATCCCATTCACCATCACTGAGCGCACATTCCAGTTAGCCGAAGAACACATACGTGCTCTCGATTACAATGGTTATCTGGCTCTCAGCTGCGATGATTCAAAGCTTCTACCCGCCCTCAGGTTATACTATGATGCTCAAGAGAAAGCCCATTTCCTTGTCGGCAGTACCGATGGGCCTCTTCGTGTGGCAGATCCCGAGCAAGTTCGCCGTGTAATGGAGGACCCCAATATTCAGAAGGCAACGAAGGTAAGCTCTGCCACATCGTGATGTGTAGTAGATTGTTTGATATGACATGGACACATGAATAGCTACGCTTATGGTGCCTTCAAGTCCCGTTGCCCAAGATCACTCCTGTCATTGTAGCTGCGATCGCGATTCCCAGCAACCTCTCCACTACAGAGCTCGTTGCATACTCTGACAAGATCCTACGTGGACTGCTCTCGCATGGCCTACACATTGTCTCTTGCTCACACGATGGGACGGAGACAGAGCGCGGCGTTCAGCGCCAGCTTGCGCAGCAAGCCTCAGAGCAACGCTCTTACTCTATTCCGTGCCTCGCGAATCCCTCCTACGACCTCTCTCTCTCTGTGCCAATCTTTGATGACCAGCCTGTCGTCTTTGTCCAAGACTCGAAGCATGCCCGCAAGACTTACCGCAATAATCAGTGTGCCGGCGGTCGGCTCATCACAATCGGGAATGCCACCGTTCTGTACCGACGGATCCGGCAAGTCGCTTTCGAAGATGGCAGCCCGCTATACCACCGCGACGTTGAGAAGCTTGACCGGCAGGACGACAATGCCGCCGCTCGTCTCTTCTCCGCAGAGACCCTCGAGTACATCACTGAGAAGCACCCTGACTATCTCGGCGAGATCGTCTATCTCTTTGTGTTCGGAGAGCTTGTTGACGCTTGGCAAAGCCGTTCCATCCCACATATAGAACGCATCAAAATGGCTCTTCGCGCTCACTACTTCGTGAAGATGTGGGAGACGTACCTGGACCACGCAGGATATGTCAAGTCTCGTCATTGCTTGTCACGGGAGGCGCTCGATATCACGCGTATTCTCGTTGAATCCGTCATCTCTCTCATCCTTGTACATCGTGACTACTCTTCCTCTCATGCAGTTCCCCATCCGCTCGCTCTCTGGCTTCATTCTACAGAACCCTGCGAGCACGTCTTCGGCGGTGGTCGAGAAGTGGTCGAAGACTTCACATTCCTTGACTTCCATTTCATGGTCTCGAAGCTCTATGTCAAGCTCTCGGAAGCTGTCAAGCTCGGCGAGGTATCAGATCCAAAGGCGCGTGCAAGTGGCTACAACCATACCTATCTCGACGCTCGCGACATCGATTTTCACGCGCTCTCGACGTACCCGGACGACGATCTCATTGACGTGGCCGCTACCGAGGCTTTCGAGGAAGCCGAATCACTCATTGCGTTGCTCGGTATCATCCCGAGCCAGCTACATGCGTGCCTGTCCAGTTTTACCGAGCGGCCGACCACGACACCTGCCTTGCTTCCTCCTATCTTACCGGGCACGACATCGTCACAGGCTGAGTCCTGGGATGAAGAGGAGGAGGATTCCAATTTTGAATCTCAGGATGATCTCGAGGTCAGCGATGCCGCAGAGCTGCAACGCATTCTACAAAGTGAGGAACTCAGCCAGTGGGAGGACCATCGGACCAGCAAAGAAGATGACCACTTCATGGCGCTTGCCTTGGCGTCGGTCTCAATGTCAATGGACGATATGTGTCGCATGTAGGTGCTTGACACGCTCTCTACTGCACATATCTCACTCATGCCCTCGTCTTTCCACAGTGCTGCTCTGCCGGCAATGACGCGCGAACTTCAAGAAGAATTGTGGGCCGAAAATTGCCAGCGTATCGGGGAGGCGTTTGCTGCCGCGTTGCCGGGTCTTGATGCTCCGGAGGGCAAGGACATGGTTGTAGGCAAGGGCTTGCTCACGATCACTCAGCTCGACCTCAGCAATCTCTCGGAGATTCGGCGGCGGCACCAGATGCGGCATATATCTGAAGGCGTCCGTACACGATCTGTGGCGACCGAGATGTCGTCGGAGAAGTCGATCCGGTGCGAAATCATCCGTGAATTCCACACTGCAATGCGGAAGCTCGACGAGCGCGGAGTCAGCAGCGGTAAGAACCGTCAACGACGTTGGTGCGAAGGCGAGTCTGCAAAAGATGACTCGTCTGATGCTGTCAGTGGGAACAGCGCCAATGCTGCTGCTGTCGCCGCTGCAAGTGCGAGTGCGGTATGTCATGCTGAGTGAACTAAGCCTGCTGCTACGATGCTCACCCGTTCTTCGACATTGACAGGCCGTGAAGCGACGTAAAGCAATCTTCCTGCAAGCCGGACTCCCTACATCACTCATAGAACACGTTGTGGATGCGCGCATTTCCCAACTGCAGCCGCTCCGTATCGGATCGTATGCGCTGACGTTGGTTGACGATGCACAGGTCACAGTCTCTCAAGGTGAGCACCGTGCTATCAATTCAAAACCCCATTCATATTCCGGACATCTCACACCTACTGCAGTTCTTGCTATATACGTCAAATCGGGCGGGAAGCAAGCTCGGCATTGCTCTGTCGAGCAATGCTCCATTGTCGGGGCCATCTCGTACGTCAGCGTACAGGTCTACGAGCACGTTCATGGTCCACAGTTCCGGGACAATCCTCAAGCGACCTCTCTGTTTCGTACGAAACGATTCCTTCATCTGCCTTCGATTTCCTTGCTCTGGACCCTCAGCTCTCAGCCCACCAGTCATGGTGCGATGCTTATTTTGAAAGATACAGATTACCGTACCTTCACTTCGCTGAGCGCTGCTGTTCATCAATGCTCTGCGGCTGCGAAGCTTTTCCGGAAGAGGTCCCCGAAAGGAGCATCGGAGGGCGAATCATGAGGCTAGTAGAATACATGTCAGATTGCGACCTCGCTTTGCCGCGAGGTCCGAAGGCGTTAATCTAGTTACATGGCGAGGACTAATGCAATGTTTCAACTTCCCTAGCGAATTCCGTGGGCCAGAACGCGACATCCGGACAAATCCTCCGCTCAGAAAGGCCGGACATGGTTGTCCGGACAAGGGGCCTGCCTAGAGGAGGCCTGTCGGCGAGTCCGGACACGGGTAGGCTCTTGAGAGACCCCAGTCTGAAAGTCCGGACATATTCAACCAAGGCCTTCCGGACACGAAAGGCCCCGGACACGGGCGCTTGTCGGCCGGCCTATTTGGCGATTATCAGGGGCCCTGGTACAATTCAGCGTGACAAGGTGCGCACTGTGACAGTTCAGTCACTTACAGTCACTGGCGCCAAATGCACTCGTTCAGGAGAGAGGCGGTGGCCCTGCGTTAGGCGACCACGGAACTCTCGAAATCCTCATATGCGGCACGTTCAATTCTTTCTCTCTTGTTCAAAGGCAGCATAGAATTGGACATCACCTTACCGAACCATCCACGCCTAGCAAGCGCATCGCGGCCGTCGATCCATGCTCTCCCTCCCCAGACGCTAAAAAACGGCGTGCTCACTAAACGTCGTGCTCGCTAAAATCACGTCCGTTCGCATTTCGTGCTCTAATTCTTTCAGAAATGATTCCGTACGTAGCCGAAAATAGTCAATCTACAAATTAATTCCATACGTAGTTTACTCTGCCATCGTTAAGAGAATTCGTTATAGATATATTGTTCCCCCACTCGCACCATGACAAGCCTGCTCCTCCCGACAAGCAAGGTTACGGCCGACGCGCGCGGCGGCTCTTCTCTAGTATTCTGAAGGACAGCTTCATCGCACAGTACTAGAATTAGCGCTCGTTTCTGGCCAGTGGTCACAACCGCGGCATCTCTCTCCATGACTACTCCATACACATTCCACCAACTGGGTTGTCTCATCTCTCATTGCCTACCATATCTCCCGTTGAATACTACCATGCCTCTTGTGCTTCGCAGGATCTCGGACCTTTTCGCTCTGTGCTACCTCGGCGGTGCCTGCCAGTGCTGTGACTCTGACCGTATCGCGACAGGATACCTATCTCTCACTCAACACTTGCTCAATACAGCATTACTCTGGTAAAATATATGCTTCCCAAGAATGTTTGCATTGTTCTTGCCTTTCTCGCAGACCGGATGATTCCTCTAGAACAAGCTGGTGTCTCGCCACAAGACCAACCCCCATGGGGTACCGACATCATCACCGGCAGAGCGACATTGCGAGCACATTTGCACATGATCGCGACTCGCACTATCGACTACGTCGCTCAACCCGAGATCCCCTGAAAGCTCTTGTGGCGCATGTCGCTACACCTTGACGAGCAGCGTGGGCTCAATCCGAATGCGACTGGGCTCCGCCAAACGATCACGAGTACAAAATAATAGGTTCAATCTACCCTCAAGAGCGCGCTATCGTCCTACTGGCATATAATCATGAGTACATTTGCGCATGAACCTGAGACTACCTTTCCTCTGGTCGGCCGCGCTATCGCCTGGGAGTGTCCGGAGGCTCTCTTGAACGCCTGCTTATCTCTCTGCTCCGCTTGCCTGCAGTGCCGTCTCGCCCCCCTGTCGCCCCCGCTTTCGCGCTCTGGTTGCCAGTGGCAGGCCAAGGGCTTTTCCTCGGGCTGGTACGGACTTTCAACGGGTTGCTGGTCGCGGTCATTCACTCTCATCTCGGTTTGTCTTTGCCAATTCGCGCCTTTAGGACAACCTGTGATAGCTGCGCGAGACCTTCGAGGGGGTCTTTGTGAGTAGCAACACGTCCTGAACATTCTTGACATGCCACTTCTCGCCGGTTCAGCCGGTTTCGATTTGCATCAGCTCACGAAGCTATGCGTCGGGTTATCGATCGTCTAGTGCGGTACTCACCAACTGCGGTATGCACATCAAAGGCAGTTCGCTACTCTATCGCTTTCTGATAGGAAGCTACCTCTCGTGAAGCTAAACCATCATCAGAATGCCAGGAAGCTATTGGGCGCAGAAAGCCAGAGCTTCCAGATGTAAAGCGCTGTGGAGTCGCCGCGCGGCTCCAGAATGATTCGGTTTCATCTCGGGTGTTTTCCGCGGCGGTTCTTGGGTCGCCGGGCGATGCATATGATGCAAGATGACGCCGCCTTGGGTTTGCTCACATATGCTTCTCACCGACGCAGCCGGTAAGTTAGCAGCTCTGCGCCAACCGAACGGCCCAGATATGTTCGGATATAGAGTGCGCTGTCCATAGACTCGGAAAGTCGTGAGCAGGTTCACCCAGAACTTGTCATGTGTGCCTCCATGAGCCACCGACTCAATGGCAAGGAACGCAGTGTGGGTGCCATTGGCTCGCTCATTCATCGAAGACGAGGAGGACGTCGAGCAGGTTCCGGCGAAGACGCACAGGCGAATAGATGGCAACAGCATACCTGAGGTGTGCCCTCAATGCTAGCTCCGCCGTGCGAGACAGCAATCACTTATTTGGGGAAAACTGGCTGCAATCGCTACCGCATACATGAATATATACTAAGATCTGAGATAAATACACAGCTGGCGTCGCCGGAGTGGCCGCCTTCATGGCGTACAATTCCGAATCGCACGAAATGAGAGATACAGCGGGAGCAAAACCTGGGCAGTCGAAAGTGCTCAAGCGTTTCGGAACTGTCCAAGCCCTCATGAAAGCCTCGTCGCATTACGGTTGGTCCTCAAGGACTTCTCAGACGGATAGGAGCCTCGGTTTGGTTGAGAGCCTCTATGGC
Source organism: Trametes coccinea BRFM310 (assembly GCA_002092935.1). Classification (NCBI taxonomy): domain Eukaryota; kingdom Fungi; phylum Basidiomycota; class Agaricomycetes; order Polyporales; family Polyporaceae; genus Trametes; species Trametes coccinea. The sequence goes on from KZ084106.1 coordinate 341,072, forward strand.
GATTGTCAGCCTATGTGATGGTGAAAATAACATAGGAGCCTAAGCGAACCTCATCGTACAGGTCCTCCGGTGTGACTTCTTTGAGGGTGCTAAGAGAGTGGTTCACAGGCTATACACATCCATACATATGTCAGCTCACTCTCTACGGAATTTGAAGGATCTGTGTCGTCTTACCTCCGGCAAGGTTCTCGACTCCGTACCGGCAGCCGAAAGCGACCCTTCGATGGCGGTCTGGCGGTCATTATTGAACATTATCGAAGTTTGATACAGTTCCACATCATTGGCACCGCTGGCAAGAGTGGTACGGACGTTCAGGCTGGGGGGTTGCGTCAATACTCAGGCTGTCGAACGAGTCACGGTTGGATGGCAATCTCACGTGGCGAGGACGGAGTTCACATATACTGTAGATTGTCAGCGAATATAGGGGTATATGTGTCAAAATGAGGTGCATACGTTTGCTGACGACAAGATGGAAGGGTATCCAGTATTGATGTCCCGGAAGAGCGACATTCTGTTGATATGTCAAGGATAGTCAGTGAATGCTGCGCCTAAACGTTGAGGTGCGACATACGGTCACGAGAAACAGTATCTGGATAAGCCTAGTCTTGTGGTTCAGCAGGCGTGATCATCACGTATCAATACGCGACATACGTCGTGAGGGCCCCTCGCTGAATGGCATACTTCATCAGACGATCCACCAGGCGGTCGGTGCTGTCAATGGGATCAGTAACAAACTGCCTAACAGTCCGAAGGCTTGTGAACAATGTACTGACACCTTGATACCGGAGCGACCCTTCTGCAAATAATAGCAAAGCCCGCCAGTGATGAGGACGTCGCACATGGCAGCGAGGCCTTGGACTAAGCCGCCAATGATGAGAGTTTCTCTAGCCGATAGAACAGTGCCAAAGCTATTCTGGAATCTAATGCCGAGTTAGAAACGGCCACATGCCAGTATTTAGTCGGCAGAACGGGTGGAGAGACAGAACATACATGTGAACGGTCGTTTCTTGATTCAATGAATCAGAGTGACACAGTTTGTCAAGGTAGAACAGAGCGAAATCACGTACGAATACCAAGAGCTAAACAAACGCCAAATATGAGCGATGAGACAAGGAAATACAACCCCTTGAGATTTACCGAAGCTGGAGAGAGCAAAGAAAACCTAGACGCATCGGATCAATCACGGGCCAACTCCAATCGTGTCGGAGCCGACTTACGATTCCCCCAATCAGCCATCGATTCTTGTTGCTGACTTCGTGATGGTCAGCATAAGCGTTCGGATGCGAAATTACAAGATAGTCTCACAGCGCCATAAGCAGTGTGCGAAGTAGCTGCGTCGTACAGCACATTTTAGCCGGGGTACTGATGCGTGAAAGAAATCCTGCACCATTGCACTATAATGACGATGACGGTCTACGAGGAAGGCTTGAGACATGAAATAGCACATACAAATTGAAGTACCCACTGCTATCCCGTTCTCCAACTGTGAATGTCGTGGGGCGCATGAGTACATGAATCCCAAGACGAATGGAAATTTTGTACCGAGAAACTCCTGCACGTGGACTGTGTCAACACATGTTTCGCGGCCATTAAATGCTCAAGACTCTCACCAGGTGAGGTGTAGGTTCTCGATGGGATTCCGAAATCTGAGAATAAACTCCGTGTACAATGAATGCGCAACCAACAGAGTGGCGAGCGTGTCAAGCAAACTGTCCGGTATTCGAAGGTTAGCTGCAAGCACATATTCAAGTTGGGAACAACTGTGCACGTACAAGAGTGCTGCGACCTAGATATGGGATGAGTTATTGAATGTCTACCTATAGACTGTCCTCACCGTAAGCTTGATGTAAACTTTGTCTGAGCCGTACCGTTCGAAGTACAGGTAAGTCTGGAGGACAGTGATCCCGTAGATTCTGCAACACCATCTGGGTGTCATGAGGGAAAGGTCAATGCGTGTGCAACGTACGTAGTTGCAACCGTGAAGCCAATCAACTGACACGCCCAGCTTTCGAGCAGGGCATCAAGAAACTCGTTCAGAAGGGCTTCAGCCATCGTGGTAGTCACAGACGCAGTGTCAAGTGGGAGAATGGTGCACTACACTATGAGGTAGGGATGTATCACCGAATATATAGCCTGCGCTTGCTCGCACCCAGCTGCGATGCGCCAACATGAGAAGCGTAGTAGAGAAATGCGCGATGGCACACGAACCTGGGAACTGCCTGAGAAATTCCATAGGAAATTGCCTGTGACTCCGTTCGCGTTCGCCATTAGAACCTCCAGCTCTCTGCCCATCCTTTCGGCGGAGTGTTCCCGGGGTATGCGTGTGTAGGCGCGGGCGCTGATAGTTCGGACAGCCAACGTGGCTTCTGGCCGCCCGAGTGAGCAAGGTGCCTGGAACGGCCAAATGTTTGGGTTACCGCAGTATAGTACCGAACTTGTGGTACCCTCCCGTGAGCGAGTCCAATCCAGTAGGCGGCAGTGCCGCGGGACTAGCCGCCTGTGCTCTCACCTGGTCTCCCCCACGGTTGAGTCGGACCTGGGATGCCTGCATGCGAACATGTGGTGAGCTTCTGTGGCATCGATATGAAGAAGTTAGATGCGAATCGTCGGTAGCTATGATGAGGGGAAGACCTTCCGCTTGCTTGATAAATTTGCAGCGCGCACCCGCCGCCGGACTTCCCATGTCGTTCCCACAGAGTCTTCGATCTGCTCGGCGAGACCGGGCACGGTGTTGAGGGGTCGAACCTTGACAGCGAATGGTTCCAATGGGCGACTTCATTGATGTGAAGAAGGTCCATTAGAACTGTCGGTAGCTATGATGAGGGGGATGCCTTCTACTTGCTTGATCAATTTGAAGCGCGCGCGCGCCGCCGGACTTCCCATGTCGTTCCCACAGAGTCTTAAATCTCTTCGCCGAGCCCGGATATGGTTTTGAAGGGTTCGAACCTTAAGCGGGAAGGGTTCCAGGGGAGGACTCCGACTCGTTCATAATTCCCTGGCACTCCGTTCTACCTGGCAAATCCGCACCACACGCCTCCGTACTCCATGGCGGACATACCCATCCCTGCTCTGCCAGAGCCGAAGGCCAACCAGCCTTACATGAAGGTATCGGCACTTGAGGCAGGAATGATTACCCTGCCTCTTCACTTCTTCGTCAAAGACGCCACCCCCGACGAGGTCAACGTCTGCCCCTCGCTTGCTTTCTTCTTGCAGCATTCGTCGTCCGGAGTTCACCTTGTGTATGATCTCGGCATTCGTCGTGACGCTGCGAGCTACCCTCCTCTCGTGCGCACGTTCATTGACAAGTGGATGCCCATCGAGGTTCCCCAAAGCGTGGAAGAATCGCTCAGCAAAGCGGGCGTTGACCCGAACACGATCGAGACAGTGGTCCTTAGCCATCTGCACTGGGATCAGTGGGTACCACCTCTCGTATACGTGACGGCATTCACTTACAATGTCAACAGCATAGGCGAACCATCCGCGTTTCCGAACGCCAATTTTGTCGTCGGTCCTGGCAGTCGCGAGCTCATGGAAGCTGGCTACCCCGAGAACCCTGCGTCCGACATCTTGTCATCCACCATCCCTTCCGAACGCTCGCGGTTCCTCGCAGCTGACGACTTCAACGTATCTATTGGACCGTTTCCTCGCGCGCTGGACTATTTTGGGGACGGCAGCCTCTACCTCATCGACGCCATCGGACACCTGGCAGGACACATCAACATCCTCGCGCGTACATCCTCAGATGGGTCCTGGATATATCTGGCGGGAGACACGGCGCACGACGTACGGCTTCTCACTGGAGAGAGAGAGGTCGCTTTCGGATTCGACCCTTCCGGGAAAATGTTGTGCGCGCATGCACACAAGGATGATGCGGTGGAACACATCCGGCGAGTGGGCGCGTTGTTGAAGATGCCGAAGGTACATGTGCTGCTCGCTCATGATTTAGATTGGTACGGAGCCAACAAAGGGGGTCCGGCGTTCTTACCTGGAGTGATCCCTCCGAAATGATTGGGTTCTGAAGCAATGCTTACAGTACTTACCTAGCTCTGCGTTCATAGTCCGGGAAACGACTGACTAGTACTAGTTATATTGTTCGATATCCTTAGCACCGTGTTTGAATCGATGTTGGCAGTACTTGAAACCTCTGACCATCCACAAGGGGAGAAGACGTCCGCTACGATGATAGCGGGCCAGTGACACTGAGGTATAATGTACTTGGGTGACGGAAAGTACTGACGAACACGCACAATTCACCCGAGCGTACGTGGGCATGCCGTCACGTGACGGTAACCACTCTTTCCCCGCGCTCCTTCCCTTCCATCGTCCGTCCCAGTTTCATTACTTCAGCCTACTTGGAGATCCATCGCTACCCATGCAGACAGCCCGCTCAATCTGATTCTCAGCGGATGGAGTGTCGCAAGAATCTGGCACACATGCGTAGCGTTCGCAACTAATGCTTGTCACGGACGGCCGACAAGAGGAGTCGATAGCCGCGCCCCACAAGCCGACCGTTGGATGCAGCCTAGTACATAAAGTTCCCTTATACAAAGAGCGGACGGACAGGACGCAAGGATTACATACATATTTGAATGTTGTTAGCCACTGGGTGTGGCGTAAGCAACACGACGCTCCCAGTCAACTTACACAACACCTTTGATCAGGTCTGCAGCCTTTTCAGCGACTGCGACGATCACCGCACACGGATGTCCGGAGACCTGGTCAGGAAACACGGAAGCATCGACTACTCTGAGATTCGTGACTCCATGGACTCGCAATTGAAGGTCCACGACGCTGTCCGCCGGGTTCGCTCCCATCTTGGCGGACGTCGTCTGCATCATACGAGGTCAGCAATAGTGTCGAATGGATGCTCGAGTCAAGCGGATGTACCGGGTGCCAAGCAGACTGGCCGCGCCTCCTGATGAACGCTTTGATCTCCTCATCTGTGATCTGTGGGGATCGCGAGGACATCAGAAGCAGCTCCGTGCAGCAGGAAGAATGCTAACTTTGTCCGGGTCAGCATCGCCAGGCCAAAAGATGTCGTCCTGGCTGCCATTGGAAGGGCGGATATCAAGCGCATCGCAAAGAGGGGGTTGGTGGGCGATGTGAAGAAGGAGACGGACAGACTGGATCATGACATTCCAGTCAGTCTCGGTCGCCAAATAGCTGAAAGGCAAATGGAGCCTATCATGAGGGATGATACAATGCACTGCTTTGAATGATACACTCACTTCGCCTCGATGACAGGATGGTCATACACACTCGAGGAACGCAATTCGATGTAACCTGCGCTCTCCGGTTTGAGTAAGAGCGATCCCTGCACGTGACGTGAAAATCAGCCAATACAGTAACTTGTTGCACGAAGAGCACTGACCGCAGTGATACCCCAAGTCCCACGTGGAACCTTCGTAAAGCCGTTATTCACAACGGTGAACGGCGTATAGGCGAGCTCTATCTCGGGAGCGCCAGGCCCGGATGAATTGTCGTTGATTTGCAAACGCTGGCCGTACGGTAGACTGTATTACCATCATTGGAGTCAGTATCCGTCCAAAACCTAAACAGGTTTGCAAATACGCTACCTCTCGTCATCTGCCCGAACGAAGACACCTATCTGTGTCGGGTTGGCAGACAACGGCCCGGTTCCTCGTGTGATCCACTCCAAAAACGCCCCAAGGCCTCTCAACGGGTTGAGAATGACCGGGTCCCATGTAAACCCAGGCTTGGCACGGAAAGGAAGCGCTCCCGCGGAGAAATGCTGTGGGGCAGATAAGGAGGTGTGCACTACTGCAAACTTCATACTCACGTCTAGCAAGTTTCGCCCCACTGCGGGGAGATCTTGGACAACAGGGATGTCCCATTTCTCGAGATGATTAGCAGGACCGATTCCTGAGAGCATGAGAAGTTGCGGGGAGCCAATGGCACCGCCCGAAAGGATGACTTCTTTACGCGCAGCGACGACGTAGCGAGGACCAGACTTCGCGGAAGAGACTTGCACACCTACGGCTTTCGGCGAGCCTCCCGCAGTCGACAGGAGGACCTTCTCTGTCATCACGGATACAGCTACGGTGAGGTTGGGCCTACGTAACACCTCGTCTCGTAAATATGCTGTGGCGGCCGAGACCCCTAGTATATTTCACGCGTGAATACAGTAAGAGCTTGATAAGATCGAAAACTTACTCTCGTGGTTCTCGTCTACGCTGATGACAAAGTTTCCGGCGCCCAGGGTGCCTTGAGGCGTGTTGAAATCGCTGGCCATAGCATAGGTTTCAAAGTGTCGTGCATGCCTGAGGCGGATGACTCACTTGGAATGAGGGATGCCCATAGCTGTCGTTGTCTCGAGAATTATAGGTATAATTGGCTGTGTCCAGATCTTTCAGCTTATGTGCATTTGTCGACGATCTAGTATACTCACAGCAACCGTCGGATGACTGATCGCCCATGGGCCGTCGTGACCATGCAACGAAGTGTCCATTCGGTGCGTCGGGTCAGGTATGTACCGTTCAGCGCGTTTGAAGTATCTTGGGATGTGCGTCAGAAAAGGCTATTTCATTCAATATGCGAACAAACCCCTTTAGAGACTCATATCCCCAGCCCGTCGCGCCATTCCTCTCCCAGGCGTTCAAGTCTGTAAAATCATCAACATTTCAACTTATAGAACACTGTAGAAGATGCCATACCCTCGGGGGCACAATGGTGGTAGATCAAAGCGTTCATAGAACTGGAACACGCGTCAGATAGTCGTCAGGTCCGTAATGTCGACATCAGGCTTACCTAGATCCGCCTAGCAATTTACCCCTTGGCCAATAGATACGGCGACCATCCAAAGCCTTTTGAGGACTGTAAGCTACCGTCAGCAAGAGACACTCGTATCTGGACAATTCACGGACGTAGTCTCATACTGCCAATCCCAGGAGCTGCGAAACATCTGAGCAAAACCCATGGGCAGTCGTGCAAGCAGATTTCCTTGATGACTAGCGAGGGCAATGAGTGGGAGCGTTCAGTATAGTACTACGATTGGGTAGCAACCTTCTTCCTGCTTCGATGAGGAGCACCGTGACCGCTGGATCCTCGGAAAGCCTAGAGGCGATGATGCATCCAGCAGTACCTAAGCGGGCGGGATGGCTTAGTATCATTGAGCTCCTGCTCCAAGTGTTGATACGTACCACCTCCAACGATCACGTAGTCGTAGGTCATCGCATCGGACATAGCACGACGCACGGCGTCATCCCCCGCACGGAGCCGTGATGCAAAGGAGGATGGGTCACTAGAGACCGCGATAGAACGTGATAGGAAGTTGCCCATACTGGATTGGGTAGCGAAATGAGAGGCGAACAAAGGTGAAACAAGAGGAGTAGCACCAGCCGTCGGTTGACTGAGGGAGGTAGAAATAGTAGAGACTATGGATGGAGCGGGAGGCAGACGAGTGCTCGGGGTACCCTGCGGATGAGAAGTGCAGCGCCTGGAGCCTGAGAACGCCTAGACAGAGCGACGGCCTTGCTTCTTCCGCGCTGTATTACGATCATTATCATGAAGGTTGGGCCGTTCTGCTGCCTGAACAGAGAGGAACAAACACGTCGCCTTTCCGCATCGGATTCTGCCGGTGGTTCGTGAGCGGCATTGAGGACGAAGAGAACCGCCGGCGCTGACAGACGTGCGAGTGCGGAGAAGTTGACATAAGCTAGTACACGTGCGAGGCTAGCAGCAACCTTTGTAGTGCCACCTACTGATAATTTTGAGGCCGGCCAGTCACTCAGGCTTAGAGAAGCCTTGGGCCGCCCCTGTCGCGATGGAATCGCATCTCACTTGACATACTTACGCTATAACTGCTGAGTTCCACGGTCCAGTCGCTCCCAGCACCGTGCAGATTACCATCACAGTCCAGCTGCCAGCAGGCCGAGCGCTGAGTCACTGGGGCCGAAGAAGCCGCGGGAAGTACTCGGCCATCTTGAGCTTCGCTGTCAGGCCGGCCACACAAACGCTTCCGGGGCGCTGTTTCCCATATGGTTCTGTTGACTTCTTCCATATCTATTGAAACACGGTGTTGCAGCTCTGAACATGCGAATGCTCCCGAAGGCAAGCAGCGCAGGCCTGGGTGCCGAATGGAAGTCGAATCACGAGTCATGATATCTATCTCTCTCGGCGCAGACATCGTTGACGGATGTCCTACAGCCGGAAACACGCAAGTCAATATCATAAACTCTTACCCCTGAGGCGTGAGGCTCAACGACTACACGTATGGAAATATCACTTTCGATGCCTGTATGTCGGGACTTCCCTGCTGCCTTGCCTTTCCCACGTCTACCAGAACTCGAAGTTAAGTTATGAATGCACACTGGCAGCCAGTGCCGTCTCACCTTCCCCAGCGCACTCACTCGCTATGCCTCCCCCAGCGACTCCATCTCATGGTACCCCGGCAGGAGCTGCTGTTCCAACTTTGGGTGCCAGTGTAGACAGCAACGACTCGGTCGATGCAGCCGTCACTACACGTACAAAGAAAGGCATCGTCTTCTGGTGCATATTCTCCTCAATCTGCGTCGCACTTTTCCTGTCAGCTCTAGACCAAACCGCGGTCTCTACCGCCCTACCTACCATTGCGCATGATCTCCATACGACAGACTTCGTCTGGGTAGGGTCTGCATATGCACTGTCATCAACAGCCTTCCTACCAATGAGCGGCGGCATGGCTCAGATATTCGGCCGACGCCCCGCCCTTCTCTCCTGCCTCTTCCTGTTTGCCTTAGGGAGTGGCATCTGCGGAGGCGCGCGCGACATGCCGATGCTGATTGCAGGGAGGACCATACAAGGGCTTGGCGGCGGCGGCATTCAATCGCTATCAGCCATCATTCTTGCAGACCTAGTCACTCTCCAAGAACGCGGATTATACGCCGGACTATTCGGATTGTAAGTACCACTGAGGCGCTGAAGGATTCCTCATCAGTGCTAACGAACCTGTGTGCGTGCGAATGCAGAGTCTGGAGCATCGCTAGTATCGCTGGGCCAGTGATTGGCGGGAGTCTCGCAACGGCGGGACAATGGAGGTGGTTGTTCTGTGAGCCGTTGCCTGCTTTCTTTGCCATCATCGCGCACTAATGTAGAATTGAATATGCAGTCCTCAACTTACCGGTATGTGGACTCGCGGTCATATCCGTGATAGTATTCCTGCGCCTACCCACGCCTCCGGGCACCTTGGCGGAGAAGCTCGCTCGTCTAGATTGGATGTACGTCAAGGTTTCTCAGCTCACTTGAATCTCTGACGAATTGCTTGTAGCGGAAACATTCTAGTTGTGGTAGGGACAACCCTTTGCACCATCGCGCTCACATGGGGCGGTATTTCCGCTCCGTGGAATTCTGCCCGTGTACTCGCCTTACTAGTCATCGGCCTCGCCGTTCTAGGCATATTCCTCGTATGGGAAGCTATGTGGGCTACTGATCCATTGGTAGGCATTGTTCTTCCACATCTCCCAGTGAACTAACTTGTCAGATACTCCCAGGTGCCTTTTGCCCTCATGTCAAATCGCACCAGCCTCTCGGGGTATGCCTCCTCTTGCTATCGAAGAGTGTCATGATATTGACCGCCTCCTATATACAGATATCTCCAAACGTTCTTCGTCGGAGTGGTCGCTCTCGGCATTGTTTGTGGGTGGTTCGCCGGCGTTCCCGTCTGTCGCTAAGTGGTCTGGTCATAGATTACATGCCCATTTACTATCAAGGCTGCAAGGACGCCTCCCCTACTAAATCTGGGCTCATTTCCCTTGGAATGTCTGTCCTCGCCCCTGCATCTATCGCCGCAGGTGTGGCTGTCACAAGAACGCAGCGCTATCGCCCGCAAATGTGGGCGGGCTGGTGTCTCGTCCTCGTTGGGTTAGGACTGTACAGTACTCTCAGAGCCGCGGACAATTTGGGCCACGCTGTCGGATTCAGCGTCGTCTTGGGGGTGGGGTTGGGGTGAGTTCAATGTCTTCTCCTGATTCCCTCAACGTCCAGAACTAAAATAAAAATACACAGCGCGCAGTACTCCACGGTACCGTTCCCTGTGCAGGCGCCATTACCAGTCTCAGAGAATGCGCACGCGCTGGCATTTTTACAGTTCCTACGTTCCTTTGCGGGAGTGCGTCTGTCCCTTCTAGTTGTGCCTTCGTATGCAAAATTGTTGACATCCTGCAGGTCTGGGGGGTTACTATCGGCGGGACCGTGCTGCAGAACGAGCTGAAACGCCGTGTACCTCCTGCCTTCCTGACGGAGTCCGCTCAGGGCTCTGCCATCGCGTACGCGCTCATCCCGCAGGTTCCCTTCCTGCCTGAGCCGTTGAAGAGAGAAGTTCAAGACGCGTTCGCGGGGAGCCTCCGAGTGCTTTGGGAGGTTCTGTTGGGTATTGGCGCTGCAGGGCTTTTGTCTTCACTGCTGATGAAGGGTCTGCCGCTTCATACCTCACTTGATGAGGATTGGGCGATGACAGAACCTCGTACAGCTGGTGAGAAAGGTGTCGACGAGGAGAAATCGCTTCCTGTAGACGTGATAGGTGCGGATGTGTGAACATGTGATTCATCGAGTCTGTCTGTCGTCCGCATAGTGTTTAATGTAATACAATGTTCGCACTACCTTCACTGCAACCGTGGTAAATGGCTCAACTTGGTTACAGCGTCATTGGGTGGCATGCTGCGAGTTAGGTTTGCGGTTGCCGGACTCCCAGGGTGCTACGAAATCAACATGTATGGCGATACTGCTAAGTGACGATGTCGATGCGTCCGGACACAGACCAGAACCAAGCTGTAGCCGCTGTGTAGACCGTTTTTCTCACTCAAGAAAAAAGCAATTCCGGGAGACTGGACCAGGCGTCACGGCCGACCTTGGGCCTGATAGTCACTTGTCAACTTGAGAGCGTGCCTGAGACTCGTCGCAAGCCAGTCAGGGTTAGCCGCCGTGTGCCGGAGCTCTGGGAGCTGATGACAACATGTGTTCATTCCTCACTCGTTGACAGCACTGGAAACCTTCGATGGTAGAGATGCTGGACCGGGTCATTGGTGGGTTCTGCCGCTTCATCAGATTCTAGGGCGTGGCTTCCGAGGCGCCAGAATTCCAGCTGTAACGAAGTTCGCTAGTAATAGTATCCTCTAGTATCGTGAGCGTCTGATCATCGGCCCTATTAGTAGATTCCCGCTTGATAGTACGCTCAGGCTCGACATGACTCGGGGAGTCATCGGTATATCGACGCGACGAATCGGAGGCGAAGATACACTGGCAGTGTCAATATTCCGGAATCATCAACATTACATACAGCGCTTCAGGTGTGAACGTACGTGACCAGTTACACTGGACCTAGTAGTCTCCCACAGGCAGACGTCCTGATGTGCCCTATGAGTGAGTGTATCATCGGACGGGCAGAACGACTCAATCACTAGTAGCACTGCGCCCATGCGGCATCAGGCGCAGGCGCTACGAAGCGCAAGGCGCGGGCGCTACGACTCTGCACTTTGCATCTCGCCGTCTCGGGCCCCTCGGACTAGGCAGTATACCGTGTCACGTCAGTGAGAACGCAGAGTCAGAGTTTGTGTCTTCTCCCGCTCGTCCATCATACCCCTCTCTAGAGCGCTTTGGTATAATGATCTACCATCGGCATGTACCAGGAGACTGGCAAAGTTGGAGCTCCGAGTCCAATTAGCCACACCCTGTGTGCCTCTCCCACCTCACCTGCGACCGCGTTTTGTCGCTTGTTCAGCTCTATCGCGGCTATAGACTACTCATATGGCTCGGAGACTTGCCTCCTTATCCACCATGGATGGTATGCTCAGAAAGCATATCAACCTCCTCTATGCACTATATCTGTTCACTAAGTCGGATATCAAGACGATATTCCTACCGGTTGTGAGTGTTTTAACAATTAGGACGCAAACACTACACTGTGCGAGCTTATACAGACTTTGTTCGCGTGGTACTCCTGCCCTAGTACGTCGGCCAGCGCGATGTTCAGTGCAGCGCTGTGGTCCTGGATGCACCTGCTGCAGTTCTGTGTCTCGAATCAGGCTATGTCACCGGACGAGGATGCTATAAACAAACCGTGGCGGCCCATACCATCCGGCAGAATCACTCCATACGGTGCGGCTGTCCTCCGGTGGACGCTCTTGCCGCTGTGTTTCATGTACTCTGTATACCACAAGATAATGGCGGCGGGGACGATCTTCGCGATTGGTGTCCTATTGCACAATGAATGCATGCTGGACTCCCACTGGTTCACTCGTAACGTGCTGAATGCACTGGGGTACGCCGTTTTTGATGCGGGTGCGACTGCGATTGCTCAACAGGGTGCGTGCTACCGCTTTCTATTTGTGACGTCTTGATGAATGAGGAAATAGCAACGAAGAGCATCCTTCCAGCCACCTCTTTGGTCGCACACTATCTCAGCATTGCGATAGTACTCACTACCATCCACGCGCAAGACTTCCAAGACGAGGCCGGCGACCGATTGACAAACCGGCGCACCATTCCAATTGTTATGCCTCGACTGGGACGCCTCTCGATGCTCATCATGCCCATTCTATGGTCAGTCGGGCTAGCGATAGGTTGGAGTCGATCCCCTGTACTGTCGGCCATTCTGTTTTGTCTGGGGGTCACTGTGGGGCTGCGTTTCTATCTTTGGCGCTCTGCTGGAGCAGATCGGACTTCGTACATTCTCTACAATGTGAGTATCTGCCAAATCTGTTGCGCCGTTGTGGGCATCTGAACGACTCGGTATAGATTTGGCTCGGGTTAGCCAGGATTACTCCGATAGCATAGAACCCGAAGAGGTCTTGCTGGTTGGCATGAGGCTCGGAACGTATTCCTCAAGGTACGTCGTGCTAAGACCGCAACTTCAACCTTGTGTTGGCACTCATCAATCAATCGTATGACAGTTAAGCTCGCAACCGGTCAGATCTATCATTCTGTGTTGAAATGATGAGCTCGTCGGCGATTTAGCAGCCAGCAGCGGAGTATTGTACCTCTGAACGTGAGCACTCCAATGCCACCGACGCCAATGAGGCAGTGCGTGTTCTTTCTCCGAAGGAGATGTGGATGCGATAATTCCTGGTATAGCCCCTGGTTGCGCACGGGCGTCGACTTCCTCATGAAGATTCTTCAGCGCGGTTCTTTGACTCGTCTTCTATCGTCACGCGTCCATTCCACGAAACGTCATTCGTGTGAATGTGTGTGGATGTGTGCGTGAGTTTTACAGGCGCGTATTCTGTTAAGAAGCACTGAGCGCTGTTCGTGCGCCAGAAGCCGTAAGGTTTCCAATGCAGCCAAGTAGTCCCAGTGTTTCTTCCCATGATGCGCTCCACTGCAATTTGCAGCAAGAACCCGCCTGGTATGATGCTTCCGTGCCGACAAGCCCGACGATGTATCCAATTAGCTGGAAGATTCATCTTCCACAGATACGACGAATGCGATATGACAAGCAAGGAGGTATTAGTCGCTGGAATACGATGGAACGCAGGCTTGAGGCTTGGGACAGGCGTCAGTAGAATCGCGCACACCACTATCTGACGTTACCGTGGATGGCCAAGAACGCTTTTGCGTATAATTCTTGTAACCTGCCTCTGTTGGCTGGCACTAAGCCGGCTATAAAGACAGGTGTATTGCGTCCCGTCTAAGCAACCTCACTACCCCTGTTTGCGACTCCTGTATCTTGCTGCACACCTACAGTCAGCATGTCACTTCTCGTCACAGCAGACCCTCTGGTGCTGACTGGTGGTGTTCTATTGCTTTCCATCTCGCTTCTTGCTATCGCGTACCCCGACCGCTTCGTCACGTCTCGCGCGATCCACAACGTACCCGGCCCTCAAGGGATTCCCATTCTCGGCAACGTGTTGCACGTCATTCCGTACCAAGGACGTACTCTCGAATGGCTCAAGTATCTTATCGACACGTATGGCCCACTCTGTACTTTCACTTTGCCTGTCTACGGACGAGGAATCCTCATCAATCGGCCGGAATGGTTGGCACATATAAAGCATCGTCAGTCGATCACATCGCATTACCGTCTACGTACCCAGATTGCTAACGTATTTGCTAGACGACATGCATTGGTACTCCCGCGGTGCGCATGAGCTCGCGATATTGGGCGAATTCCCCGGCCGAAAGACTCCTATCGTCTGCGAAGGCGCGGAGTGGAGACTGCTGCGCAAAGCAATACTGTCAGTAACGGAGAAACTACTCTTAGCTACGATATTGAGAAGCAATCGCAGGCCTATATTCACCGTCAAGACCTTCACGGAGCACGTCTCGTGTGCTATGGATCGGGTAGGAATTTCAAGTCATCTTGAGATAGGGCACTCATGTCTCCGCAGGTTATTCGAGAGACCCGTGAACTCCTCACGGACGCGAGCGAGAAAGGAATAGCCGTTGACTGGAACGGTGAGCTGTGCTCATCCGCTCTATTTATACAGAGAGCCTCATGTTTGTCCGTCTAGACCTTTCTGGACGCATCACATTGTCGATATTCACGCTTTCGTCCATGGACTTGGACTTGGGTCTAATCGAGTCCGATGTGGGCTGTCTGCAGCAAGCATTCGAATTATGCGACGCAATCGCCATGCTCAATCGTATCTCATCCAGGCGAGTTCTCATGTGACGACTGAATGACCGCCATGCTTAAATCGTGGTCTTTATGTCGTAGACGTCTCCTGAACCCCCTGTGGAGATGGACAGAGATCGTGAGTGCTACTGTTGAAAGGGATATTTACGCATTGCTGAATATATAGCACAGTTTTCTGGCGATCGAGTTCGGTTCAAGCAAGCTCGAGCATACGTCAGGAACCTTGTCGCATCGATAGTCCACAAGCGGAAGGCTGAAATATCTGAAGGGGAGAAGGGACACGTGAACGACTGGCTCTCAGAATTGCTCGTCAGGATTGACGATCCTGCCGCCATTGAAGACCTGCTGGTTGTTCTCCTTTTTGCTGGAGCCGACAATACACAAAACTCATTCGCTTGGTCTCTCTACTCTCTAATGGCTGCCCCTCAATGGCTTGAACGCCTTCGCGCTGAGGCAATCAAGAATAAGCGTACTGACGGAGAAGTCAAGTACGAGGATCTATCGGTGCAGTCCAATTTCCCTGACTCTGTTGACTCGGCTTCAAGTTCCATTGACGGCGATATCACCAGCGTTATCATGTCCACCTTGCTGTGTTTTATGAGACCATTCGTCTGTGGCCTGGTCTGCCCAAGAACGGTCGCCTCGCGGTTCATGAAGACGTGCTGCCGGCGCTACCTGAACACGGCCTGCCCGCTACCAAGATCGAGAAGGGAGATTTCGTGTTTTGGTCCGATTACCATATGATGAGGAACGAAATGGTTTGTTACGCCGATCTCTACCTACTAGCACCCAGCACTCACTGCTGTTGGCTACGCCGTATATCTAGGTGTGGGGCCCAACCGCCAACGTATTTGACCCCGGCCGGCACCTCGATGAACTTGGCCACTTTGTCCGCCCGAGTGCGCCCAATTTCGCTGGTTTTGGAGCGGGGCCACGATTCTGGTAAGATCTACTGTTGTCTCCAAAGGTATGTCTTACGAAAAGATGTGCTAGTCCCGCCGCTCAGCTTGTCGCGTACGAATACGTGACGTGCATGGCCGGGATATTACCTTACTTCACATTCTCCGCCGTCACCTACGACCCTGCAACTGGAGAGACTTTGAGCGCCCCAGAAATGGTTGACGCTCTCACTCCGACCATGGGGGGACCATTCATGGTCAATGTTAAACAACACGAGGGAATGCAATAAGCCAGGTCGTACCAGAGGATTTTAGAGTATGGCGGACCATCAAAGTTCCTTTTCATACATTTGTACGATGTGTAGTTCGTTGGAAATCATTATGCTGAAACGTACGCCACATGCTTTGTGAGGCACGGCTTGACTGAAATACTCAGGGATTCGGTCTGCACAAACTTCGGTAATACTGAGCGAGCCTGCAGACACCCAGTCAGGCTCGACAGGGCCCGGCCCTCGGGCATGCCGAACAGTACTGAACACCGGTTTCTGCACTGCAGCACCCAGACGGGCGACGACCGCATACTGCGACAGTTGGGGTATGTCCTTCAAGCTTATGCCACTACCACCTGCTACCTTGTAGAACATTTCCAATGTAGGCAGAACCCAAATTGTTGATTATCGCTCAGCGGCAGATGGCAACTCAGCGTGCATGCGGGTGGGTCGTCTCGTTGTGACGCTCACCAGTTTCGCGCTATCACAGCGCGCTGAGAATTTCCACTGCATCAGGTCCTGAGCAAATTCCAGTTCATATGGCACAAGGCACGTCCGCCGAGCTAGCACGCGAGGCTGAGTTATCGGAGGGACCGCCTTCTGATGACGCCCACTATTCTACTACGGGGTGGGACGTACTCAGGCTTACAAACGCGGCCTGTTCGACAGTCTCGGCAAGCTAGCAGGCTTATACTCGACTTGCTGTCGCTAAACCGGCGGAGTGCGCGCGGCGGCGAAGCAACCTTGAGTATCCTCGTGTTGAACGCCGCGGAATGCCGGCACCATGTACACGAAACCTTCAAAGTGATGATCCAGCTCATCGGTCCGAATGCCCCATTCGCTGTGCAACCTTGGCTTCTTGCTTATCGAACGCTAAGCATGTCGGAAGTGAGTGAAAGTACATGTGTCAAAGGCGTCATAATGCATGAATACCGTGCGCTCCAACTTTCGCACCACGTACTAAGTACAAGCGCCTCTGCCAGGAACGCACTCTGTAACTAACCACTCACTAGGGCAACTTGGGACCCGCTGCGAACTCTGTCCTCTTGCTTTGTTGCTGAAGAGAAGCATTTTGGCTCCCTTCTATTTATCTATGATGTAGAATCCCTTCATGATATTGATCACCAGCAAGGTTTGCTACCTTCCGCGCGACTCGGAGGTTGCGAGTCAGACGCCATCGTCCCTGTCACAATCGCATTCGGAGCACAGATGCCGTTCGAAGCGAAAGGAGTCCGTACTCCGGACTCTGAGAAATCATTCCAAAGAAGCTTATGGGCGGTGATATCTCATGCTTGCCAAGATTCAGTCCTGGGGCAAACAGTCGATGCGCTCATACGTCGGCTGCGAGGAGCGAAGGCGCGAAGAACAGGCTTCCTGGAATCGTATGCGGAGACGATGGACATAGGCTTCTGATTGTTGACCGGTGTTTCTCCCACTGGTGTGCTGCACCAGTGGTAGCAGCAGCGTGGTGCCGGTCGGCCATACTCAGACGTTGCCCACGCTGAGTTTACTCACCCACAGGACCAATAGCACCCTTCCGTTCACCAGGGGCATGGCCCAACCTATTTCCACAATAGTATAGCAAGATATCCACACGCTCGGAAGATATTTGTCCGGTAGAGGACTCGACCGTCATCGAACGCTCCCAAAGCAACGCTCCGTGCTCTTTCCTTCCCTCTGATTCCGTTCAGCTTCTCATCCATGCAGACACACAGCTCCAAAGCCTTTACCGGCCCAAGCCCAGAAATCGCTCCGTTCATCATGCAGTTCCAGAAGGGACTGCTGGGACAAGTCGCATCGTCTCTCCCATTGCTTACCCAACTTACCCAGTACTACATTCGTCAACCCTCGAAACGCATGAGACCGCATATGATTTTTCTGATGTGTCAAGCGACAAACGGTTTAGGCTCTGACTGGCATGTCAAGCTGCTCGAAGCCCAAGCGTCGGCCCTGGACTGTGTGTCATCACGCCTCTCAATTTCATGTCGTCACTTACCTTTGTGACAGCCCAATCAGAAGGCGTTTTCTCCGAGGACGTTCTCCCTTCGCAGATTAACCTGGCGCAAGCGATTGAAATGATACACGTAGCGTCGGTGAGTACATGTGTGATTACCGCATCACATCTCTTGCTGACGCTACTACAGCTCCTCCACGATGATGTGATCGATAATGCAGAGACCCGTCGTGGAACGCCTTCAGCTCCCGCAGCCTTTGGAAACAATCACACCATCCTTGGAGGCGACTTTCTACTTGGCCGCGCGATGGCTTTGGCAGCTAGTCTGCGCTCTCCCGAGGTCATGATTCTTGTCTCTCAGGCGGTCTGTACGTTGGTGGAAGGTGAACTCCTTCAATCCGGAGCCATCGACAAGCTACAGTCTCGCGGGAACGCCTTGGAGGCAATGGTCCTCCAGCGCATCCTCCAGACGCATCCAGACGACACAGAGCTCGCGAAGTTATGGGAAGATTATCTGCGTAAGACTTACATGAAGACCGCGAGCCTTTTCGCCCATGCTTTGCAATCGGCCGTGATATTGGGAGGCGTGAATGGCGACCAACGATGGAGGGCAGTAGCGGCATCGTACGGTGAAAGACTCGGGATTGCTTTCCAGGTGCGTTGTCGAGACTACTATCCGTCTTCTCTGTTGCGCGAGTAGGGCAGTTGACGTTCCACTCAGCTCATGGATGACTTGTTGGACTTCGAGGGCGACCCGGACAAACTGGGTAAGCCAGCGAACGCCGACCTGAACCTGGGCCTTGCGACAGCGCCGGTGCTGTTCGCGTTACAAGAGGATCATGATCTGCGCCCGCTGGTCCTCCGGCGTTTCAAGCACGCTGGTGATGTAGAAGAGGTGCGATCTACGCCCCATTTCCTGCTTTGAGCTTGTGTCCTCATCTCGTATCCGGTCCAGGCCGTCGAATGCGTGCGGAGTACGAGAGCTCTAGCGCGCACGCGCGAACTCGCAGAGTTGTACGCCGAGAAGGCGAGAGAGGCGATATCTCCGCTCCCTCACAGCGTGGCAAAGGATGGGTTGATGCATTTGACCGCAGCGGTGCTGATGAGGCAGAACTAGGGATTCGTATGTATGTAGGTCACTACCAAGGGATCTTGGAGATATTGAAATACCGAACGACCTGTACCCCACCACAACCACTGTCATCGTATGCCTTGAGATTCAATTCGACAGTGTAGCGCACGTCGAGCGCGAGGCCGACGACGACTCGTTTTGACTTCGATGCAATTGCCAGCGTGATAGCATCATAATGGCCATGGATTTCCCGACTACGATAACACCCGGACAAGTCCTGCAGGCCTAGAAAAGCACAGTACATTGGATGGTCAGTCAGTGTGAGCTGGCCATGGGTCCAGTGGAGCATTGAGAATGTGCCAGAGGTACAAGTTGCAATTCGCGCTGTTGACGAAATCATGTACCGCGCGCTGTCCGCATATCATTCGCATCTCGTGTATACCTATTCGCGTCTCAACGTCCATAATCATATGGCACCACCGCAATATTAATGTTGCTTTCGAGCGTCGCATCTACTTGCAGCCTACCCTCACCGGGTGTTACAGCCATGCGCACTGTGAAGTGTTGTTTCTGATCATTAATGGGACTGGCGAAAATTCACGGAGTCATATTCGACGACGAACTTCATCAGAGAAAACTTAGTAGCCATATCAAAGTGACCGAGGGGAAGATCAATCATTCGCGCCATTCAACATGTCAGTATATGTCCTATGATGGCGCTTGTGGTTAGCCGAGATTGATATCCTCTCTCGCTCCTAGAACCGACAACGCCACAAACATGTCCTGACGTTGACGAGCGTCAGAAATTCTGCTGCTGCTGGCGGGCACACGGACGGGCCGAAGCAGCTGGAACGTACGCCAATCGCATGGCAGAACCAGTGCTGGTTCAATACCCGCATCGCGCAATGGCGCGCGCTTTGGCAGTTTGGCGCGCAAGCCGTCCGGTAGAGCGTCCTGTGATTTCGCAAAACGTTTATAACGAGTGTATATATACCCGATGTGTCTATGTCTGATTATACAAGATCCGTAAGTAAGACGATTGCGCGACAAGCATAGAACGATATCGATGTGTAGACGGAGCGGGGAGGGTGGGGGCGGAGTCATGGTGTTAGAGGATGCAGGGCATGTCCTGATGGCGGAGAGGATGTCGTCGCGGCATCTATGCCAGGGGACGCGCATACACGCGTATAGGAGAGGTTCATACAGGATTACCTATAAGGTCTACTTTTTGGTCTGGCCGATGCTCTTCTTGTAAGCCGCCTCGAGCTCAGCCTGTACTTGTGGCAGGACGGGCTGGTGAGTCTTGTACTCCATGCTGAATTCACCTGCAAACGCCGAACGGCATCAGTCTGCATGCAGAGCGCAAAATATGTTCAGGCGTGGACGCACCTTTGCCCTGGGTGATGCCACGCAGGTGGCTGGAGTAGCCGAACATGTCGTTCAACGCGACTTCAGCGATACACGTGAACTCGTCCTCCCGAACTTCGCTGTCCACAATTGTACCACGACGTTGGTTCAGACCACCAATAACAGCACCTGAGGTTCGGCGCAAGATCAGCATCAGACCTTGGATGCGGATGCAACGACAAGGGAGACATACTCTGGAACTCGGAAGGAGCGACGACTTCGACCGTCATGATCGGTTCAAGGATGATGGGCTTCGCCGCATTGTAAACCTCACGGATCGCACCGATAGTGGCGAGCCTGAAAGCCAGTTCGGACGAATCGACAGAGTGCGCGAGACCGTCGTTGAGCACGAAGCGGCAGCCGCAGATCGGGTTGCCAGACAGAGAGCCCTTCTCCAGTGCCTCGTAGAAGCCCTACGTATGACATACAGATAAGCGTTCGGTTCTCCCAACTTGGGCAGCTATACTCACCTTCTCGACAGCCGGGATGTAGTTCGAGGGGATGTTGCCACCCATGACTTGGTTCACAAACTCGGTGTCCTTGCCCGTTTCCTCGTTCATGGCCATCGGCTCGATGAAACCAATGACACGCGCGTATTGACCCGCACCACCGGTCTGCTTCTTGTGCGTGTAGAAGAAGTCGGCACGTTGCGTGATAGTCTCACGGAACGCGACACGCGGCTTGCCGGTTGTGCACTCGACATTGTACTCACGCTTCATGCGCTCGACGTAGATTTCCAGGTGCAGCTCACCCATGCCGGAGATGATGGTCTATAGCACCATAGTGAGCTAAAGCTCACTGTCATCGCTGTCTGGCTTGATGAATGAAACCCACCTCCTTGCTCTCCTTGTCGATGTGCACACGGAAAGTAGGATCCTCCTTCTGGAAACGGTTCAATGCGCGGGAGAAGTTGGGAGTTTCCGCGCCAACGGGCTTCAACGCAAGCGAGATGACGGGTTCAGGAACGAACATCGACGTCTACACAACTATGAGCATCGTGCATACAGTGATCACGACCAGAAGACTGACCATTGAGAAGCTGGTTGAACCGTCCGTGAATGTGTCACCGGAAGCGCAGTCAATACCGAAGATGGCGCAAATCTCGCCAGGACCGATCTCTTGAATATCCTATTTACGTTGAGCTGAGCATACGCCTTATGTGATGAAAGGAATCCACGACTGACCTCCATCTCATTACTGTGCATGCGCACCAAACGAGGAACCTTGACCTTCTTGCCGGTACGTGCGTGGTAGATGAACTGGCCCTTGCGCATTGTACCCTGGTACACGCGCATGTACGTCAACTGACCGAAGCGACCTTCCTCGAGCTTGAAGGCGAGCGCAACCAGGGGGGCAGCCGAAGCGGGTTGAAGTTCAACCTGAGGAGCAGAGGCTGGCATGGAGGTGTCGTGTGCAACGACCTTCGTCTCCGAAGGCGTCGGAAGATACGCACAAACACCATCCAGCAAGGGCTGAACCGCAGTGTTCTTGATTGCAGAGCCAAGGAATACCGGAGAGAACTTCAGACTGATGGTCGCACGGCGAATAGCCTCGGCCAGCTGCTGCGTCGTGGGGTCCTCGTCCATAATGAGCATTTCACCGATCTGATCGTCGACCTCCGCGAGCTGCTCAATGAGCTCGCGGCGCTTCTCCTTGGCCAGTTCGAGTGCCTCAGCGGGAATGTCATCAGATTCTACGACCTTGTTGCCCTTCTCGCCTTCGTTGTAGATAGCCTTCCAGCGTACCAGATCGACGACGCCGCGCAGATCATCCTCAACACCAATGGGGACTTGGACTGCAGCAGCAGCGATCTTGAGCTTTTGCCGGATCTGGTTAATGACACGCCAAGGGTTTGCGCCAGGCCTTGATATTTCGCCGTCAGCGTCAGCAAGCGGACGCAGGAACCGTTTACATACCGGTCCATCTTATTGATGAAGGATATCCGAGGAACATTGTAACGCCGCATTTGCCTATCTACCGTGGTGGTCTGACTCTGCACACCTGCCACTGCGCAGAGAACGAGGATGGCGCCATCCAGGACACGGAGAGCCCGCTCTACTTCGATAGTGAAATCGACGTGACCTGCGAAAATGTCAGCATACATCTCGTCAGAGTATCGAGGACGATGGTCTGACCTGGAGTGTCAATGATGTTGATAGCATACTTTTCCTTGTCACCAGTAGCCGGCATGGTCGCAACCCAGTCACAGAATGTAGCCGCACTCTGGATGGTGATACCCTTTTCCCGCTCGAGTTCCATGCTGTCCATCTTCGCGCCGACATTGTCGCGGCCACGAACCTACGAGTGATAGCACACGACACAGGTCAGACTGCTTCACAGACCAGCCCGTGGTCAAGGGACACACCTCATGAATCTCCCGAATCCGGCCAGTGTAGTACAATATCCGTTCCGTCAGCGTGGTCTTGCCCGAGTCGATGTGTGCTGAGACACCGATGTTTCTCTGGAACTTCAGTCGCCTCTTGTCTTCGTCGGTGAGTTCAAAAACCGGGTACTCCTTGACTGTCTCCGCCTCGGTAGGCTTGACAGCTGCAGCGGTGGCAGCATGCCGCCGATGTGAGAAGGACCAGAAGCCAGGTGCAAAAGAAGCACGAGCATGTGGGCGCGTCCGAAGACATGCCTGGACAATGGTCGAGCTCAACATCCTGGATGTGAGCTCCCTGTCGCCGGCGAAGAGCAAGACTCGGAGGAGAGGGAGAGGATGAGGACGAGGACGAGGACGAGGACGAGTGACCGCGCCTGGGGAACAGGAAATTTAGACGCCCTCCTGGATCGAGATCCCTCCGTGTTTGGCTCTGTTGTTGAATTGTGGCTGAGCGTTGCTATCCCCAAGGTTACTGTATCACTGCGTTTGCCGCTCCTAGAACTATTATGAGGGGATGTAACAAGTGCATTCAATTGAACCTGGGCATTTTGCAGTCGGCTGCTGTCAATGGACGCGGGGGATAATTATGCGTGACAACAGCGACAGCGAGGGACGCGTGTGACGCGGTGTGACGAGACGCCCAAGGATTACGATCAAAGTGCGCTCGAATTCTGCCCAGGAGTCAAGCAGCCTTAGTCCGACTGTTGGCTCCTCTTGACACAGACTATTGCGTCAAGAATCCAAAGTGTGCAGATAGGACAAGGCTTTGACCACTGATGGAACATCCTATCGAGGACTAGTGTCTTCAGGCTCATACATGTTGATATATGACCCAGGCTCCTCCTCCGAGTACTAGTCATCCGACTCAGATCCCGTCGCTCTGAGTGGTGGCGGAGGTCGTGCCAGGGCTGGGAGAGACATCGTAGAGTTCTGGTGGCCAGCTGGCAGTCGCAGGGCCCAAGATGAACAGGCATGGGGGGTGGCGCTTAGCACCCTTCGCGTTTGGTTGGTATCCAGCTATGCCGGGTTTGACGGTGGTGACACCGCCTTTACTTCATGCAGCGCCATCGCAATGTCGGATGCTCCAGGTCTGGGTTGTTTCACTGCAACGGTAACTACTGATACATAGTGGAGACGGTCCGCAAAATATACAACGACGATGCACACCGAACGGCGAGAAGTACGAGTAGGTATCTATCGTAAGATCATGAAGAACTATACAGAAGTGCAATACGCAAGCAAACACCACAAGCGGAGATTTGAGAGACGCGATGATAGTACCCCGGAGCTCACTTGAACATCGATTTGGCCGCACGACCGGGCAGAGGAACGTCGCTGTCATGACCTCGCGGATGTAGCACCATCGAGGCTGTCCTGCGACGCTTCACCGTCCGTATAGAGGGGCCGTCCTCCTGTGCGATGGGCCAGTGAGGTTCATAGTCGTCTGGAACCCGGTCGCCGACTTTGTCATTGGGGTTCCACTGCGCAGAGTCCAGGGCTTCATAGAGAATGCCGAGCATGTCGTCATGAGTAGAGAGCAACGCTGCGTCCTCTTCCTCCTCGGCGCTGGGCTTTAATGGACGGGCTACCCGCGCTCTATGCCATTTTCCAGCGACCTTCGCCTTGAGCTGCGCGACCCTGTCAGGTTGCGTGTGGGTATTCGTGCGTGTCGAATCGCTCGTAAGAGACTTCCCATCGGGGCTCGGATGTTCCATTGGAGGCACGAGGGGAGGATGCATCTTCGCCGCTTTTGCCTGCACCGCTTTGTAGTTAACGACCTTGTAGTGGCCTTTGAACCACCGTAGGATTTCCCCGAATACCATGTCGAGGGGCGAGTCAAACTCGATCGGCTGATTCCGCCTGTACTCTAGGATAGCGTCCGTGATCGTATCCTCTTTCTTCTTCCCGCAGGTGTAGACCCCATTCTGGCGAGTGTACGCGTCGAAGTAGCTCTCAATGAACTCGCCTGCGTCTGGACAGGTGGAGCGGAGATAGCGGACAGCGTAATAGAGTAGGACGTGGAGGAATGACTCGAGCTCATCTGGAATCTCGACTGGCTTCGGTTTACCGGAAAGCATGGCCACCGACAGGAATTGCCATGTTCCCTGAAAGAATCAGTTAGCTCGTACATTCTTGGCCTTAGGATGACATCTCGACTTACAGTCCTGGGTGGTTGTCGGGGTAGTGGAAGAGGATCTTCCACTCTGGTGGATTTCGACATCTCCCAGTCGGACAGAAGACCACTCCAGCGCACGCGACGATCCTTGGGGTTTGTGCCAGGTACTATGGAGGGATAGATGAGGACATTGCCGCCGCTGATGTCGCGGTGCATGACTTCTGCGTCCTGAAAGGCGTTTTGGTGTGCTATCGTCACAGTGAGCGACATACTGACGGAAACTGCAGCGCCATAGACATACCTTCTATGCAGTCAATGATGATGGAAACCAATTGCTGTCCCTTCGAGAACTCGGACAACGGGAGAGCAACCTCCTTTACTACGATCCGGTAGTGCATATGCCGCCTAAGGGTGTCCTCCTCTGAGTCATCCGACTCTTCGCCTTCTACGTCGGTGCAAGATCGTTTTCGAGAGCTCGACGACTTGAAGCGCTGGTCCTCAACAAGAGTGGCGGAGGAGGACAGAGCACCAACCCGACCCGACGGAGAGGACGGAATTGTTGGTTCCGCGGCGGTCTGTGCCTGTTCCCAGAAGTCTGAAGTCCGAGTAGTCTGTTCCCTGATGTCTCCGTGGCAGAGCAGAGTGGGGACGTGAGCGATGCCCTTTGCGTTCAGCCTATCGAGGACGGCCCCTTCCTGCTCGAGCTGCTTGTAGAAAACACGCCAGGCGTCCTTCAACCAAACAAATGTCTGCGTCTCGCAGTCCAAAGCGATGTAGCCTCGCGTGCCCCTTCCCGCCATACCATTTGCGAAGAAGACCGGTCGGCACACAAGGAACGTGCGCACACCGTCCCCACAGGGCACTTCCAGACGGTAACGCGGCCAACTGGGAACAAGAGAGCGGGAGAACGACGCGCGGACGTACGCAAAGACGGGTGGAGTACCCATAGACCGCAACTCCTCCGCCGTGAGTACACGCTCGTGCGTGGCAAGATCAGTGGCGCGCTCTTGAGCGTAGAAGTCCATCAGGTTGTAGTCGCGGTCGTGTGGCCGAAGCCGAGTCGCACTCGGATCAAGCCCGAGCTGCTCATCAGTCTGCAGCGACATGCGCCAGAGAAGCTCGCATAGGACCTCTGGCTCAGCGACGTAGTCGATAGCACGAGTCACAATCGTGCCCGATCGATCCCAGCGGAGAAGGCGGAAGTTGCGACCGATGACCAAGAGCATGAACAGGAACGTCCGGTGTTGGACACGGAAGACGACCTCAGCGTAGCTGATGATCTGCCCACGGACCTTCTTGCGTTCTTTGGCGGTAGCATCGAGGGCCTGATCGTCGCGGTCGTCGAACGGGTCTTTGTTGATCTCGTGTCGCTTGAACTCGACGGAGATGAGCTGGTCGCCCCAGTGAGGGCGGCCGTCGGTGGGAACGTCGCCCGCTTTGTAGACGGCCGCGTCGATCTTCTGTTTAAAGTCGTCGACGTCGTCGATCTCGGGCTTGTCGGGAGACTGTGCCATCTTCAACCCCGGCGCTACGTTGCCGTTGTTGATGGCATCGATCTAGGGCATATCAGTGGCTAAGATCAAATCCCTGAACGATGTGGCCGACGTACGAATCTGTCCGCAATTTCGCTCTCAAGGAGAGCACCACCTTCCGTCAAGCTGGCGAAGATGTCTGTGGCCCAAGTGGGTTGGTCTTGAAGCAAGACACCTGTTGGTAGAGGAAGAAACTGGTCGGCGAAGTCGGCAACCTCCATGCGGATAGCCTTGTGAGCCATGTGGTTGACAAGAGCCAAGCGGTATTGAGCGAGTGTTACGAATTCTTTTGCGATGCGAATCGGAACTGGGACCGAAGCAAAGTGCGTCGAGATCCTGTTGTGGTGAAGTTAGCGAGAGACATCGTAGGAGAAGAGAGAGAGGACGAACGAGAGGTTGGTTTGGGTATGGCGTATTTATGGGGAGACGAGGACTATAATGGGGAGACGAGGACTATAATGGGGAGACGAGGACTATAATGGAGGTGGTGGTTGTGGCCAGAAAAACCAGGATCGGCTATGTTATTGATCCATCAGTCAACGTACGCGTCATAAGGTCATGTGTCCGCGTACCGGACGTTCGTCGCGTCGAACAAAGACTCGGAGCCGGGTTGGTGATGGATGGCTTGGTTCAAGATGGACTGACGCCGAAGGGCTGCCTCATCGGGAATGCACTCACTCCTCGGCATTCGCCGGCGACCAATATAGGCGCCCACAGCCACCCAGCTCGCCCAGGGCATCAGTGCTGCCAGTGTACGCTTGGATAGCAGGCTGCAACAAAGACGAACACTGTTTTGAGCATGATCACGGCGCCCATGAATATTGACTTGACCGACGCTTCAGGAAACGATCGTCTCCACTCTCACCAACGACGCTAGCACAGCCAGCACAGCCACCTCGCGCGTTGCGGATTCTCGTGCGACGCGTCCGACTCGTCACGATGTGGGAACACGGGTTGCGGGACTCTGTGTTTCTGCCACTCCGAGCCGTTAGCCACTGGCTCTGCCACTTTTAAATATTGCACGAGGACCGCAATGTGGCAGACATTCAGGCGATGAAGGCAATCCAAAAAGCTGCAATCCCAGTCATCGCGAAGGACATGGTAAGTAATGCCGTCCTTGAGCTCGCCACGTACAAATTGCATACGAAGGGCGTCGCGGCGACGTGGCCACGGCATCTCTTAGTTCTTAAAGGGGCACCGTGGAAGTCTACGATGTTCTGTTGTGACTGAACGTTTCAAGACCGTAACATTACCGAGACTGTCCGCAGATTATACATATGAAGCGCGAGAGTAGCAACAATGATGAGTTCTAACGACAAATGTGTCAAAGGGTATCTAAAATACGGGTGGTAGGTAACTACATTAACCTCCAATTGATTGAAAGCTTCACAAGGTGAATAGGGTGATAGGCCGTGGAAGTAGTCGTCACGTTCATTTGAACAGCGACTTCGCAGTACGGCTAAGCGGTGCAATGTCACTGGTGAAGCATTGCTGGTGTGGCACCATCGACGCCGTCCTTCGACGTTTGACCGTGCTCTCCGATGGACCCTCCTCCTCTGCAATAGGGAAGCGAGGCTTGTAGTCGTCCGGGACGCGATCGCCCACTTTGTCCTTGGGATTCCACCGTGCCAACTTCGCAGGATCTAAGTCGTACACCGTGCACAGCATCCCGACCATACTGGAGTGTGTATTGAGCAGCGCAGCGAGCTTCTCTTCTTTGGCTGTGGGTGCCGGCGTGGAATCGTCGTCCTCATCATCCCAAAACGCTTCGATGGATTCTATGTCGCCGGCATATTCAGCAGTAATCCCCTTCTCCCCCCCGGTGGTGGCACTGTCAGTGGCGTGGGGGATCGGTGGGACCGTCGAAGTGGTTGAGAGATCCAGGGCCTTCTGTACTTCTTCCTGCATGGTTCTATAGGCAACAACTGCGTAGTAGGCTTTGAACCACGACAGGAGTGTCTTGAGAATTTTGTCGATTCGAGGAGACTCGGTGAACTTGAGGGAGATGTTCCAGCCAACCTTCAGAATAGAGTGCTTCACGGCAATCTCCTTGACTTGTCCGCATGTGTAGACTCCGTCGTGAAGGCTGTATGCGTCGAAGTAGCTTTCGATGAATTCCGCGGGATTGCGACAGTTGGATTTGAGATACCGAACGGAATAGTAGAGGAGGACGTGCAGGAATGATTCCAGCTCGTCGGGGATTTCCACCGGTTTCGGAGTGCCTGAGAGCATGGCCACAGACAGGAATTGCCACGTTCCCTACATCAACGAGTCAGCTTGCATATCGAGTTCGAGTATGACGAGCAAACATACCGTTCTGGGTGGCTGACGGGGGAGTGGGAGAGGCTCCGGAATGTTTGAAGGCTTGGACAATTCCCAGTCGGAAAGCAGGCCTTCCCATTGAACGCAAAGTCGACCGTCTTCCCGGCGTGGTTTCACAGTGGGGTAGATCAAGATGTTGCCACCGCTGACATCACGATGCATGATTCCCGACTTCTCGAAGGCACCTTCATGTGCTGCGTTCCACATCAGCAATGTGTACATCCTCCCAGTGAAATATCGAACATACCTTTGAGACAGTGAATGATGGTGAGGACGAGCTGCCGTCCACATGAGAACTGGGATAGGGGCAGGGATACCTCCTCCACCACGATCCGGTAGTGCCGGTGGCGCCGCAGGGTTTCCTCCTCTTCGCCCTCCGTCTCTTCGATTTCCACTGCCGTTCGTGATCGCTTGTGAGATCCTGACGACTTGGAGGTTTCTGGCGCGACTAGGGTTGTAGAAGAGGAGGGGGGCAACTTGCGTAGGGATAGAGACGACGTCAGAGAAGTCGCAGCAGCGGACGCAGACGCGGCGGCGGCGACGGCGGCGGTGACGTTGGCGGCGGCGGCGGCAGCAGCAGCAGCCTGAGCCTGGGCGCCCTCCCAGATGTCGGAAGTCAACGTTGTCTGCTCCCTTATGTCTCCATGGCAGAGCAGAGTGGGGACATGGACAACCTCGTCCTTGTTCAACTTCTCGAGGACAGCGCCCTCCTGCATGAGCTCCTCGTAGTAGACCCGCCAGGCATCCTTCAACCATACGAATCTCTGCGTCTGGCAGTCAAGCGCGACGTATCCTCTCGTTCCCCTCCCGGCCATGCCATTGGCGAAGAACATCGGTCGGCAAACGAGGAACGTGCGCACACCGCCCTCACAGGGTACTTCGAGACGATAGCGCGGCCAGCTCGAAGCAAGGGAGTGCGCGAACGACGCACGGACATACTTGAACACCGGCGGCTCGCCCATCGTCTTCAGTTCCTCCGCCGTCAATACACGCTCGTGTGTAGCAAGATCGGCAGCGCGCTCTTGAGCGTAGAAGTCCATCAGGTTGTAGTCGCGGTCGTGTGGCCGAAGCCGAGTCGCACTCGGGTCAATCCCGAGCTGCTCATCAGTCTGTAGCGACATGCGCCAGAGAAGCTCGCATAGGACCTCTGGCTCAGCGACGTAGTCAATAGCACGAGTCACAATCGTGCCCGATCGATCCCAGCGGAGAAGGCGGAAGTTGCGACCGATGACCAAGAGCATGAACAGGAACGTCCGGTGTTGGACACGGAAGACGACCTCGGCGTAGCTGATGATCTGCCCACGGACCTTCTTGCGTTCTTTGGCGGTAGCATCTAGGGCCTGATCGTCGCGGTCGTCGAACGGGTCTTTGTTGATCTCGTGTCGCTTGAACTCGACGGAGATGAGCTGGTCGCCCCAGTGAGGGCGGCCGTCGGTGGGAACGTCGCCCGCTTTGTAGACGGCCGCGTCGATCTTCTGTTTAAAGTCGTCGACGTCGTCGATCTCGGGCTTGTCGGGAGACTGTGCCATCTTCAACCCCGGCGCTACGTTGCCGTTGTTGATGGCATCGATCTAGGGCATATCAGTGGCTAAGATCAAATCCCTGAACGATGTGGCCGACGTACGAATCTGTCCGCAATTTCGCTCTCAAGGAGAGCACCACCTTCCGTCAAGCTGGCGAAGATGTCTGTGTCCCAAGTGGGCTGGTCTTGAAGCGAGACGCCTGTCGGTAGAGGAAGGAACTGGTCGGCGAAGTCGGCGACCTCCATGCGGATAGCCTTGTGAGCCATGTCGTTGACGAGAGCCAAGCGGTATTGAGCGAGTGTTACGAATTCTTTTGCGATGCGAATCGGAACTGGGACCGAAGCAAAGTGCGTCGAGATCCTGTTGAGCGCAATGGGAGTGCTGGTGACGTTAGCGGGAGACATCGTAGGAGATGAGAGAGAGGACGAACGAGAGGTTGATTTCGGTATGGCGTATTTATGGGGGGAGACGAGGACTATAGCGGAGGTGGTGGTTGTGGCCAGAAACGAACCAGGATCGGCTATGCTGTTGATCCATCAGTCAACGTACGCGTCTTTGTGTCATGTGGCCGCGTACCGGAGGCAGGACAAAGGAGGTTCGTTGCGTCGAACAAAGAGCCGGGCTGGTGGTGGATGGCTTGGTTCAAGATGGACTGACGCCGGAGGGCTGCCTCATCCGGAATGCACTCCCTCCTCGGCATTTGCCGTAAGCGCCTATAGCCTCCCCTTCATTGAAGGCGAGGTTCAACAACTTCGCTCTACAGCATGATCCACTAGGATAGTTCAGCTTGGCTGCCCTAACAAATACGGCGACGCACTTGGCCCAACGTATACTAAATTCTTTCCAATTTTCTACCATTGGAAATGAATGATGTGGACACGTCGGGGTTAGGGTTCCGTGTGGCTGAGCTTGGTACGGAAGCCTGTCTTGATCTGTGCTCATTCAAGCACGACGTGCTGAGGCCTGACTTCACGCAACGATTCAAGAGAGTACTCCCCTCTGCTCCAGACATGCCACGGAGATGGCTCTACCGCACGTGCATGACTGCAGGGAGATCATCAGAACCACGCTACCATCTTCGTGCCAGTGCACTGCGCAAGCGTGCTGCACGCGCTCGGAATGCTCGAGCTTATCGAACGTGCTCCGCGAGGTGCACCGACCCTTGTGGCATGTGCTTCGAGCTCCTGATGGATTGCCTATGGAAGAAGCAGGGAACGATGCTGGACTGCATGGTTCGTAGGCCACTCTGACGTTCGGTACTTGATATGGCTTCCTCGCCATATGGTGCCGCACGCATGCTCGGACAGTATATAATGCAGCGCCGGCGTTATTGCGAGTCGGTTTCTTCACCCTTTCCGGAGCGTATCAGGTAGAATTCTCGACGCCTTGACCATTATGCAGATCCTCTGGCCCATTGTGTACATCGCTGCAGCCTGCGCTCAGCGTGCCTTTGCCTGGGGCACATTAGGCCATCAGACCGTCGGGTACGTGTGGCCTTCGCCTGTCTATTTGCCATAGTATACTCATTGGATCACAGATACATCGCTCAAGAGGTAAGCCGCTGGCTAGAGCGTGTAGCCTCTGATGATGCACAACTCAAACCCTGCGGTACAGTTCCTGGCGCCCAAGGCACTGGCCTTCGTCCAGTCATCTCTCGGTTCCACATACGACGAGTCGCTTGGCCCGGCGGCACCTGTATGTGTATCTTGCAATGCTGAAGCGCTTGGGCTTGGAGACGCTGACGAACCATCCGCACAGTGGGCGGATAGCGTCCGATACGAGAGCGCGTACAGATGGTCTGCCCCTCTGCACTTCGTGGATGCCGAAGGTAGGCTGTATACGAGCTCCGAGTCGATTGTCAATCACTTTGGCACTGACACCGGCTATGTAGACTCTCCGCTCTCGGACTCATGCTCCGTTCAGGAGCAGCGCGATTGCGGGGACGGAGATTGCATTCGTAGGTACCTGATGGTGGGTAGCCGAGATGAGTTGATCACAACCATGCTATAGTTACTGCTATCGCCAACTACACAACCCGCGTCGCCAAGACGTCTCTCAGTGCTTCACAGAGGCAGGAAGCGCTCAAGTTCCTAGGTACGTCAGTCCTTTGGTTGTTGACAAGAAGTGACTGACAGCTGCATATGTAGATCACGTACGTACATGGCGGGCGTATAGTCTATCCCTTGCGTGGCTCATCGTGTGAACAGTTCCTCGGAGACATCGGACAACCACTGCATGTTGAGGTGAGATCTCCCTTCCTATCGTATATCACCGGCATAACAAATCGTGATTAAATACCCAGGCCTATGAAGTTGGCGGCAATGACATCTCCGCCAAGTGTTCGGGCTCTAGCACAAACCTGCACGCTGTAAGTGTTCCTAACTACGACACACGCACGAGTACTCACTATGCGCTCCATACAGGCATGGGGTAATGTGATATATTTGATGACCAAACTCAGGTGCTGATTTTCCCATAGACACCGGGATGGTGAGCAAGAACATCAACGAGAACCACGGTGGCGAAGTGCAGACTTACGCCGCAGACCTCATCGCCCGTATCAAGGTGCCGCCCCTTCTATTCTGAATCCACATCTCTCTTGTATTGATGCTCGGCTATAGACCGGCTCGTACAAGTCCCTCACGGATGACTGGCTCAGCTGCACCTCCATCACCGAGCCCGTCTCCAAGCGCTCGGGCGATACCACTGCCCACGGTGTCGAAGAGGACGTGAAGCGTCTGCTGGCGCGGGCGGAGGACGCGGCTGAGGCGACGATCACGCCACTCGAGTGTCCCCTCGTCTGGGCGCGCGAGTCGAACGCGTACTGCTGCGTACGTGCTGTGTCTCCTATGACAGGTTCTGCGCGTGCGCTGACCTGCGTATGTGCCTAGTCGGTCGTGTTCACTTACACCACAGGCGAAGACTTGTGCACGAGCGAGTACTACACGAATGCGGTCCCAGTAGTGCGTCTATTGCAGTTGAACATCGCTGGTATGCTAGCTCATCGTGCCTCCTAACTTCCCCAGATCGACTTGCAGCTCGCGAAGCAAGGCTATCGGCTCGCTGCGTGGCTGAACGTGATCTTCGACGGCGCGACCAACCTGCCTTGAGTCTTGAAAACGCTTTTGCTTTGAGCAGTCGTCATGACCGTACTCGCGCATGGCAGTCTGTGCGGCTTAGTAGCCGCCATCTGTGCGAGGAATGTATCTAGTGTGAACAACCATACAATGAGCGATTATGAGCTTTTACGATGCTACAGATGGTACGTTACGCTACATGGTTCCGGTTCCACAAGATCATTAGGTAGCAATTCCCTGTATGTCCCCTATACATCTGTTGACTACTCCCCATCAATATCGAACCCGAAAGACCAGGCGAGAGGTATCGGAGGGTCTGCCAAGCACGGCTGTGACCTGTCCAAATAAGCCTTTGAAAAAGACCGAATCAGGAGACGTCTCAGCGTACAGCTACGGATACTCACCCTTGACGGGACGACCGCGCGAAATGCCTTCGTCGCGATGAGGTTGACCCAAATCAAGTACCAGTCTCCCAAAATCGTCTCGTCCGAGTGATCATGCACCCAGCTCTCCTTGACGTTGATGTTCGGAAACAAGCTGTCGACGCAGTGCGAGATCCTGCCCGCCCGCTGGTCAGAGATGTTCGTCCGCGAATCGCACGCCACCCCGAACTTCCGCAGGGGATGGGTCGGCGTGCCTGCGGGCGGCACCGCGGGCGGTCGTTTGCTGATGGTGCGCCCGAGGTCGAGCACGTCGAGCTTAGGGAGCAAGAGTTCCTCGAGGCTGCGGCACTGGTCGGCGAGGACGTACAGACAGTCCAGCGTGGGTGCTTCCTTCGTGCACCGCGTGACCGAGAAAACAAGCCTACGCGCATCGCGCCAGGCGTAGGCGATCTGGGTGATGTCGTAGTCCCGCACCGAGAGCGGTGACTGGGTGAGCACCAGTTCCACGTCCTCGAGACGCTGCAGGCTGAACAGCGGGCGCAGGATGCACGCGAGCGCGACATTCGAGTAACGCGGGTACTGTTCGTTCTCACACAGCTTCACGGCCCGCAGATGCACGTACGCGAACGAATGCAGTTGGAGCAGGTACGCAGAGTCGACGTTCGTCCCAGCGCAGAGGTCCTCGAACTGGTTTCGGCGGAACTGGATGACGATCTTGCGGAGGCGTTCTGCGTCCAGCACGGAGAGGAAATGAATGCATGAGGTGAATTCGCCCCGCAAGGTCAGCTCGGTCGAGAGGTCTAGGGCCTTGATTCTGGGCAGACGTCGTGCACTAAAGACGGGCAATTCAAGATCGCAACTCGTGAAATCCACCAGTCGAAAGAGGTAGCGTAGTATGGACAGTTGTGCCGGGCTGTCCAGCCGACATTTCGCGTGTGAAACGTGTAGAAGAGGTGTCTTTGACCCCTGTCTGTGCTTCACGACCACCGGTTTGTGGCGCAGGCCGAGGTGGGTGAGCGCGAGAGCTAATGGGGCAAGACGAGGGATGCACTCCAGAGGGAACGTTCCCAGGGTCAGTAGACCGTTCTCGTCCGTCTCACTCACGGTATCCCCGTTTGGTCCTACAGAGAGGATGAGAGCCTGTGGAACGGCCTCCTGAGAGATAGCGGTAGAGCCACGTGTGGCCATCGCGTCTGGGTGGGTGGCGCTGTGGTATGGGAGGCGGTGAGAGAACGCTGAGAGAGATTCACGGCCGCATGACACATCGGCCTCCTCAAGTGTGTGAGAAGGGGGTATCGACCTTTGATCAGCATTAGCAGAATCAGTAGAAACAATGCCCTAAGACGTTCCTGGAGGAAGAGAAAGAGGTGATGG
Source organism: Trametes coccinea BRFM310 (assembly GCA_002092935.1). Taxonomy (NCBI): domain Eukaryota; kingdom Fungi; phylum Basidiomycota; class Agaricomycetes; order Polyporales; family Polyporaceae; genus Trametes; species Trametes coccinea. Next base: position 375,949 of record KZ084106.1, read on the forward strand.
CACCGAAAGAGGATTCCCTGGAACCACAGCCTGAGAATCACTGACCATCCAAAGTCTAGAGTGGTGCTGCGCACATCCCGGACTCCGCGTATAAAGGCTGCAAAGAGGCTACCGGGGTGCACAACTTTCGCAACATGTCCACAGAACGTATGCACACTCACAGTTCTCCCTGCGCACGTGGCACTGACCTACCTGTCCAGCAAAGATCGGCCTCCTCGTCCCTCTACATGCCAAAGCCGAGCAGATCGGCGCTGTCGCTGACTTTCTCAATATCGGCTACAGCTTGATGACGGGGAACCAGGAGCCAGAGACTCTGCAATGGTTCGCGGTGAAGTACGAAGACCAGCCCGTCTACGCGATATTCGACACGTTCGCGGCTGAAAGCGGCAGGAAGGCACACATCGACGGGAAGGTCGCTGACGCCCTGAGAGCGAACGCTAGCACGCTGCTCTCCCAAGCGCCTGATATCGCCGGAGGCCATTTGAACATTCTCGCGAGTAAAGTGAAGCCTGCCGGGCCGACGGGAGATGTGAAAAAGGGGTTGACATGCGGCCTGCGTGTGCTGCTCAAGGCGAAGTCGGATAAGGTGTCCGACGTCAGAGAATTCCTGAAGGTGAGTAGCACATTGTCTGGAGTAGCACAATCAAAAGGTAACATACTGCCCCATCCAGGGCGCTCTGCCACTCGTCGAGGCGGAACAAGAGACGCCGTTATGGTACGCAGTCGAATTCCCTGGCACAAACGTCTTCGGTATCATCGACTTCTTCGCCACGCCTGCTGGCCTTCATCTTCACCTGAAAGGAGAGGTCGCCAAGGCGCTCTTTTCAAAGGTCGACGAGCTGCTGGAAGGGATGCCAGATGTCGTGAAGACCGAAGTTCTAGGGGTGACTCTGTAATCAGAAGGGGTCTGTGCATGAAGAGCTATTGCAATGGAAACCCTTGTCTCGTGTACCAATAGACGTCACATTGTGCTGCCAAAAAGGATTATGCGCATGAAATGTCTCGCAGGAAGCCGCTGTCCAGCGAATTCAACGGGTGGTGGATGTACAGGCGTGAGCACAGCCGGCGCTAAAGGCTCTTGATGCCCTGCGATCCACGTGGACTCGAGAGACGAACCGGTTCGACTGGTGTTGACGAGAGCCGAACCAGGATCTCCACGTCGCCACCTGTGATTGCTGCCTCCAATACACCTTCGTTAACTCTACCATCTTCCTCTTCTCTATTTCGCGGTCTCATCATGGTGCGTACCGCATACAGCCAGCTAGAACAAACGACTCAAGTTGCAGCAGCCGTCGACCACAGCGGGGGAGCCCGTTCCCATCGAGACGTCCCATGAGGACATGATTGTATGTCTCGCGTTACTGCCGGACTGGACGCGTCTTAACGTCAACGCAGCACGATGCCCAACTCGACTACTACGGGAAACGCCTCGCGACTTGCTCTTCCGACCGTACAGTGAAGGTCTTCGACGTGGTGGACGGCACGGCTCAGCGGAGCACGGGACATACCCTCAAGGGGTGAGTACTGCTAGACTGCCGACGCTTGTCAGGCTCACCTCATGCCTCTCGTGCAGCCACACTGGTCCTGTCTGGCAAGTTGCCTGGGCGCATCCCAAGTTCGGCCAGATCCTCGCTTCGTGCTCGTACGACGGCAAGGTGTTTATCTGGAAGGAGCAACCAAGTCAAGGCCCTAGCGCGGGCGGTTGGACGAAGATCAAGGAGCACACTCTGCACAAAGCATCAGGTACGCCCTATCCTCACCGTGTCGCGTTGCGCCGCGCTGATGTTTCCCAGTAAACTCTGTCTCTTGGGCACCCCATGAACTTGGCGCTATCCTAGCGTGCGCGTCCTCGGACGGCACCATTTCTGTTCTGACCTTCAAGAGTGCGTATATAACCACACTTTTCGTGTGTACCCCTAGCTGTCTTAAACGCGTCTGACCTCGTACCATAGACGATGGCACTTGGGGTGCCGATGTCTTCGAAGGCCACGCCATCGGCTGCAATGCTGTCTCCTGGGCACCCGCCGTCCAGCCCGGCTCACTCATCGTCCCTCAGCCGAGCAACACGGTACCAGGCCAGCAGCCCGCGGCGGTCCAGAGCGTAAAACGCTTCGCAAGCGCAGGGTGCGACAACCTCGTAAAGATCTGGGGCTTCCGGGAGGACACGCAGGCCTGGGAGGAGGAAGAGGTCCTCGAGGGCCACACCGACTGGGTGCGCGACGTCGCGTGGGCTCCGAACATTGGTCTCCCTAGGAGTTACATTGCCACCGCTTCGCAGGTGTGTCTCGCCGTTGAAATCGCGGCCTCCGCGCTCTTGCTGGCCGATATTGACATCAACATGATCGTTTAGGATAAGACGGTGCTCATCTGGACAAAAGACTCGCCGACGTCCCCATGGGTCAAGACCGCGCTTGACCCATCGGCGTCCGCGTCCACGACGGGCGGCGCGGCTGCTCCCGCGGGCAAGTTCCCTGACGTTGTCTGGCGCGTCTCCTGGTCCCTTGCTGGCAACATCCTTGCTGTCAGCTGCGGTGACGGCAAGGTGACCCTTTGGAAGGAAAACCTGAAGGGCGTCTGGGAGTGCGTCAGTGACATGACGAGCTAGATGCGTTGTAGTGTGCGTTTCTCTGCTTGAGTCGCTTGTATGGCTGTCGCTCATGTCTCGCTCGTAGAGTGACTTATTTCAATGGATGTTCATGTTGTAATGGCCGCAGGGACATGGTATGGCCAAGTTACGTTGATCTCGGACGTCCCACGACAACCATCTACGCGATCCTATACGCCGGGTGCGCACCAAGTGCAAGACGCGTATGAAAACGATCGCGATTGCTGGTCCCATGTGACCGTTCACTGCTCCCGGCGGTCCTGTCTGTAACGATACCGTTACTCGTCCACGATGGTGCATATTATTCCGTTATGTATGCCGCGGTTTTGCTGCGTCGCAGACTTTTCCTAACTCAGGCCAAGATTCTTCGCGGTCAGTCTCCGACCTGCTCGAATGCGGATGTGAGGTCGGTCCTTGGCGTAGCGCCGCCGAGGCTTCATCGGTGAAGAAACGCAGACGCATGGCGTGTCCTTACATGTTTGTAGGCTGGCATCACAGGCTGGCATCACATACGGTATTGGCAGGAAATGACCGATGCCGCCACACCCTTCAAGCTATATGATATAGACGGAATCCCCAGGTACGTGCGAGCGCACGGAAACCAGCATGACTCCCTATAGGAAAAAAGGGCCCAATTCTGTTCTAAGGAGCTGAGGGGACATGTGTGGTGGTCAAGGCCGCGAGCGTTGATGCGCTTTGTGAAAATGTCCGCGTCGTGCTGCAGAGCAAGGCGCATAAGCTCTGGGTGTACATGCTGTCATCATTCGTGATTCATTCGCTTCAAGATAAGTATGGACATTCTTGATCCATCATGGACGTCGGTGTTCTCTGCTGGGTTCGTCATATCGCCCGGTTTCACAAACAATAAGAACAAGGTGGCGGTGCCTCCTATATCAGATGTGCGAACTTTCCTCGCTCCGCTCTCTGTACTGACGCGTGCTAATATCGGTCAGATGTCATCTCAGAGAGCCTCACTGAAGGCACTCTCGGATCCAACAGCAGCGACAAGCAGCCTGCGCATCGTCAGCAGATATACGACGCAGACGATTTCGCGGCGTTACCGCTGCAGCCCCTGATGTCTGTCCGACTTCCATCTCTCTCATGGACGGAACGCCCCGAATGGCCTTGCAAGGAAAGTGGCGTATACAACGCCAGGCTGCATGGGGCATGGAGGGCTTGTCCGGATCGCGGAACGAGATCTGGGGCATGCTGGAAGGCGGTGCCGCCTCATCCGGTATAGTCGAGCGATCGGAGCATGCGAGGAGAGGGAGTCGGGATGGGTGGCGGGATCCCTCGATCACTGCTCGTCTTCGAGATGTTCTGGTGCCCCTGCTAGCGGAACGTTTAAACATGTGCATCGGGGCGTACAGGGGACGATGGCTCGTCGACGCCCTCCCTTGCCTCGTCCATGTCCCTGTCGCCTTCAAGTTCACGAGTAGGCTCGGCAAGTGCGCTGGACGAGCTTATACCCCTCGGACACAACTGGTACGCCGAGCTCGCGAACCTCCCGTCTGTCCGTTCATTCACAGATCGTATGGCAGGTTCATCCACGATCCGAAGTGTCGCTCTGTACGAGTGCGATACGATCCTATACCCCCTCATCACGATGCCCTACCGTTCGTGGAAGTCGCCCTCGAGAAAGTCGTCCGGACCCTTGCGCAGACGAAGACCTGGCGGGCTTCAGTCGTGCCGTGCTTGCACCGATCACACCACCTCGGCGAAGACACGCTGTCCGTCGTTCTACACGCAACCATGTTGCACGTCGAGGTCCTTGACATGGTCCATCTCATGGAGAGCGACGTCCCGGTCCATCTCTACATCGGCGACCCACTCACGACTGGAACCCCGTTCGACGTCTACAGCCCCGAGAAGCTCTCCCTTCCTGCCCGGATCGTACCTGGGGACCCCATTTTCTGCTCCAGCACCGAACGCGTAGCGGTGTTCGCAGCCTACCTCCACTCTCCCGACGACGATGCGCTATACGGCCTGACTGTGGGACAGGCGGTCGTCCCCCAGCCAGGCTTCTTGCCGCATCGTCGCCTCTTACCGCGTTCCGAACGGCATCAACGGCGGATGCGGAACTCGCAGCTCGCGCTGCACTGTCTCGGCCGCCCCCTTTCCAATCCCGCTGTCAAAGTCGTCGAGCGCGCCGTGCAACAGCTCGAGGCCGAAAGGGCGATGCTCTTCGAGGACGTCGGGGATCGTCCTATGAGCCCCGCGACGGACCAGCGACACTCTGCCCGCCTGCGGAAACACGATGCCGAACTCGCCATCCTCCAGAACTCGCTCAACAGGCCCCATGAATACGACGTCGGTCACGCATGCGCAGCAGAGGCCATTATCCGTCCATGTACCAGTACGTCCCGTTTCACTATCGCGTACACCCGTCATCGCTCACAGCCAATAAGGTTCCGATCATAGGCATTCCACGAAGCAGTCACGCCAAGGCAAGGAGAAAAGCGACGACCATACGCACCTCCTATCCTGGGCCGTCATGCGCATGTCTCTCTCCAGAGCGACAGACAACCCCGTCACTCTCCAATCCACAGCAGGAATCCTCGAACGCGGCGCCGCCGTTACCATGCACGTCCGCGATCCGAACCTCGAACGACCGCTCGGGCCGTACCGAGATGGCATCGTGAACGGCGCACCTGCCAGCGTCGTCCTGGACGGCTATGTCGCGCAGGAGTGGGCAGTTTTCCCGGCGCCTGGTTGGAAGGGCGTACGGTTCGCCGCGCGCGGCGATGCGGGTGCACTGATCACCTCGCGGGCGGACGATGCGCATGTCGGAGGTGGGACAACAGCGCCTCTTGCAATGCTTCACGCGATCCCGGAACGAGGGCCGTACGGACTCGTGACGCCGCTCACAACCATACTACGGCGGGTTCGAGATGTGACTGGATTGCAGCTTCGATTTCAGGCCAGTCGTCGGAGAGAACCTTGTGTCTAAAGAGGTGGAGAGTCGTACAGGTGTCCATAATGATAATCGAACGCGGTGATATACAGAGCATGATGACGCAGGCACGAAGATACTGTCAGTAAGGACCGACGACGGAATGCTGGAGGGCTAGTCTGTGCTTAGTTAGTGGCTCAGTACAGGCAAGACCATGAAAAAAATCCAGGACCGAACATACCGCTGAACCAATATCAATATCGCCTCCCGTATGACGGCCCAGGAGGCTGACCCCGCCCATCGCCTTGATATGCAGGATTCCTCGGGTCCTTGCTGGGATCGTACATGCGATTCTGAGAAAAGTCGTTCGGTCCGGGGTGGAACGGTATCGATGGACTGTTTCGAGGCGCTGCGGTCGATGTAGGAGAAGGCGCTGATGACATCCGCGCCATCAACGAGTCGCCGAGCGAAGCCTGGTACGGGCTCGTAGATTGCGGTTGTATGGGCAGAATTCGGCGGCCAGAGGCAAGCGTGGAGTGCGACGTATTCTGGCGAAGCGCTGCAGGTGCGGTGGGAGGTAGCCTAGGTGATTGTGAGGTTGACGGCCTAGCAATCGATCCATTCGGTCTACTTGGCAGCCGTGATGAGTCCGTCGAAGGAGGAGGATGTACGGTGGAGGGTGGCGGTAAAGATGGTGCGGGAGGCGGAGGAGCTGGTTGAGGGGGAGGAAGTGGGGAAGGACCTAGCGTGGGTGTGGGTTGTCTTGATGATTTCACGGCTTTGTTGGATGTAGCGGCCTGAGACTTCGGGGCACGCCTAGGTGGAGGCTCCTCGGGCTCAGACTCAGAGGACTCGCTAGAAGCTCTCTTCCTCTTTCCAATGAATTTGACAACCGACGCAGCTGGCTTCTCGTTATTTTGAGTGTTCAGCTGGGCAGGCTTGAGTTTCTTCAGGAAGTTGATGAGGAGTTTCATGGTCCTGGAGTTAAGCCTAACATCCTTCTCCACCTGCCTGACATCATGCCTCATCAGGGTAATTGCCTCCGATAGCTGGGACAAGGACATCCTTCTCTTGTTCGCATGGATCAAGAGCGTGATAGCCAGCATCTCGACTGGGGCAACCTTCTTGATTCCCTGAATGTTGAAGCAATTGTCGAGCTCTGGGTCGCTTGCAAGTCGACAGAAGACCTTGAATGTGCCCTGGATATCATCTTCGAGATCCTCGTCCAGGTCATGACATTCACGAAGCCATTTCTCGAGGGTGCCGAAAGAAGGGACAGTGGTTAGCTTGGGCCACTTGGACATGGCGTACACAGCCGTGGCTATGGTCCGGAAGTCGTTGGCACGACTTGTATCCCATTCAATGTTTTCAGCGAGACCGTTCGGGTCCAAAATGTATGTGTCCACGAGCTCGCGAACAAAGGTTGTGACGTGGCTGCTAATAGCCTGTAACCTCTCTGTAACACCGTTAGTCGCATTAAATGTCGGAGAGTCAGCATTGCCCAACCTGCAGGAGTCAAGGCCATGCCCAGTTGTACCCGCTGTGCGGTTTAAGTCAAGTCAATTTATCAGTGACAGCTTGTGCACACTGACCTGGAAAATTTCTCTCTCATTCTCGGGAGTGATGTCTTGGTACTCCATGCAGACCTGGTTACCAATTCAGCTGCATAGAGATGGGCGCGAGGATCCCAAAACGCACGATCTGCTTATTCAAGAACATCTTCCTGTATCTTTCAGGCAGAATCTGGCCCTTGGCACTCTTGCTGTCAACCTTGAAGTAGAACCTCTCGCCAGTGAACCTGATAGAACGTCAACACCATCACCCTAGATCCACAGCATGTGCTCTCTTACGCGTCTTTATCTGCAGCGACGGTTACAAGGCTGTCAGGAGTCGCTCATGACGAGGAATTGACTTCACTAACAAGGAATCTGCAGATGGTGGATCCGTCAGCATGCGGAGCACTGCCCAACAAACCTTCATTGACTTACTTCACCGGCAATGAAACTGATACCAAAGGCGTTGAACGCAACATAAGTCGGGTCACAAACTCGTGAGTGAACCCACTTACCGATATATCGAAGTCAAACGCTGCTTTCCGTCAACGCATACGCGCCTTTCTGCTCCATCCTCCGCGAGGTTGAGCACTACGCAAGCCGTCCCGTGAGTTGCACGATGTCTGGGGCGATACTCATTCCGGACCTACCGAATATCACAGGGGGCACGTAGAAATTGCGGAAGATGGAATCAATCAATCCTACGAAGCTATGAGTTGGTGTGGGAGCATAGACACGGATGGTGAGTGACGTTACCCATTTGCTTTTGGTCAGGCCAGACGACGTCTTGGTGAGCGACGGAGTAAGAAGATGCCCACTCAGACGCGTCTTAGGAACTTACCGCGCTGATATTCAGGCTGGAGGTCAATATCTCCCGCAAATATTTGATCTTCAAGCCGACAAGCGTATCAGAGATGGCGCAGGCATCGTAGCGTGATGCCATACCGTAGAGAGCCTGGCAAGTGTACGTTGTGGCCCTCGGAATTTTCAGTGCGCCTTGAATCCGGTAACCTGAAGCGTCGGAGGGTTTTGTCCTTGTTCGTGCAGATAAGGGGACATCGTCCTCCTCTTCGAGGTCGGTGAGGTCAGAGGAGTTGAGCTCGTCGTCGGACATGGCGGCGGGAGATGAGTGCAGGAGGCAAAGTCAGTTGACGCCCAGCCACATGCGCGCGCGCGACGCGTTCCTTCGAGTTGCCTCCGACCGCCACTGCTGTCCACTCCGGCGACCACCATGGACAACCGCGACAAGTTCACCACTCCGGTGGGCTCAACGAGCAGGCTCTTGTCCTCCATTCCGCGCAGTAGCGCCGTCAAACGCGACTCGCTCGCGGCCGAGCTCGAGCGTGGTGAGTGGCGAATGCGTATCACGCGGTCGACGGCGACGCTCATCACGTCGGTAGACCCACAGCTTTCGACCGCCAAGCGGCAGCAGCGTACTCAAGCTTTCTCTACACACATGTCTCAAGCGTCCTTGGAGAGGCAGCTTGCTGCGGCCCAGGCAGCCAAACTGGAGCTCGAGTCCAAGGTCCGCGAGAAGGAATTGGTCATTGAGCGGCTCGAAGGCGACCGACGATGGCTCGCAGAACGAGAACAGGAAGAACGGGAAGAGAAAGAACGCGAACGCGCGGAGCATTTGGAAGATAAGGTACGCTCATCCGTCATCTGTGTACGTGGTACAGACTTACGCATCTTCATCATTATAGCGCAAAGCAGACAATGAAATCAGGTCTCTCCGCACATCGCTCCAAACGCTACGGGAGCAGTATGTCGACCTCGAACAAGAGAACTCATCCATCGCGCGAACCTCCTCCCAGACCATCGCCACTCAGAAGTCCCAGATATCTACTCTGACGCGTCAAGTCTCCTTGCTCGAGCACGAGTTGTCGGAGTTCAAACAACTCGCAGAGGAGCGCGCGCATGCCTTCGCAAACCTGCAGTCAGAGTTCGATCAGCTGAGCGCGTCGCAAAGCAGCTTCACGCAGAGCAGTGCGCAGGACGAGGATTGGACCATCATACGCGAGCAGCTTCAGAAACAGGCGAAGCACACCAGTCGATTGGAGGCTGCAAACGCCAAGATGGCCGCTGAGCTGAAGACCCTTCGCGAGCGACAGACGAGTGTGGAAGTGCTGAAGGAGCAGAAGCGGAATCTCGAGCGCAAGGTGCGCGGGGCAGACGAGCTTCGAGAGAAGGTAGTGAAGCTAGAGGCAGAGTTGGAGGCAGCCAGGAAGGAGAGAGAGGAGTGGTGAGCTGTGGTCGGTCGCGCCCTTTGACGATTAACTTGACTTATAATCCTTCAGGGCTTCATCTGCGGAGCCTGCGACCCCCTCGAAGACGCCCGTATCCGTTACGCAGAATCTATCCGCCCTTCGATTGGCACATGCGCGTCTCCTTGAGGAGCATGGGTCGAACGTGGCCCTTCTTCGACACCGCGAGAAAGAACTGGAGGAATCCCAAGCACGCGAGGCCGTGGCTCAAGAGACGATCAAGGAGCTGCGAGCAGAGGTGCGCTCACTCAAGGATAGGGCAACGCGTAGCGAGCACAAGGCCTCCCTTGCCCAGCGGGAAATCAGCTTCTTACAAGCGATGGTGGTGAGTACTGTTCCCGTATGCGTATCATGGGCCATGTTTGACTTCAGGACAGGCTAGCTTCAACGCCGAGGAGGCAGCCCATGGTGAGGTTAAGGAAGAGGACGATGGCCCGCAGCCCATGCAAGAACTCGAGGCGCTGGTCAAGGAATACAAGGCGACCGTCGAGAACTTGGAGAAGCAACTCGACCAAGTTCGCGCCAATCCTGTCGTCACGGAGGATAAAGAAGCCAAGAAACAGCTTCTAGGCGAGATCGAGCAACTACGCGGAGCGAAAGCCGAGATTGAGAAACGTACGTCGCAGACTGTAGGACATAGAGATGCAATTGCTCACGCCACACTGCAGAGCTCAAAGAGGCAGAGGCGGAGATGGAGAAGCACCTGGAGAAGATCGAAGAGCTCGAGCAGACCCTCTTCGAGCTGCGTGGCGAGATCGGGGCAGGTCGTCATATTCCACCCGGCACGCGCGTGCTTTGCCTTCGGGATAATCCGGCTCAGCAATGGGAAGACCTGAGCCGCGCTGCGATGGATCGTCTCAAGAGCGAGAACGAGGCTCTGCTGAAGCGTCTCAAGGAGCTTGAGGAGAGCGGCGCGCGAGGGTCGGGTGAGGGGGCGAGTGCCGAGGAGCTTGTCCCTCGTCAGAGCTATGAGGTGGTCATGAAGGAGAAGATGAAGCTTGAGGAGGAACTCAAGCACAAGGAGAAGCGGTTTCTCCGCTTGCAGCAGGTACGTCTCAACTCGGCGGTTGCGCGACGGTCTAATGACATCCATCTCTGCTAGGTATTCGCTGCGAAGAGCGCTGAATTCCGAGAAGCCATTGCCTGTATTCTCGGGGTGAAGTTCGCCTTCTACCCGAACGGCCAGGTTCGAGTCACGTCGCAATTCGACCTGAACGCCGCGTTCGTCTTCCAGCCGACCGGCTCGAGCGGTGAGGGCATGAAGATGCAGCTCGTCGCGCAGGGCGATGGCGGCCCCGAGGACTTGCCCCAGCTTATGCGCTACTGGGTCGAGCAGGAACAGTGCATCCCCGGATTCCTCGCGAGCATCACGCTCGAGTGTTACGAGAAGAGCAAGATGGAGCGCGAGCGCGGACACCTGCCGCAGTAGATCTGTTTCTGGCGACGACTGACATCCTCGATCGCCGCTCGCGATGTTGGAGCTGGTGGGCTTGTATATGGACAATGTGTATGTTGCGTCATGGATATATTTCTAGGTTTTGCTTGCTCGCTCGCAGTACGTGCGATCGTGAGTCTGACAAGTTCGGACCTAGCAGTATGGTTGGAGATGAACTGATGCTCTAGCTTAGTACACATTGAAGCGCAATCAAGGCGGTGAGCTTCGACTCACATATACCGACGGACATACCAGCGACATATCTGTAGGCTACATGGCATACCCACGTTCACAGGTTTGCATGGTGCGAGCCCTATTGCGTCAGGCTGGCTCACGCTTTGGAATCAACTTGCAGACTTCTCTATGTGCAGGTCGTCTCCTTCCTCTCAGCGAATGATGAGCCGACAACAAGCCCACGAGATTAACGTTATGAGGTTGTTAGCTCCGATGCGGTGAATCTTCGCGTCTCCTCTACCTAAGTCTTCCGTGATAATACCAGCAACGCCAACTGGTCTGTAGCATCCCACGTATGTACTCATAGCCTTTCAGTCCCCTGCTCGGTCCCGAGATAGTTGACCTACAAATTTTAAGTCAGCGGGCGATATGGGGTACGAACACCTCTCTTCCTCGCCAATCGTTGAGACTAGCGATCTTCTGAAGTCATACACTAAAGAACGCACAGCCAAATCTCTCAGAGCCGCCGTCACTCATTACCGACACCTTCTGGACAGGCTACGCGAGCGATCCGGAGACGTGGTCAGCAGAATCATCGAAGAGACCACTGATTGTGAGCATCCTACCCACCTTACCTTGAGCTGCAGCGTGTCCTCAGTGAATAGACCACGGCTATATGCTGTGCGTCACGAATCACGATGCTGACATATATTGCACGGCAACGTGAGCCTCCACAACGTCCTGTTGCATTCTACGACGTACCGGTCAGGTCACTTTCGTCCCTTATGACTTCGAACCTGCATCTCATTGTTGCACGGGCACGTTGCGCTTCGATAGTCGCCGTTAGCAACTCGTAGCAATTAACCGGCTCGAAGATTCAAATTCAACCATGACTCTTTGTCTACACCACGACTAGTACCAATCTCTCTATTGCGCCATACTACGAAACTGAGGTCGAGTCCAAGAAGGAATCAAATCCGGGACCCATTGAGCAGTTGTTGACATGGATTTAGTCCCCAGATGGTAAAATCTAAATAGAATTACCGCTGCGACCCCGCGATTCTACTTTTGTGCGAATGCCAGATACGATGATGTGGTATACAATATCCTGGGGAGGATTTCCGACACATTCGTCATGACTCCCAAAATTCCGACGCACGCACCAGTCACAATTCTCCAGGAGCTCTGCGCACGATGCGTACTGCACGGCCGCAGAGTGGCTATAACTGATGAGGAGCTTTGCATAGTCTTCTCTATGCTGGAGCCTGGCGGCCCTCCTGGCAGTGAACGATAAGTACTTGTACTACCGGCAACGTCCTCAGTCCTACGCGGTCACGTGCATGGCGGGGTATCTGATATTCGACGCGGCGAAGATTCGCATTGGACCGTTTCTTTCTTTGTTCGTTTGCAACTTTGCATCCATCACGCAACGCGCTCTCCGGCAAGTCAATACCTCGTCGTGGTATGTCCTTTAGAGCCATCCCATTCGGTCCACGTTATGTTGCTCCATACTAATTATATGGAGGTTCTAGCTCGCGATCCTCGCGATCCCGGGAGGCGATCTTGAGAGGCAGCCAGACCTTTGGATTCGGAAACACCAGTTAGAAGGAAAATCGAAACCGTGAGTACTCGCTGCTGTATCATGTTGCGTCGCAAATGCGACTTTTCAGCAGGCTAGAGGTGTTCTCATAGTATAGCACTTGCAGCATCTCACCCATGTCCGAGCAGTCTCAACCCCTGATTGTCCTGCTCTGCCTTGACCATGAAGACTTGGTTAAGGCCGTCCATGCGCATTTGATTTCGACGCTCGAGACTAGATCTGAAGTGCAGCTAGCCAGGACGCGAGTCGAAGCCTTACGCTATCTCTCCAGCACTTCGCGGCCTCGTGCTGTCATCGCGTGCGATGCCGCGGTCACTCGCCCAGAGTATCTCGAGGTGCATCATCACCTCGTGGATTATGTGCGGTCTGGCGGCACTGCGATCTATGCCGGTGCCTTCAGTAGTATGATCAGCTTTTATGCGATGGAGTCCATATTTAAGGTGGCTTGGGATTTACCCTGGTCAAAGGGGACCTATCACGGCGGGACGTTCGTGTTGAACGAACGTGTCAAGGGCATAAATCACAAGGGGTTGGAGAAAAGATACAGTACGAAGGTCAACTGTCTATCCAATGTCAGCCCAAACCATGCGCTCTACGTCGATCAATACGAGGTTATCAAACTAGGACGCGGTCAAGTCGAAGCGGCGGCCGCGTTTGCGAAGATAGGGAGAGGTCGGCTGGGATACGTAGGCGACGTCAATGGCCAAATTGCCACTACTGCGGTAGTCGTTGCGATGTGTTTTTATCCGTCATCTCGTGCGCCAGCCGCACCTGGAACCGGCGTCTCTCTTCCAGTAAGTCCACCGATATCTTGCACAAAGTTTCGCGGCTGATGTTCATTCGCTAGTTGGACGTCGATGATGAAGCACAAGCTACCGAGCACGATCAGAGGCCCAGTATCCTAATTATGGCTTTCAAAGGCATCTCCGATCGCGAGCTCTACGCTCAGCTATATCGTGCGCTCCGTCGAAACGCGTCGGTGACGGAAGTTTGGGACTCTCGTGCTGCATCGCAGGCTCTCGCGAGCTCCTATCGCTACTCCGCGGTGCTGATAGTCGACGGCGCGCTTATGGATCCCGAACACTCGCAGATCGCTTCTCGCCTCGCAGAGTACACCCGTGCCGGCACAAGGGTAGTCTTGGGAGTAGACGTCGCGGGTAGCATCTCCCCGCCTAGCATGAAGGCATTCTTCTCCCGGTGGGGTCTTCCGTGGACGAGTGGAGACTACGGGCGGACCACCGTTGTCCTCAATCCTGCGGGGCTGCCAAAACCGCTCCGAGCAACGGCTCTCTTCCCGTCTATGGACGCCAAAGCGTTATACGTGAAGAAAGTGCAGCGCGAACACGCGGTGTACATCGCAGGCCCGGATGGATGGGTCGGCAGAGACGAGGACGAGAGCCCTGCCGTTTTTGCACGCGTCGGAAATGGGTACCTGGGTTACGTTGGGGACGTGAATGGAGAGCAGCAGTCAATCAGGCTTCTTATAGAGATGCTTGGCGTCACCATCCGCCCAGGCGACATGGGACCTAGGACGGTCGTCCAGAGCGCGTCCTACAGTGGCGGTGTCGAAACGTCCCGGCAAACGGTTGTAGAAGAAGAGATTCCCCTCCCGCCACCAAGACGCCCTCGCGAAACTGAAGTGGCGGTACGTGCAGCGAATAGGGCAAGAGTTCGGGCCCAGAAGAAGGCGCGCGCGGATAGACTTAAGAACGAGGTGAGTGGATAGTGGAAACACATGGAGAAGTGCACAGTAACCTAACGCTCCAATGCAAGGGCAACCAATTTTTCAGGCGCAGCGAGTGGTTGCAGGCGGCCGAAAAGTATCAGGCTGCGGCGCTCATCGCTGGGCCGGACCCTACGTACATGTCGAACCTCGCAGTTGCCCTCCTGAAGTTGAAGCTGTAAGCACTCGTTCCACTATCTGCAGTCGCTTGCTCACACTGTCTGCGTGTATGAAGCTGGGAAGCGGCCGACAGCGCCGCGTCGCGCGGCCTCATGCAAGACCCTACCAATGTAAAACTATTGTACCGCAGGGCGGTCGCGCGCGAAGCATTAGACCGCTTCACAGCGGCTGAAGCAGGTTGGAATTCAATGCGCTCGTCCGTTTCGCATACGATTGCTAATTCCAGCCTCATCGTTCAGATCTGCGGCGCCTGCTCAGGCTTGACCGCGACAATCAGTCCGCGAAGCAGGAATTCAACGCCGTGCGACGTATGAAGCGAAGCGGACGAGGCTATGACTGGCCGGGTGATGAAGAGATGACGGAGGGCCTGAACCCGAACCATGACGGCCCTGTTGTCGTGGAGGATGAATCTGACTCCGAAGACTATAGCCATGTAGGCAATGGCACCCCGTGTAAGTCGTACAATCATGGCGGGTGCTCAAACGGCAACAGCTGCCGGCACCAGCATGCGCCTGACATGAAGAGTGTCCGCGACGATCTGTACGTCCTGTCGATTTCAGGCGCATGCATTCTGAGCTGACCTTACTATCTCCGCGGCTCAGCGGTCGGAACGTCTGCGTCTACTGGCTGCTCGGGACGTGCCGTTATGGAGACGAGCGGTGCATTTATGCCCACGACCGTACCTATCTGCCTGAAGAAGGGTGGTGGACCAACACGCGACGCCTCAGCCGCATCCGCAACCGTTTCGCCAAGGCCGTAGAGGCGGCGCCTCGCCCGGGCGTGACCGAGCACATTCTCGCCGAATCTCTCAAGCCCACTTCCTGGCGCAGAGACATTTGGGCCTATGAGGATTACAAGGAGGCATCCAAGCTTCAACAGCTCCTCGAAGCCGACGAACGGGCATATGCCGATGATGGACTTCCCTCGGCTGAGGACCGCGAATACGTGGTGCGTCTGGGCGGGATGTCCTTGGTGCCGCAGGATGAAGATGAGGAGGACGTCGAGGATGATTTGGAGCTATGGGAAGAGGACATGCGCGAGCGCGAGATGTACGCTGGATGGTGATGTATGGTGTTGAACCCTAGGGGGCCAGGGCTTGATTGTAGTTATATAAGTACGGTGATGGTCGAGAGCGCGCAGTACTAGTCGACGCAGTGGCGAGTCTTATCGTCTTCAGGGAGGGTACATATTAGTTAACCTGACTGATCATGTGTATAGGATACGTGACTAGTAACAACCGGCCACTGGCCCGCGATGGACTGAGACTGATTGTCCTCGGAATACAGAGCCACACTGGGCGACAGTGATGTAGCATTACTCTTGATCGAGATCGTAGCATAGCACATTGGTGGTTCAGCCATTCCATGAAAACCTCCGGGTATTGCTTTCATTAGTGTAACGCGATCGTGCAGGCACATCGTCTTGAGCGTGTGTTTGGTCTATTCGTCACGGTACTAGTACTAGGGTTTGCCATGAAATTCGTAGCAGTCACCTACGATGATGCTTCGGAGATATACAGACACCAATAACCCATGCAATGGGTCTCCATATTCGTATAACGCTACGCGTTCCCTTCTGGCAAGGACATGTTCCAAAGGAAAGGTCCCGACGCGGAAATGAGCGTCAGCCCACCTTCCAGGCCCAACAAGGACCTACACCCCACCATGAGCAACAGCACGTCAGTATATGGCCAGTGCGGTCGTAGGTGTTCTTACCCAAAGGATCCATGCGCTCATGGTGAGCACCTGTCCACATTCCCAGCACTCCCATCGCGGATGCTACTCCGCCCACCTGAACGCCTTCTGACACCCACTCGTCTTCGTCCGCGCCTTCGGCCGTAGAATACTGCTTAGACGTCAAAGTCAGTCAGCCAGCTTTCGCCTGCGGAAGCTCAGAGCTGTCCGCCCCGCAACGCACCAGATTCCAGCGCACGCTGCCGTCTGCGATCATGCCGACCGTGCCGTGTATCCTGCGCGGCTGGCCGGAGATCGACGCGCCCGTCGTCTCGCCGACGACGTGGATCGTCGGGAGGTGCTCATACCCCGGGACGACCGAGCGCGAGTAGGACTTGATCCGGAGGCGCATCGCGATGATGCGCACGGCCTCGGCGAGGTGCGGGTCGTCGAACTCGCCGGAGAGCTGGAAGAAGTACTGGTGTGAGAATTGAGTCCACAACGCGGCTGAGGGGGTAAGACGAGGATGCGCACATTATGGACTGTATAAGACGATCAGCGATAGCGCGCCACGAAGACACAAGGCACAGAGTACTCACGGATGAGGTCTCTGTAGTCCATCCAGCACACACAACGCCTGCGAATATGTCAGCGCTCCTGGCCGCGCGAGGTGCACGCAGCAAACTCACTTCCAAAGACCGGTGACGCCAGCCCAGTCCCAGCCTTCCACCTCGTCCGAGTCGCTCGAGGACGCGGATGCCTTCTCCTTGCCTTTGGTCGTCGAGCTCGACGTCGAGTCGTCTCCCGAGGCGCTCGTTTTGTACTGGTCCGCGTCCCAAGGTGCACTGCCCGGTCGCAATCCGTCTAGTGATAGCAAGCCGCTCAGATTCTCCTCGGAGAACGTCTCCCGCAGGTTAGCTTCGATGACGGTGCGCACCGCCGCAAGGTATCCCCAGTCCGCACGCAGTTGTGCTGGGGTTGGTGGACCGGCAGGCGTTGAGGTAGGGCGAGCATTGGCAGCTATTCCTCCTTCGTTTTCGTCGCTTTCATCTTCATCCTCTTCGTCGTCGTCGTCGTCGTCGTCGTCGTCGTCGTCGTCGTCGTCTTCATCGCCGTCGGTATTGCCCTCCTCCTCAAGGTGTCCGCCCCCGTGTTCATCTTCGTCGTCGTGCTGCGGAGCGAAGCGGAACAGAGCAAGGATGGGCTGCAGTAGCTCGTCGTCGTCGACCAGCACCCGCGGGGCGGGGGCCCTCTTCTCCGTGTGCGGCAGGTACGGTCCCCAGTGTCGCTCTCGCGCAAGATATCGCATGTTGTAGACACGCATGCGCGCGAGCCGTCGCGCGCGCTTCCGCTGTTGCTCCTCGCTCATGTCCAGCGACGGCAGGCGGTCTAGCAGCGTGTCTCCCACAGGCGGGACAACGGGCGACTCGGGGTGCGGGACGGGGATGAAGCCGGTGTGAGCGATGAGCCGCCCGGCGCTCTGCATCTGGTGGAAGTCCTCCGCTTCCAGGTACTGCCCCGCTATGCCGCCCTCCCACTTCTGGCCCGAGAAGCGGGCGGTGACGGTGGGAGGGTATCCACGCACGAGCACAGATTGCAGCCAGGCCATGTTGCGCGCGCTCAGGGCCTGACCGAACCCGCGCCCGCTACCGTCGAACGGGCCGACTGGCACGATGCCGCCGGACGAGCCGCCGCCGATAGCTTGCGGAAGCGGTGGAAACGTAGGATATCCTGCCGCTGCAGTAACGGAATGGTCGCTAGGGCTCTCGTCTGGAGGAATGAATGAGAACACGATGGTGGCTGGGCATGGCGCGGCGGTGTTGATTACGGATACCAGTGTGTCCAAAGCGCGGGTATCTCGTTCGGCTCTCTCGCAGTCTGCGATGAAGTTGTCGAGGTCCTCCGCCAGACTGTCTGCGACCTTCGTAGAGTCTGGGTCGGTCCGGCGGCCAATGTAACGGGCTGCCCAGATTCGCCTGCGATACTCCTCGCCCCAGTTGTACGAGACGTCCTTGGAGGAGCATGCCTTGCGCGCGTTGGCGTCGTACCAGCCAGGTCCGCCCCCGGTCACGCGAGGGTCGTCAAAGGTGGTCAGGAAGATCTCTCGCCAGAGGTGCTGGTCAGAAGGACCGTACACGAGATCTCGGTGCGCACGGCAGGTCTGTGAGAAGGCTGCTATCGTCTCGGGGTGTCCTGCGGCGGCAGCGTTGATCAATATGAGCTCGACCACTTCCGTTGGCAATGCCAGAACGGACATCATGGTGCTCGCAGCTTAGACGATGTGGGGAACAAGCTTGAGGTGGTGGTTTGAAATCAAGCTCAGGCTCAGCTATAGCCGCCGAACTGGTCCTAACGTCATGTACATGATAAGATTAGATCCAGACTAACATCCGAAAGTGTACATATTCCACGAAGAGTAGACGGCGTAACAGCATCAGTGGCAGCAAAGAAAAAGTACAGTAGCCGAAAAAATATGTAGGATGGCCTTGGTGGAGATGCGCAGAGCCGCAGATGCGTAGAGCCGAGCGGCTGACGACCCCTAACTTCATGATACCCCCAGCGTCACGTACAAACAGCAGCCATCATGCATCTCTACCTGCAAGGCACGGCCGATAGTCATCTTGTCAGCGCGAGAGTCGTGCGAAGAGATGCCAAGGACGTACCATTCATCCCAAGGCTTGATACCCTGACACAACAATTCCTCGAACTGATCCCTCGTATAACCGCAATACATCGACCGCTCCTCCATCTCGCGCTCGAGCGACCCCTCCTCGTCGGTCCACTCACCTCCATCATCGTCTTCATCGACCCACGCGCCCTCGTCCTCGTCGCCGGCCCAGTAGTTCCCATACACCTTCTGGAGGTGCGCCTCCTCGGCGTACCCGCCGTCGACCCACAGGTCCACTCTCCAGTCATCCGGCTTGACTGTCTCCGCGAGCACTTCCATGGCGGCAAGGGACCGCGGACGACCATTGCCTCCGGGCTGCGACGCTTGTTTGATGCCAGGGTACCGCTCCTCGTCATTCCACCACCCGCGTTCGGGCAAGTACGTCCTGTCGTGCGCGTAGACGCAGCGCTTGTCGCCAAAGCGGCAGTCGCCGAACAGCCAGTAGATGCAAACGTTGCGTCCCCTGTAATCAGTGCAAACGTTAGTGTGGCGCAAAGCGTCGAGCGCAGATCACTCACAGTTCATCCCGCACGCTTTTCTCGTCGGGGGCGTGGCTGAATCGGCACTGCGTGCCACGCGTGCACCCGTTGTGGTTGTAGTGCTTGCACGGAACGTTGTTCCCAGTGTGCCGGAAGTCCTCCGAGTCCGACTCGTCCTCGAGCTCGACGTTGACGTCGTCCAAGACCTCGTCGAGCTCAGGGCAACCCTCTTCGCAAGGGTAAATTCGTCGTAGACGACCAACCTCGGCGAGTTCTGAGCGAGCAGACGCGTTCGTCGGATCCTCTGCCAGGATGCGTCGTAGATCTGTGAAGCCACCGGGTTCAGCATTCATATTCAGAACACAGCGCGACAGCGACGGCACACCTGACTCGGCTTCGTCAAAAGTGTGCATTTCCTTGCGCGCAACCGCTCTGCGGAAGAGCGCCTTCAGATGCTTGCGGTCATATGCCAGAGCCCGACTCGCCGCGCTCTCAGCCAGGTCCCAACTGAGCATAAGCTCCGATCAGCGCTGCACTCTATCACGCATAAGCTATGACACTTACAGTTCCAGCTTGAGGAGAGCGGCCGCGAGGTTGGACATGAACACCGGCTGAGGGCCGGCGATCATAGCTGCCTCGCGATACTTCTCCGCGGCCTCTGCCCAATCGCCCTTTTTGAACAACGCGTTGCCTTCTTCCTTCAAAGCCTCTGCCTTTTTTGTCTTCTCCTCGCGTACTTTCGCTCTCTGAACTGCACGCGCTGCAACCTCTGCTTCTCGTGGACGAGGCGGCGACCGCGCGGGTGCCGGCGTGGCGGTTGAAGCTGAAGTGGCGGCAGCGGATGGAACGAAGGCCGCAGCGAGCGGGGACAATTTCTTGCCTTTCGAGCTAGTCTTCGTCGCCGGGGTGGACGCAGACGCAGAGGCCGATGGATGTGGGGCAGGCGCAGGACGAGGCAGAGGAATCTCCTCTTGGACGGTGCTGCTCACCTCCCTCCGACCGTTTGCGTGGAATACAATGCCCGTTATGACCTCCCGTCTGCCCAAGTCTCCCGGAGCGACGGCCACGCCGCACATCTCCAGCGTAAGCCGGGTCGAACCCTGTTCTCCGTTGACATCGCCGATGTAGCCCAGGTAACCTTGTCCCACACGAGTGAACGCGGCAGGAGTCTCGTTCGCCTTGTCACCCGTGATAGGTGTCGGCCCGTACACCATCGACTCGACCCGCGAGTCAGGGGTGGGGAGATACACGGCACATTCGCGCGAGACGTTCTTGAGGTGCAAAGCTTTCATGCTGTACGTAGTAAGAAGTGCCTCGCGCGTGAGAGGAGGGGGCACACCCGCTGGATTGAGAGCGAATGTCGTGCGGTGGTAGGAGCCGTGGTCCCAGCGCAGACCCCACTTCCGGAAGAATGAGCCTACGGAGCCAAGCGGGAAGTGGTTGCTCAGCTGCATTCCCAAGACCACGCGACCGCCCTCTCGGGCATAGTCAATGAGACGGTTGAGGAGAGCCCCATGCTTAGCACTGGTGATAGCGGCGTCGGATACAAGGATAGCGGAGGGGCGGGGGCCGGAGGAAAGGGCTCTGTTTGCAGCCCGCAGAGTGGTAACTTCGGTGACCGATGCGTTCTTGCGCAAGGCGCGGTACAGCTGTTGATATATCTCTTCGCTGTACGATTCCTTCTCAAGGGAGAGGATGAGGATCTTGGGTTTGGGGACTGACGGTGGCTCTGTGGCAGCCGGAGCCCCTGAGGTTGACGCCTGTATCGTGGAATGTGAGTACGGTGTACCAATGACAGTACAGTGGATACTTACAGATTTCATCTCCATCAGGTGGTTTCTCTTGAACAGAAAAAGTGGCTCGACGATTCCGAAGTACGGCGAGGTTGGGGATGATTACAGTAGTAACACTGGTGAGGGGCAAGACTTGTAAGCGCCCGATGCCGTCGCGCTCTCATTAAGAAAGGTGGACCACGTGACCGCGTATCATCGCTTTGCATAAAGATTTACTTACTGTAGGTTGTCGCGAGGCTTTCTCGCCCTCTTTGGCCCGAAGACGTGCGCACATGCCACAAAGCCGACAGTCACAAAGTCATCAGTATAGGACATTCGTGCAACAGGATCGTCTGACATAGGGCTTGTATAATCCTCTACTGTACGCTAGGATACCATGACAGGCTCCGCTTTCCGCATACTCCAAGCCTTTGCTCTCCTTTGCTTCAGTGAATTCAAACAGTATCTCTTGATTCGCTTTCTGTCATTCGCACAGGGCAGGCGTAATAGGAGAGGACGACGCCGCGACGGCGGCGACGCGATCACTGTCGTTGCGGTAAGAGAGGCGCCTACCGAACCCAGTCGTCCAATCCGGAGGGCGCAGCTGACTAAACGGCGGGGCGCCGAGCGCGTTACTTCGTATATAAGACCTCCCGTGACGCATCCACTCGACAATAAAACGGCAAGCCGTGCACACACACCCCGACAGAGTAGAATGAAGCTGCAGGCCTGACAAGCTACCGTTGTTGAGAGGTATGTACCGAAGATGCGGGATTGCACTTCGCGGCAAGAAGCCCAAACGACTACCATGAATCAGGCATTTGACCGACGTCATGTTGTACCACCTCAGTATGCAGTACTAGTGCACTTGCCGTCGGGCACATGCTGGTTTATACCAAAATCACCATTGTGTACTGCAGTTGCCACTCTGCCAGTAAGAGGGCTACGGCGGCATTGGCTGCACTTTTTGCTCAGAGACAAAATCCATTATGGCTAACGTTTTCCAAATGAACAGTTGCGCACAACCATAGACCACACATGGCTCCTCTCAAGCTGGCCATAGTGGGCGCTGGCCCATCTGCCTTCTACGTAGCCTCCCGTTTGCTCTCATTGCTACCGCCAACGAGTCAACACGCGTCGAAGCTCAAGATTCATTTGTACGACCGCCTTTGGGCACCGTACGGTCTCGTCCGCTACGGAGTAGCTCCAGATCATCCAGAAGTCAAGGTACGACCCATTCTTCAAGCCAGATGTTACCAACCCCGCTAACAGACTACCTGGATAGAACTGCACGCACAAGTTCGAGGACGCGGCGTCTGACCCGCGCCTACGCTTCTTCGGCAACGTCAACCTCGGCACGCCGCCGCCCATCTCGCACACGCTCCCGCTCCCCATGGAGGCGCTCTTCCCGTACTACACGCATGTCCTCTTTTCCACTGGGTGTACTGTGCCGATACTTCACCCTGCCCTTCCACCCTCGCAGTTCTGCGTACCGGCCCTGGGAGTGGTGCACTGGTACACACAACATCCGTCGAGGCCTGCCCCACCTCCACTGGAACGGATATCTCACGTCACTCTGATCGGACAAGGAAACGTCTCGCTCGATGTTGCACGAATGCTGCTCACTCCACCTTCGGTGCTCGCAAAGTACGACGTACCGAAGCCGGTCCTCGACGTCCTCGAGCGTTCGAACGTGCAGCATGTCTCAATCGTGGGTCGGCGCGGGCCTTTGCAAGCCGCGTTTACGACCAAGGAGCTGCGCGAGATGATGAATCTGCCGGACGCATCGATGAACCCCATTGACCCGAAGTTCCTCGACGTCAGCGGGACCAATCTCACTCGACAGCAGTCGCGCACGATGCAGCTACTGCAGAAGGGCTCAAAGAACAAGCCCGGGACGACGAAGAAGACGTGGTCGCTCGATTTCTTCCGCTCTCCGACCGGTCTCACCACGCCCAGCTCCCGCGAGTCAGGCGAGAAGGCGCGTCTCACGCTGGCCCACACGACGCTGGACGGAAACGACCGTGCGGTCCCTACCGGCGAGTCCTCCACGCTCGAGACCGACCTGGTGGTAACGTCCCTCGGGCACCGCGCGGAGCCGAGCGCGCCGTGGTACGACCCTTCGCTGAACCACTTACGTACCCTTAGCGGACGTGTGGTCGACGCCCAGGGGCGTGTAGTGCGCAACGTGTACGCGAGCGGCTGGGCAGCGATGGGCGCGCGGGGCGTGCTCGCGAGCACGATGATGGACGCCTATGCGGTCGCCGACACCATCCTCCGGGACCACTTCCCCGGCGAAGACGTGGAGACTACCCCCAAGAGCGAAGCGGACGCGGCGGCTGACCAGGCGCAGGAGGCTCTGGGCGGCACGGAGACGGTGGATGTCCTGCCCAAGGAGGTCGACCTCGACGCCGTCCCGCCTGAGGTCGAGGCTGGCCTGCGCAGGGGTCTTGTCACGGACTTTGCGGACTGGAAGGCTGTGGATGCGGAGGAGGTGCGGCGCGGGGAGGCGCTGGGGAAGGAGCGGGAGCGCATGGTGTGGGAGGAGGCGCGCGAGTTCCTGGCGCAGGTCAGGCCTCGGAATGCATGATCATCAAGTCGTGTGTGGATTTGGTAGCAGACATTCTTCACCGCTCAGCAGACATCTATTCTTCGCTCCGTTGCATACATTATCGTCGAGTGTCTTGTCCTTCAGCCATGGTTAGAACTGCCACTTAATGCTGCCTGTTTGGCTTCTTTCTTGCGCGGCTTTGCATGTCAGCCTTCTGCCGACAATCATCCACAACTACAGACCGCAGCCGCGAAGATTGTCAGCCACTGACTCCCAGGCTTCTCGCAAGGGGCAGCTGGCGCGCATCTGTCGCGAGATTGCACACCTGCGAGTCGACGGCTAGCTGCGATGAGTGGTTGGAAACAGCCTGTTCTTAGAGCGACGACCGGGCTCCGTGAACGTTCCAGAGACGCTGTCCTTTCTTGGCCAAGCGGCGCGATGGGCGGGAGGAGAGAGGAAGAACGACATCATGGCACGCTCCGAGTCCGCTCCTGAATCCAGTCCAAGACATAAGTATAAACGCACCCACGCCGCCAGGGTCCAAAATACAGAAATACCTCTCTGGCTTCTTCTATCGCCACATCCTCGCGCTCCCCACCCCACCCTCGACATACACCCCGCTCTGTCCGTGTGTATCTTCCTCGGTGTCGCGCCGCTGCTGCTTCGTAAGGATCCGGCGCTAGAGAGATCATGAAAGCGAGCGGTCTCAGATCCTGGAATTTGCTCCTTGCCGCCGGCATCCTCCTCGCCTCGGCGGCGCGCGCACAGACTTTGACGGACGACCAGCTGGATGCGGTGAAGGCTCGCTTGGCAGAGGGCGCGACTCACAGGTGCGTTCGCTTGAATCTGATTCGTACTCGCGCGTTCTCATTGTGATACGCGCGACCTGCGATAGCTGGGAGATCGGCACCCGCGCTGAAGCCCTCATCGAAGCGGACACCCCGACGTACTCTGTGCTGAACAACACGTCCCTACCGCCCCCAAAGGGCCAGACCCCATCATCGCTTGATGAAGTCATCTCCATCGCGCGCTCGATAGTGCAAGCCCGCGCCAAGGCGGACGTGCAGGGGCCGCAGCCGTTCATGGACGTGAACGGTGGGGCCGCGGGCGATCCTCCCAGTATAGGCGTCGCTGTACTGCTCGCAAACTGGACGAACGCGGGCGCGCAGGACGGGCAGAATTATGCGGGTGCGGCGCAGGACCAGCTGGAGTATCTGCTCACACAGGTCCCGAAGACGAGCGACGGAGCCATCTCACACCGCCAGGAGCAGGTGCAACTGTGGTACGTCGTGATCTTCGCATTCACCCTTCCGCTGCCTGTCGTGACCTGCACGCTTGGGAGGGGGATGAACAGGCTCTGCTATTTTAGGACAATGCATGGTCTGACAACAGTGTATTCACGTTACGGCAGGTCCGATTTTGTGTACATGGTTCCGCCCTTCCTGGCGTATTACGGCGTCCTCACTCAGAACCAGTCCC
Organism: Trametes coccinea BRFM310; assembly: GCA_002092935.1. Taxonomy (NCBI): domain Eukaryota; kingdom Fungi; phylum Basidiomycota; class Agaricomycetes; order Polyporales; family Polyporaceae; genus Trametes; species Trametes coccinea. The sequence continues at coordinate 400,998 of KZ084106.1, forward strand.
TCGTACAAGAAGCCTACGACCAATGTCGACTGTACAGGCAATATCTCGTAGACGACGATGCGGGAGGAATGTGGAAGCACATCGTCATGGGCCAGAACACGGACAGCGGCCACTGGTCGACCGGTAGGTCGCCTCTGCCGCCATTGCAAAATTCTGGCTTCTGAGACAAGGACATCTGCACAGGAAACGGCTGGGCGGCCGCTGGAATGCTTCGCGTTCTCGGCACGATCCAGCATTCTCAATACGCGAAGCAGATGAAGAACCAGGCCAAGGACCTGACCAACTGGGTCTCGGAGATCCACGGCGGCATCTACCCTCATCTGGTATGCCGCATGTTGCGCCCCGAGTGTCTCGTGGGCGTGTGTACTGACGCGACGTCTCCAGAGAACGAACGGTCTGTTCGGCAACTATGCGGACGACAGCTCGACGTTCGACGACGCCTCGGGCACGGCCATCCTCGCGAGCACCGTATACCGCCTCGCGCTCCTCGCCGGCATCCACACTCACCTCCCTCAAGCCGAACAGAGCCGCAAAGCGCTCTTCGCGCCCGCCTCTAGCTCTTCGAGCTCGTCCCAGAGCTCAACCTCCCCATCCCCGTCCCCGTCCCCATCTCCATCTCCATCATTATCCTCGTCTTCCACCACATCCTCCGCCCCGTCCCCATCGGGCTCCTCCAACTCAACGGCAACGACCGCGGCGAGCTCATCATCCGCGTCCCCTTCCGCGACCGCACCCGTCGGGCCCGCAATGCAGCACTTCACGTCGGACATGTGGCTCACGCCCGTCGTGAACCCGAACTCGTTCGGCAACGAGGGCAGCAAGAGCCCCGAGGCGCAGGCGTTCGTCGTCGAGCTCAGCTCTGCGTGGCGCGACTGGGCGGCCCTCGGGTCGCCCGGGGCGAACGCGGCTGTGCGCATCGGCGGAGGGAAGGCGGCATGGGCCTGCGCGAGCGTTGTGCTGACGGTGATGTTTGCGGTGTAATAGTCTAGAGGAGACTGAGAGACGGCTGAGTGCTGACGGGACTGGAGGGACTGACTTTTGGCCGGTCGGACAATTCTACGTGAGAGGGTATACCCTGATTGTGTTGCTTTCGTATTTCTACTGTGGGGACGCACGCTCTTTCGAGGATGCTATTCTGTTGTACTGCTTCATGTCTCCGTACTCATCACACACTACATACGGTATCGCTTGTTGTAATCTCGTACGCTATAAAGAGGTCTTGCTTGAGGGGATACGGTGCGCCAATCATTCGCGAGGTTCATGGAGACTTACCATGGCGAGGTGCTAGCCACTCCTCAGAAGGACTCCTGACAAACCGTCATTGCGACTCCTACAAACACTACTTGTATAATGATATAACAATCACAGCTCGACACATAGCCACAGAACAATATCCAAGCTACACCCAACCTGGTTCAATGCGTCACAGTGACAGTCGTGCGCAACACCTTGGCCAGCCCCGCGAACTCCCTCGTGGGCTGCTCGCCCACGCTCACCGCAAGCTCTCCCTCGCACTCGACCGTTTGTGTGGTGGCAGCCCTAGCTGCCCACGCTGGATATTCTGGGTTTTCGGGCTGGACGGACTGGCAGCAGCACGGGACGGTGACGGTGACTATCCGCCCGCCCGAGGTCCGGGAGATGTGGGCCTGTTCGAACCTGCGAGGGGGGAGCAAAGAAGTCTCGTCAATATCCGTAGTTGAGTACGCTGGCTCAAAAGGCGCACCTGATGAAACCCCCGACGCCGATCACGACTTCGTGCAGTCTCTTCATTACTAGCGCGTCGTCGACGATCACGCGAGGGTCTTCGAGGACGGCCCACGAACCATTGAACACGGACGTCGTCGCGTCGGCAGGCTCGTCGTTGGTCCCGTTCGAAAGCAACAACACACCCGAAGGAGCAATGCGGAGCCCGTCGTCTGTCATCGCCTGCGTGAGCTTGGGTTTCATGGAGGCCGCCACCAGAGTGATCTTCAGCGCTGCGAAGAGAGCTTTGCTCGTAGGATACTCGATGGGTTTCCTTGCTCTCGTAGAACGGCTCGAAGAGCGCCTGCGCTTCGCGGGAGAGGCAGAGACAGACCGCGTGCGCCGCTTCCACTGCATCGTGTCTAGATCTAGGTAGTACTGCGAAGAGGTCGCTGGGTCTGCGGAGGCAGAGTCGGGGACGGCCGAGATGCTGTTCCTTCTAGTGCTACTGCGACCTCGGGAGCGCGTTCGCGGGGCAGGAGGACTCGGTGCCCGGCCGGCTGGAGCGCGATCGGGTACAGCTGAGGTGCTATTCCTTCTAGTCCGGCTGCGCCCTCGGGAGCGTGCCCGCGTGACGGGCGGACCCGCCGTGAGCGCATCGTCGTCGGGATCCCTCAGAGGCTCGAGGTAGTCTACGAATTCCGAGGACGGGAATTCCGACGGAGCGCTCTTGCGAGGGCGTCCCCGGGAACGCTTGATTGGCACAGGCGGCAGCGAGGATACGGTTGACTCGGCCACGGAGGGAGCTGCGCGCGTGCGCGCGTCGCGAGGTGACTTGGGAGGAAGCAGGACGAACGGTTTCGGAAGAGCCTCCGTTGCGCGGGTGAATGAGCCTTTGTTCTTGCTCCCGGGCGGGCGTCCGCGAGGCCTCCGTGGCGGCGACGCAGCGTCCCAGTCTGTTGCGTGTGCGGCCTCGTCCTGCGCCTGCCGCGCGAATCCACGTGCAATGGGACTCGCATCGACAGAGTGGTGAGCGTAGTCATGCCGTGTCGGCGAAACGTTCGACGTGACACGGGGAGACGAAGAAGCGTCTTGGAGCAGCTGGTCGGCGACGGCCGCCGCGTCGCCCTCGTCTTCGTCCGTCGGAGACCGGACTGCTCTGGTCCGGCTCTTCGATCGTGCGGAAGATCTCCGTGGACCAGATACGCTAACAGGCCGTGGCTCAGTAGCAGATCCGGGAAGGGGATGTTTGCGCGGTCTACCGGGACCACGCTTGACGGGAGGCGCAGACGCGGACAAGGTATCGCTGCCCCTTGCTGTGGGTAATCGCCTGGAAAGCGACTCGTTGTGGTTAGCGATCGAGGCCGTAGCTGCGAGACCACGGCCTCGACTACGAGATCTGCCAGATTTGCGTTCCGGTATCTCGCGGCGGGACCCTGGGGTAGAATCGATGCCAGACTCTGCAAGAGCCGACACTGTGGCAAACGAGCGATTCAGAGCTTCGCTGAGGGAGAGTTGCTCGTCCTGACGATGAGCAGCGCGACCCTCTACCCAGTCGTCATCGGAGGGAGGAGGGGAAGGGAAAGCGATAACCCTCTGCGCCTGTGTCAAACCTCGCGAAGGGTGCGTACTAGAGCTTGGGATGTCATCTGCATGCGTCGTTGAAACAGCTTCATGTATTTGTGTCGCCTTGCGCATCAAAGCAGGTCGGTGCGGAATCTCCACGTAAGGAACCAGTCTCTTGCGTGGGATTGGCGTAATCTCTCTATGTGGGGGCTCGGGAGGGCCGGTGGGAGGACCAGGATCACTCATGGCCGTAGAGTCGAGATACGGGCTTGCATCCCGCATGGTTTTATCCAGATAGTGGCGTTCGTCGCTCCTTGGCACGTCCACATAGACGTCAAGAGCAGTACTGTGCAGCGGAACGCGAGGCTTGATGGGAGAACTCCGAGGAGATGGCGATCTTGACGCTGCGAACAAGGTGAGCAAGGGATTGATAGCAAAGCAGAGGCTCAGTAGACCCAGAAGGGTGAGGTTGTAAGCAGCGGCACAATCGACAGAAACGTGGCTCTTTGGAGAGCGCGTACTCTGTCCAGGAAGGCTCCACTTACCTAGACCATTCCCACTCCAGGACGAGATTCAACGAAACTCGCAGTCTAGCTTCGACACGTCCGATGCATAGTACAGTCAACACCTGCGTATTGCTACACCGCTGTGCAACGCAAACCTGTCTGTACTGTCCTGTATGACAGTCAGGTGGACATTTGAGGGACGCAATGCGGTTGCGTTGCGTGGCGGCGCCTTGGGTTCGGAGAATGGCACTCTCGAACTGAATGCTTGCACTCCGTAGCAAGAGACTCGCGCTCGTTAGCAGGCTTCAAGATAGTCTGCCATCGGCTCGGAGCGTAACGCAACAGCACTGCGCGCCACATTACGCACCAAACCCAGGATTTGCTTCATACCGTTCTGGACTGTACGTTCCACCAAGCCAGCGAGAGACAGACACAGAGTCCTCCGCCCACACAGAGTCATAATATGTGCAAACTACTCACTGTCATTTTCATCACCGTCGGACGATTCGTGTGCGGAACTGGTATAAGGGCGTGCGCGTTTGTGTGCGTACGTTCTCTTCACGCGCGCCGAGCGGTTTGGCGTCGTCCAAAACGCGTCCGCTCTGGTGGGTGTGGGCTCCGGATCCGGCACAGCAGGCGAAAGCTCGCGCTCCTTGCGCTTTCTCTGAGGTGAGGCTGCAGCACCTATATCGGTAGACTCAATGTGCAACATCCAGCAGTGCAGAATAAGCAAGCCGCAGAGTATGAGTTTCGCAGATATTCCAAGAGAAGAACAAGCAGGCGAGGTATTAAAGTTCGCGTATCTGCCAGTCCGCGACTTGAAGCGGCCGTTCCCACGCTCCCAGTCAATCACATGACCGCGTTATAGCCACTCTTGCGAGGGGCCATTACTGTACTTAAACGTACACTAAGTACGCCCGCCTAGCTCAATCGGATAGAGCGTCAGACTCTTACCTTGACTGGGTAGCGGGCATCTGAAGGCTGCGAGTTCGACCCTCGCGGTGGGCTAGTGTTTTTCTCTCTCTCTCTGTGGTTGATTGCGCCGCCTAGCACTGCACTTGACACCAAGCCTTTTCAGCCGATGCTGAACAGCTGCCACCGGTCAATACATGGTCTGCATAAAGTTGAGGGGCATTTGCAGGGACGGCGCACCGAGATTATGACTTCGTCTCGACTCTGAATAGGTATCGGCTCAGTCCAGGGTGAGTAGTACAGCTAATCTGCACATCGAGTACCGCTGTTACATACTTACAATCAGCAATGTTGCGTGGGATACGCGATCGACCATCCGCGAGCAGACCTTACCCGTTGCCTAGGGCAGACAAACCTTCACCGAAACATCGGCCGGAGATGGGACAATTTAGGTATATGTTTATTGTAAACGTGCAACACCATCGACGATCGAGAACAGCGCAAGTCCGGTTCAGCAAAGTAGGACATAGATCCGGGGACGGAGAAGTGCACAACATAGTGGAGGCCAGAGCCGGAGAACATACGTATATGGGGAGGGAGAGAGGGAGTTGTTGTTGTCGAACAGGACGGGGCCGAAAGAAGACGCAGGAAGACTGGCGGACGCGAGCGCAAAGGTGGACGGACGGGACAGACAAATCACTGGGGAGAGAAGGGGAAAGGTAGGTGGCGGAGGCACCGGGGACTCAGAATGAAGGAGTAGGTTAGCCGGAACCTGGGCGGGCTCCGTGGTATCGTCGTGTGAAGGAACGGAAGGGATACTATGTGACTGTAGCAACGGCAAAAATATATGGTTGACTCGGAAGAGGTGATAGTTTGAGCGAACCGAACCACAGGATCACGACATAGACGGAGCGAGCGGGCGCGGAACAGGAACACCGCAGCCATGGCGGGGGGTGAGGCGATGGCGGCCACGTTCATCGCTGCTGAATACGAGATTTCAGAGCGAACCGACGGAGAGGACACAAAGGGGGAGAGGTAGGGCGGCGGCGGGGAGCAATGGGCAAGAGAGAAACCATAGCGAGGGAGCTTAGAGCTAAGCTTCCTCCTCCTCCGGTTCCTCAATCACGTTATGAAGGGGAGCGCCATGGACGTAGGTCGTAGGAAGATCAATCGGAACGTCGTCTTCGCTCACCTTGTCGTCAACCGGCGTGGCGGGCTCCACTATCTCCGGGAGGTCCGCGGCAGGAGCGGCGGGCGAAGGAGTGCGGGGAAGCGGGGATGTAGAGCGGTCCTTGGGGACGGGCGGCGGAGGTGCCTGGAGCGACGCCTGGCGCACAGGAAGACGAGAAGAAGGAATGGGACTGGTGGAGGCGCTGCGCTCGCGCTCGCGGTACATTTCGATGAGAGCCGCAGTCTTGCTGCTGGTCGTGGACTTGGCGGGAGTGACAGGGGCATCGAGTGTCTTGCTCGGGGATATCAGGGGCAGAGCCTTGCTTGAGGAAGGCTTGATGTCGCGCGGGATGGACTGCGAGCCAACCTTGAGCGGCTCCGGATCAGACTCGTACTCGGATGCAGTCGAGGTCCTGTTCAATGCGACGTCCTCCTTGATGGCCAGGTTAACGGGAGCAGTCTTGACAGCCGACGCCGAGTACGGGTTCTCGGTCGAGGTGTCGCTCTCGTACGACGGGCGCTCGAACCGTTCGCGAGGATCGACGTAAGCCGGCGGACGACGCTCGGGGTGGAGGTCGAAATATCCCATACGCTTCCTCGGTGTGAGTTGCGAAATATCCTCGTCCTCATCGTCGCCGTGCTGGTCAGAGCTTTCCTGTGGGTGCTCCAGCACGGAGTCCTGCAACGTCGAGGTGTCCCCTTCGCCGCTCGGGCCCGGGACGGGCTCCATGCCGTCGTCTTCGTCGTCCGAGAACTGTCCACGAACAGCAGCCAGCACCTCGGAGACCTCCTGACTCGCCAGCTCAGGGTCCGACCGTCCGCCCTTCAGTCCATTGCGCATCTCGGCGTCCTGGCCGGCCATCCTGCGGCTGCTGTTCGCAACGAGGATGTCCACCCACGCGTCGTCCTTCGAGCGCCGGCGGTTATGCTTCTTCCTTGCGAACTCGTCGTCGTCAAAACTCGCGATCCGCGTGTCAAATTCCACCGGATCGTACTCCGTCGGCATGAGGCCAGCTTTCCGCGGCGGAGCAGGACTCGTGGGGAGCCCCGTCGGAAGGCGGAAACGAGAGCTCTTCTTGAACAATGGCGATGATCCTCCGTCTTCACGCGGGGTTGTTGGAGTCTTCGCGGCGGGCGTAGGCGAGTCGGTACGAAGGGGACTGAGGAATTGAGGGCTCGCAACCTGGTTGGGAGATCTCACGGAAGTGAGGGTGGAGACCTTGGTGAGCGGGTTCACGGCCAACTCGTGGCCTGGTGTCGCGATGACACTGGGAGAAGTGAGCGTCGCTGGAGGTCGCTCTGCCTCCTGACTGCGATTCAACGAGATGACCTTCGTTGCGCTGCCGTTAGAGCGTAGCAGGCCTTCAAACTCGGCCTCGCGATAGCTTGGACTGTGAGGCACATGCCCGATGACGTACGGTCGACCGTTCAGGGTCGGGGCCGGCTTCCACTGTTTGGATTTCGTCGTCCCGGAAAAGAGTGATGGTAGTCGACGGCGCTGGGTGCCGGAGGCGGCGAGCTGCTGTCGGTATTCGGCTGGGACGAACTCTTCGAAAAGAATGAGGCTAGTGGAAGTGCGAGGGTCCCCGGTGCCAGAGACGGTGTTAGTCCGAGACATAGGGAGTGACTTGAACTCAACCTATGAGGGTATGAATGAATACGAGCACATACATATTGAGACGAAGGCGTGCACTTACCAGAGCCCAATTGCATTCTCGGTCCGTATCCTCCTGCCGCTCGTCATCCATCCACCCACCACCATAGATGAGATCACAGAAAACATCAACAAACGCTTCCTCGATCACTTCTTCTCCACCCATCACAGGCTCAGTGTCCCAACCGAACGGAGGCAGCGCTTTCTGGGTCTTCTTCAGCTTGCGGTGCATCTCCGCGGAGTGGGTGGGCCATGAGGTGATCTGGTTGGCCACCGGCGTACTGAACTGCAGCGTCGCACTCAAGTGAGCGTCTGACCGCGAAAAGCCGGATGACGAAAAGTCCTGCCAACTGAGTGTTGCACGTTTCGCTGCGCGGGCCTATGACAATGGCGTGAAACTCAATCAATCATCTGGCAGATAGTATATGCGGTGCTCAAAGACATACCGCACGTGCGCTCTCAGTGAGGTCGAACTGCAGCTTCTTTTCGTCTGCGACCAGACTGCCAAAGCCCATTGCCTCGAACTCCCCCCACTTCAGATCTGTCAGACTCCGGAACCGGTCTTCAGCGCCCATCACCCCATGCTCTTTCTCGTCAAATAGTGCTGATCCGACAGAAGACGCGGACGAAACAGACGAAGTCAACGAGGGAGGTGTCGTGGACGATGTCGAGCCTGCCCCCGTGTCTGGATGGAAATTTGGCGGCAAGTCCATGCGCTTCCTGTATGCGTCGGAATATCGAGGAGGGAGCTTGAGCGTGGGCGGCGCAATGCGCTCCCATTCTCGCGACCCTGCAAACGCACGCTCGCCTGCGTTTGAGACCGCGCCACGAGGGCGTTGCGCCCAGGATGCTGCGGTCTTGACCAAGTCTGGCGAGTACATCCTCACGTTTCGGCGCACGCTGAGCACTCGGACTGTGCGCGCACCCCGTCTCGGCTGCGGCCGTTCGTTCTTGCCAATGGTCGGCAGCATCGCTGGGTAACCCTGAATCCATGCCTTGAGACGAGTGGGTACGCCCAGGGCAGGGGTGGCTGCACTAGCTTTGTTGTCTTGCCATCGAATGAAGGCGAGTATCAGATGCTCAGTCGCCGTCGTAGCGCGGAGATAATGCACATATGCATGGTGGAAGTTGAGCGTTGATGGCCCTAGCCCGAAGAGAAGTGGCCCGAAGAGCGGCGACAGAGTGGGAGGCGTATGCCCGGAAGACGCTGAGTGGGCAGCGAAACGGCTGAGCAGCGTGAAGAGGCCGACGAGGATCGAGCGTAGAAGCGGGTCCAGCGGGTCCAAAAATGCGGAGAAATGAAGACCAGGATAGTTCAGCGCTGCGGGGGGTCAGACGCGGGCGACGACGCGCAAACAACGGGCGACGCACCGGCTTCAGAGTCTCGCCACTGGCAGTAGGCGTCGTAAGAGACCAGCCCGCGAACTTGTTGCCTGCCCACCCATCGCACCACCCGAGCCAGTCCCCACCGCAGCGTCATGCCGAGCTCGTGCGGGCCCGCTAGTCGCGCCTCCTGCCGCCACTGTCTGTCGGCCTCCGACGACGGCTTCGTGCAGGTGTTCAAGAACGTCTGTATGAGCCGTTTTACCGCTGTAGCTGAGACATCGAGAGCGAGAGTCGAGAAGATGAAGGGGGTCGTCAGTCCCCGCGTGCCCAGCTCCTCCCCTACCACATCGACAAGCCGTGCTACCTCCTCGAGACCCAGGATGACATGCCGACCGTACGAGAGATAGCCATAGTCGTGGGCAGGATGAGGTTCCGGCCTCGACTCGTCGTGGGACTCGTACCGCGGCTTTTCCAAGCTCAGAGGGAGGAAGGTGCCATCAGGGGGAACATACTCCTGCTGATCATCGTCTCCAGTCGAAGAGCGTCCCTTCGCAGTGCCCTTGCCGTCCTTTTTGCCCGCCTTCTTCGCGGTGACGAGGTGCTGCTGGACCGCCTGCCGCGCTGAGCCTCTGCTGTTGATGCGCCCGAATTCGTCTTGTACGCTTAGGTCAAAGGCTGATTTCTTTGTCGGGGTCGATGTGGTGCGTGCACGAGAGAACAAGCTCGGCATCAAGATGCAAGAGAACGACAGGACGGTAGGGGAGTGCTGAGCACGACGAGGCCGGTGGTGGTGGTAGAGGTGGTGGTGGTGGGAGCCGACAGGGGAAATTGATGGCGGTAAGCGAGCCACGCGGCTATTCCCTGGTCGCCGTCGTCGTCAACGGCCGAGACGCCCTTTTGCTCCTTCCACCTTAGACTCTTCCCTCCTGTGGAACAAAGGCGGCTTTCCCACTCTGAAGCTTCGTTGCATTCATGCTAGCTGTCTCGCCGAACAGACAGGCGATGCCAGTGTCAAGCCTAGCATGGAGCCAGGTGCATATATGCGTCCATAGCGGTCGTAAGCGTACGTAGGTAACATTAACACATCATTAAGATCTCGGAATCACAGGGTAAATTGTTGCGAACACTACGTCACTGACATCGTCAGGGATCCTGACTGCCCTGATCATGGTACGCGGCCTAGGCCGCTACCTTCTGGTCAGTCGCAGGCGGGGGTCCAGGAGGAGGGGCATAGTACTGTGGCACATCGCCTTGCGCGGGCGGCGGTCCAGGAGGCGGAGCATACTGTGGCAGATTGCCTGCGGGTGGATAAGGCTGGGAAGCAAGAAGTCAGCATTCACCGCTAGCTTAGCACTGTCATCCTTATCGACTGACCGAGTGGTATGGGCTTTGTTGGTATGTCTGAGGAGGATACTGGGGGACGTACGCTCCGTTCGGAGCGTAGTAACCTCCCGGTCCCTGCGCCGGGTAAGCAGGCGGGGCCTGTCCGGGAGGAGGCACCGCGCCGTTCGCAGGCGCTGTTCCGACATACATGAGATTGGTCCTACGCTGAGAGCGGGCGCGCATAGTGCGGAGACCAAGCAAGAGAGCGAGAAGTGCAACAACTGGAATGATGCAATGAGTTTCCCACAACGCAGTAAGGCACATTGAAAGTACATACCCGATGCTATTGCAATTGCAACGCGTACGCCTGTGGACAAAGTGCAACGTTCGACGCCGAAACTACATTCACCAAGTCAGCAATGCATTCAAGCTAATATGAGAAGCCTGGAGAGCCAGCCTCATCCTTGTATAACGAGATGGCTCGCGCCAATCTCGACGTCATTCTTGTTGAAGAGCGACGCAATACCGGTGGAGGTGCATTACATGGAGTCAATTCCTGTGGCATCAAACTACAACGCCTCCAACCGCAGAGATCTGCTCTCGAGTTGCGATCATTCACCTTGAACATGACGAGGCTGTGCAGCTTCAATGGCAGCACAACTTCATCATGCTCCAATATGGAATTGGTGCTCACAATTTGAGAAGAACTCTGCACTCACTCATCAATGTAACAGTACGCTTGCGCTCCAGGGAGCAGAGACAGCGCGTATAGAGCGGCTGTCAAGGATGCTAGTGCATCCCGACCGCAAATATCTGCAAACACCTCTTAGTAACTAATCTTCACGGGTTCCGAGAATGCTCACTCTTGATCATAGATGGCGAGCAGCTGAGATAGCAGGGAATTTGTGAGAGGTTTGCGGACGATACTCGTTGACGAGGTATATGTAAGATGACTGCGGGGTCCAGTGAGGAGGACGCGCGCGATAGGAGCACTGCCTCCGGACCTTTATATAATCAGCCAAGCTTGTACCTGTGGTCCTATGCGTTCGTCCCGAACCACGTCGTACTTTCGCTCATAATGGGTGACTATCCGTAAGCTGTTTAGACACAGTTCTGGACGATCCAGATTCCAAACGAGAGGTTCCCGAATTTTCAGCGTGACAATTTCAAACTCCGACATGGTTTCTAAAGCTCGCTTATCCGTTCCAGACTCCAGATCTGGAGGGGGGGGTCCCACCCCCCTCCCAGATTCTAAACTCCCGTTCTAGACTTTAAGCGCCCAGAAACACGCATGCCGAGACGTTCGGCAAGTGACTACCTCCTCGATATGGAAGTCAGAAGTGGTTTCGGAATCCCACGGGCATTCAAGCCTGCCTTCCAGATTTGTGACCAAAATCTGGTCGGACGTGGATCACGGATTTGGAACAGACTGAGAACGGGAGGAGCGTCACACCTTTTGAAAGTCCGCAATTTGGAACAACTGTATCTAAAAGCCTACGGATAGTCACCCAATCTCACGTAGGCTGCGGATGCTCACGCCGCAGCTACAAGCAGCGCACGCAGCCCCTTGAGCCCGCTAAGGCTGAGTGCGCCAAAACCAGTAAGGCCTATAAGCGATGCCACAGCCAAGGTGCTATCGCACATAAATACGCCCCTCAGGTCTCTTGCAGGGTAAGCGCAACGCGTTATGTGATAGGGTATACATCCGCTCTAAGATCCAGGAATTACGGGGCAACTCGAAATGGCGGTTTACGCCATGCCAAGGCCCTCGAATGCAGTGGCCTAGACCTCAAGCTACATCGCCATAGGAGAACAGAGAACAGAGAACAGATTGATAAGAACCGACTACGCTACAACAATAGCTCAGGTAAATAGGTGATTACCTAATACCTCGTCGGCTCGTATGTATGAAAGAGCGCTGTAAAGACCGGTCAAAAAGCTATGGTAATAAAAGATGGGAGAGGTGAGGGGGAAGAATTATAGGAGATCGCCATAGGAGGGGTATACTGTGGCAGGCCGCCTTGATCAGGCGGTGGGCCAGGAGGCGGCGCATGATGATGAGAGTGGTCTGGTGGGTGATGGTGCTAAGCAGAGCAAGAAGTTGACACTCGTCAGCAAGGGAAATCTCTCTTAGGACGGTTCTAATCGCATTACTGACCGAATGACTTGGGCTGTGATGCACGTGATGGTACGACGGAGGAGGATATTGAGGAACGGATGCTGTGTTCTGGTAGTAGTAGCTTTCGGGAGGGTTACCAGGAGCGCCCTGTCCGGGAGGAGGTACCGCGCGGTTTGTCCGCGTGGGGCTGCTAGTATCACGCATCGCGCGAATAATGACTAGGACCATCACGACTGCACCGACTTGAATGACACAGTAAGTTCGCTGTAGCATCATGGATCGCACGGGATGGACATACGGACTGCTACCACGATCCCGATGCGTTCGCCATCCGACAAAGAGCAACGTCTGAAACCAGATCCACAACTTTGGTGTCAGCGTCGTGCTACCTCCAGGTGCGTACTGACAGTGCTCACGATTATGCGGAGATTTGGACTCACCCGGTGAAATCACAAGACGCTTGCGCTTCAGGGATAAGAGACAACCCGTATAGAGCGATTGCCGAGGAAGCTAATGCATCTCGGCTGCAGAGATCTGCGAGCTATTTGTAAGTACTGGTGCTGAGCCACTGTGGGCGGCGAAGGATACTCACTTCTCATAATGGAGGGCGAGAGGTCAAAATAGCGGGGCATCACCCGAGATTGCGCGCGACCTTGCAGGCATCTGTATTAAAGCCATGCTGATGGTGCGGAGTCGATTCAGTCGAGCAGGTGTCCTGGGATGCTCGCGGTGGAAGCACTGCCTCCGGACCTTGATCTCAATCACTTCAGCTAGGCTGGTGCCTGTGCAGTGTCCGTCCCAGTCGGTCCCAAGCATCCGCTGTCCTGAGTACATAACGTTTCCGCACCCAACACGCACCTCTCGCGTACACCACCCATCTCACGTATGTCACGGAGCCTGGAGGCCTATGCCACAGCCGGGGGCAGCGCCGCAGCGCCACACACACTGCACTTCATGCCCCGGTATGTGCCAAGGCTCCGTTCGCCAAGTACAATCTGAGTATGAACCTGAAGCGTGCGGCGTTTAGCAATCAAAAACGCCAACGATAGCACGGAGGCAGTGCATACCCGCGTGAGCGCGATTGTTGGTGGACCTTCTCTAGACATCATCGATACCCTGCCTCCACGGTTACATGGACCGGAAAGATAGAGAGACATCGAGTTATGTGGAGCATGATTACAGGCAGCAGGGCATGGACATTTGTGAGTACTGACCACGATGGCAAGTCCGCTGACACGGGTGCTGTCTAGCAGGTCGCAGTGTCAAAAGTATCACCGAGCCATCAATCTCGTAGTTTCTTGACGTGCATCTACAGTGGAGAACTGAGCCTGATAGCGCACACATCGCGTGGCCATCGTTATCATCTCCGCTGGACCGCCCACCTTGACCACAACGAAGCTGACAGTGAGCGGTCCCCGCGATAGCCGCACGACTGCTCCATGTTCCGTGAATTATCAGTGAAGCTGTTCACGACCGAAGAAAATGCCTCATCCGATGAGCAATAGGGAGCAGCAACTTGAGTTAGCGTGTCGCTGCGTACTGGACGTAGCAAGGACGTGTACTATTGAAAGTGGAAGTTTGGGCGCTGTTCCGATGCCGCCACAACATCAAAAATGGAGATTCAAAAGAATGTCCCAGGCAGGATTCGAGCCTGCGTCTTCACGGTTTTGTGTTGCCACAACGTGATGATCTAACCACTAATCGACAGGGACCGGAAGCGAAACGCTTGATTAAGTATATGACGCCAGCGGTTACCTGACAAGGGCTCATGACCTTCAAATCCGTTCACACTTCAACTTGACCATGAACCCCTCCGCAGTCGTCGACAATAAATTCTCAAAAGCTTGCTAGTCACATACACATAATGATTAGTGGCACTATATGGATGTTTTACGAGGTCTCTCAAGCATTGATGCGAAGCCAGAAGCAGCGTCGCTAGGATCTCTTATTGTTCACAAGAAGTGGCATATGCTGGTATGTTTGTTGAAAGTCATGGTCCGAAGTCCCAATCTGATGTGAATTGCAGTGAAGTTTCTGCTCGGTCTATTGCTGGGCATTCTTGGTTTGTTATGGGCCAAGATAACGCGCTATAATTCCGGCTCCCAGGACATAGCGGTCAATGAGGCATAGGTCAGCACGGTGTGTATGACTGAGTTGAATTGTCGCTAAGGCGAGGTGATCCAGGATGAATTGAGAGGTTATACTAGCACCTTCCTCAGGCTTCCTGCCACCGTTCCTCTTGGCAAGAGTTCAGAGTCCTCTCATGGCTGCATGTCTGCAGCATTGGCAACGTGGGTATGCATACTTCCTCCTCGCGTTCCGCCGAGCCTAGGCCCTTGGCCAGCGGTTCGATGGAATTTAGGAAAACGGCCGCGGGTACCAGAAAAGACAGGCTCGTCTAGACACGGCCCACGACGCGTCCGCCGAGACGCTTGTGACCGCGTCCCTACTCACCCTTTCTGAGAGACACCGAAGGATAGGGCGCACCCTGGCCTCGGGGCATCGCCCAATCACCCATACGCCGCACTGTCACCCCTCGCCGCCTTATCGATGGGGCTCGTCCCGCTCGCTGTTCTACAAATTCACGACATACCGGACCGTTACCCTCCCCGTGTACTTCGGGAAGGTGCGTTGCTGCCGAGTTGAAGATCGAGCTCGCGCCTGCTCGCGCGTGAAGCCAGCGTTATTGGATGCGCGCACAGCCTCGCGAAGCGTTCTGTCGACGTGCCGTTCCCGTTTTGCGCCCGCTTCCACATGGAAGACGCGTTGGGAGCCTCGTCGCTCTCCCGCCGGCTCGGTGGGTACGGCCCCGGCGGTTTTGGACGGTTGCGGCACCACAGTGCTGCGCAGTTGCGATGCTGGTCAGTTCCACCCGTACTCCAATCACCCCGAGACTCCGACTTCTTTCTCTGCCTCCTCACCGGCCTAGCCAGAATCTACCATCGGCATTCGTGCCGCCTGCTCAATGATTGGATGTCAGTAGTTTGATTGTCCTATCAGACGAGTGGTTCTGGGCGTCCATGCTAGTGAGTATGTGCGATCTTCCATAGTTCTCTCCGCCGGAACTGCTCACGTCCCCGGCAACTAGTGTCACGATGTTCCCCCTGTCTCGTGGCGAGTCTCTTTGGCTAAATTCTCGCTCGCCTCCGGGTATTCTCGTCAATCAAGATTCTGTTCTGGGATCGTCGCCGCTACGCATGGTAGCAGGGAAAGCCGCCAGAGGACGCTTTAGGTGTGCAGGAAGACACAGTACAAGCTATCTATGCAACCGGGGGATCTCCAGGCGGCCGCACCAGGCCTAGACTCTCGCACGGCGACAACAACGTCCTGCCCATGTCGTGATTATCGTGCGTCTTTACGGCTCTGTGCGGTTCGCCAGTTCTTGTATCGCTCATTTAACCGCATCTCTTGATGCATCAGTCTCTTGCCGAAGCCGCCACCATCCTTCGACCTGCCCGGACATCCTATCGTCTGCACCCGTGCTCAAGATCGAGCGACACCATCGTCACCGTGTACGCTTCTGCACAGATCGCGGTCTCACTCCGCCTTCGCGGCCAGACTGTTCGGCATTCTGGAAATCAATGGGCGGCACACGTTTTTGCCCATAACATCAGTCCGCCGTCTCACGATGCCGTCCAAGATGTCCTCGAGGATGCCGGTGCGAGATGGTCGCGGATTACGATGTCGTGAATGACATCAACACGTGGGTATCATGGCCCGGATTTTGTCTTTGTTCGAGCTCGGAAGAAGGGCCTAGAGCGCGAATTGTAATGGAAGAAGTTGCCCTCGTTGCGCAATCGCCTGAGCGGG
This sequence comes from Trametes coccinea BRFM310, assembly GCA_002092935.1. NCBI lineage: Eukaryota > Fungi > Basidiomycota > Agaricomycetes > Polyporales > Polyporaceae > Trametes > Trametes coccinea. The sequence goes on from KZ084106.1 coordinate 417,067, forward strand.
TCTAGTCCGCTGCTGTTTCTCCGGAACGAGGAAGGCGGATGGGACTGGGAGGCGGCGATTCGCCAGCACTGCACTGAGTGTGAGGCTGCCGAAGTTGCGGTCGGGTTGTTGCCTTCGGCTTGCGTGTAGTAGATGGGTATATCCTGCCTCTGGTATATAAGTGCAGTGTCCCAGGGCGTCGTATCCACATCACCCGAGTTGTACGCGGTCGAATACCGAAAGCCTGTCCAAAGCTCGCTCTCGCACGCGAAGTGCTAAAGTACGCAGATCTCGATCTCGCCTGTGTGCACGTGGTAAGTAGCATGGGCGCTTCCCCACTTTCCGAAGCCGCCGCGTTTTCTGACTTTCGCGCTGTCCGCTCCTTGACTTGCGACCACCACCGACTACCACCATGGCCTCCTTCTTGCGCCGTTTCGCGACTTCTGCTTCTGCTTCAAGCAACCCGATGTAAGTAGGCGAGCCATGGCGCTGAGTATGTCTGATAGTGACCGCCGTGTGCCATGCAGGTCTAGGGTCTTCGTGAGTACACGCGAACTTCCATACGTCACAAGAACTCGTCTCATTCAAACGACGCGCAGTTTGACGTTGCCATTGACTCCAAGCCTTCCGGGCGCATCATCTTCAAGCTCTATGACGATGTTGTGCCCAAGACTGCGAAGAACTTCCGTGAACTCGCGACTGGCCAGCATGGCTTCGGCTACGCCGGCAGCACCTTCCACCGCATCATCCCCAACGTGAGTACCCATTGGTATACGTGTTCTGAAGCTCCATCATGGTATCACAGAGGACTTACCGTTTTTGCAACGTGCCAGTTCATGATCCAAGGCGGTGACTTCACTCGTCATAACGGCACTGGCGGCAAGTCCATCTATGGCGAGAAGTTTGCTGGTAGGTGTATATCAGCAATTGCAACGCCTTGATAGTCTCGAGCGAACATCTTGTCTAGATGAGAACTTCAAGCTCAAGCACACCAAGCCTGGTCTCCTCTCGATGGCGAACGCCGGCCCGAACACCAACGGCTCCCAGGTATGCGACCGCATTCACCCCTCTCAGGAGCAACATCATTGACCGACATCTCCTCATGCAGTTCTTCATCACGACCGTCGTCACGTCATGGCTCGACGGCAAGCACGTCGTGTTCGGCGAGGTCGAGCAGGGTATGGATGTCGTGAAGGCGATCGAGGCCCAGGGCTCCGAGTCTGGCCGCCCGAAGTCCCGCGTCATCATCACCTCCTCTGGTACCATCGATGACTAGGTGGTCTGTCTCTGAGACGACCGGCAAGATAGAGCATGGTCATGGACAGTGCCGCTCAAAATGTATGGGTGCTATCGTGCTTTGCGACAGACAGTGCGTTCTCTCGTCAGTATGAATTGCCCAGCTTCTAGCATACGCGTGGGACATTGGATACATACGCGTTCTCGAGCTCTTCTCATCGCGGTGAGACTCATCGAACCCAGTGTGGAGCCTTGCCAAGTGAACGTTTCAGCAAACTTCTATTATACAGCGGTAAGATACAGAGCAATACAGCAAAGCACAACAAAACCCAAGCACTACCACCTAAATACCCATATATCACCACGTTGAAGGTCTGTCAAGCATTGTCAGCGTCAGCACGGCTGGTCTCGAGCTCAGTGCGCAGTGCATCGCATACGTACCCGAACGGCTGCCCATCAGGGTTGACGAGCAGCGGTGTTCCCGCGCCCTTGACCCCATAGTCCGCTGTGCGAGTGGCCACGGTGTTCCCCCACCACGTCTGGAGGTTGTTCGCACCTATCCGGCCGTTCCGGGGGTATTGCAGCGCGAAGTAGACGACGATGATCGACACGGCGACGCCAGAGTCCAGTCCTGCCGACAGGATGTCTACGCAAGCGCGCAAATGGACGTCAGTACTTGGGCACCACAACAGTATCCGCCGAGGAGGTACGCACAGTTGTACTTTGTCCACCACGAGAAGTGGCGCCTGCGTATGACATAGTTGAAGATGAACCCGACGATCGCCCACGGCACGTAGTTGAGCGCGGACGCGGGCGGGATCGCGCTCGTCCCGTTGAAGATCACCGGGAAGTTCACGTAGCGCAGGGCCGAGTTCGGCCAGCGCAGCAGCGCGAGGTAGGTCACGACGGGCGCGACGGCGCCGATGAGGAAGAAGTACACGAGCCCGTGGTAGATCTGGCCCTGCGAGAACTGCCGCTGCGGGCCGATGACGCCCCAGACGATGGACGCGGTCGCGAAGACCTCCGTGCCGGGGCAGATGAAGCCGTCCTTCTGGTTCGGGGTGCACATGCCCTCGATGTGCGCGAACATCCACGTTTGGACGCCGAGCTGGACCGTGCCGCCGATGACGGCTGCCACGACCTGCGCCCAGAACATCACGCGAGGGCTGGGCGGGTGGTCTCCCTGTGAGGTTGAGAAGGGTGTGGATGTGGGAATGGCACTCACGGGACCTTCATGTAGTGACCGAGCTTGAAGTCGGATGTGAATTGCAACGCTTGGCCCATGGTGATATACCCGTACGTCTTGAACATCATCATGGCGATCGGCTTGCCGGGAAGTGCATATCCAATGATGAGTTCGGTGATGACGCTGCGGCGACGGCTCAGTCTGACTGCGCGCGAGGAGATAGGATATGGGAGAGGACGCACTTCAAGCCGACTTGCTGGTTAGTGATCGCCTGAATCATGCCGACAGGGATGGTGTAGATGAAAGCTGGAAATGCAGGTGAGCAGACGAACGCGATGCACCACTCATAGGTAGACCCACCAATGATCAGAGCGAGCACAAGAGCCCACACCGGCATCTGCGTGTCCCACACCTCGATCGAAATCACCCCAAAGATGAACATCACCACTGCGCGCTCAATCAGTGTACTGGGCCGGGCCGACTGCGCTGGACGGCAACCTACCGAATACAGTGGAGTACCACCACTCCGGCACCTGCGGGTACTTGGACATCAGCCGCGCGTGCACGTCGGGCTGCTCCGAGAGCGAGCGGCGGCTCTGCACCCAGATCTGCCTGCGGAAGAAGAGGAGGGCGTGCACGATTGTCGCGGTGATGCTCGCGAACGAGAGCCCGTAGCTCATCGCGAACGTCGTCGACAGGAACAGCGGCGAGTACGCCCGGTACTTGTCGATGTCGAGCGTCGAGTGCGGCGAGAGGATGCGCGTGACGTTGTACTCGTGCCCGAACCGGTCGTACGACGTCCGGGTGGAGATGGGCATGTGCTTCGAGTACCAGACGTTCGTGTAGTACAACAGTGGCGTGAGCACCCAGAAGAAGAGGACGAAGCCGGCGGTGACGTTGACTGTCGCCCACCAGGGCGAGGCGAGCGGGGAGCCAATGTACGAAATTTGGGACCAGTCGAAGGTGACGAGCGACATCCCCAGGCCATTGTAATACCCAAATAGCTGGTTCACGACCACGTTATCAGGAGCGATCCAGCAGACCCAGGTGAAGTAGCTCAGCGCCTGGAAAATGTAGCCCGGGAAGAAGTACCAGAGGAAGGAGCCGATGAAGGCGTACAGGAAGAACCACTCGCGTGAGAGACCGCCGCGGTTGCCGATGCCCGCGTATCTCTGAGAGTGCAGCGTGTTGAAGAGGGCGCAGGTAACAAGGTTGGTGGGCCAGATCATCGAAGGAGGGGCCACGAGGAACCGACGCGCGATACCGCCTATTGAGAACCCAATCTAGAGCGGAGGTGAGGACGGAGATGAAGCGTGGTACCCAGCAAACGGGTTCGTACCAATTGTGTGGACATGACGATCATCCATTGATACGAAAAACTGAATATCTGGTGATAGTACACGCGCTGTACAGCGACGATGTCCGCCTACATACTAGTCAGTCGAGGTGTCACCGGTTGCAAAGGGAGAAAGGAGCGCCTACCGCGTATGCCGACTGGTATCCGACGTTGGCCATGATAGTGACCAGAACGTGCTCTTTGACTGTGAAAGGTCCTGGGTTCAAGGAGACGCCGAAGACCTTCACTCTAGGCATCGCATATGCCCAAAGACGTCCTAGTGGATATGACAGCAGCTGCGCAACAATCTGGAGGGCAAGTAGACGCCTTTGAGAGGACATTCCAGGATGAAAGCCTGAAAGGACTCACGCCGGTGACGGTGACCGAGGGATAACGGAAGTAGAAGAATTGGTTCATGCCAGGTATAATCATTGCCCAGAGTATGCCAATGACCCAGGCTCGCAACGTGTTGACGGGCATATCTGGATCGTCCGTGTTGGCCACCGCAGAACGCACCTCCGGGTAGGGGGAGTCCTCGTCTTCACGTCTCGTTAAGCCAGCAACTCGGTAACATCACTCTGCGTAATGTTGTACATACCGAGGACGTCTGCATACGGGTCGATGTTCGGGTCGTCAAAATCCGTAGCCACGACATGTTGATGATATACTGGTGGTGATCGTCATGAGGTCTGTCGTTCGCTCCTGGGACTCGGAGGACTCACCATTCTTCTCCTCGTCCACAGAGATCTTCTCGCTGAGTGATTGTTCCGAATGCGCGTCCTCCTCGACGACGGCAGAGGGCATAATGAGGGACAGGGCCTGAGACGGGGAAGAGGGGTTAGCATGCCGTATCTGAGTAGATATCGCTTCGCCGCGAACAGCGCTCTCCCGCAGGTCAGATCTCCATCACTGTCAACATGGCGCCTCGAAGTTATACTCTATCTTGCGCAGCGCGTGGTGTCCGGCGTTGGAGATGCAGCGGCACCATGTGCAGCGCAGGGAAGCAGTGCAGTGCGGCCGGCCGTGGAAGCAGACCGGATCCTCGCGCACTCCACTACGAAGCTCGTGAATACTGTGGTCCCTCGACATCAACCAGAAGAAGCAGGACAATGCCTGTCCATGCGGAACAGAGGTTGTGAGCACGCTTGCATGCACTCACACAGACTGCGCGATTGGCGGTTCCGCCGACGTCAGTCTTACGAATCCGATAGACGAAGAGGCGGTGGCCTGCACTTCTCGAAGCGCCTTCTCGCTGGCTGCACAGGATGTCCATGTGCATACTTGACGTACTAGTGGTTGCGAACAGAAGGACAGGATAGTTGGCACATACCTCCAAGTAATGCGGGCCTATCCTGCGACCAGACGGAGGCTCGTGCGGCCCTTCCGGCGGCTCCATCAAGGCGGCGCGGTTAGATCCTTCCCTATATCTGCTGAGAGCGAAGCTGGAGCACTGCAGGGCTGTACTGGTAACTGGAGGACTAGGTGCCGAGGTGGTGTCCTGGGGGCATAGGTGCAAGTTGCGAGGAAGCTGGCATGGATTAGATATGTGGGTCGCCGGAGGAGGCACGGCAGGCAGGCCCTCCTTTGTGCCCGATGTGATAGCACGGCTAAAGGAAAACAAACAGGTGGCAAACGTTCTTTTTCCCGTTCATAGTCTTGTCATAGCCTGGTCATGTTTGTGATAGTTAAACGCGCGGTAGGTCTATGACACCACTATAGCATGGTGTTGCGATAGGAGGTTGCCCGCCGTGAGGGGTGCGGGTGCGGAACAGCCATCTGCTCAGGCACGAAATAATTGCCCTTGCTGGTATGTCTGGACTCTGATCATGAGCAGAACAGACGCTGGGAACAGGAGCCATCACAATGTGATTTTACCGTGCCTGGGAATATTATCCTTGTCGGCAACGCCATCTTGGACGTGAATTCTGAGATCTGGACATTCACACATGCCAGTAGATACGCTCATATGAAGGCTACGCAGTGGTCTTGTTCCGAGGATTCCAGGACCCGTCAGTCCTCAACGATTTGCAGATCTTCTCTTAAGCATAAGTACTTGCGGGTAAGTGTAAATTAGGTAAGGTAAACGAAGTAAGTACTTGCAGACGCTCATAGACTCGTCCGGCCAATGCCGCTGTGGCCTGTGGCTGAGGTTCGTCGGAAAGACCGAGTGGCTGCTCACTTTACCAGTTCCTCCATCTCTATTGCCACCACAACCTCGTGCGGTGCTCGTCATACGTCAGGTCAGTCATTGTAGTCTTCTAAGAGTTTACACAACAGTGGCGAGGTCTGGATCGGCGGTCTTCAATCACTTCCACTAGTCTGCTCGCTGTGCCAAATGTTCGGACCGCACACAAAGCCCGCCACCTCTTCCAGTTATTTTGGCGTTTGTCGTGAAGCCTTATGCAACTCTAGAACGAGCTCGCAATATGCCCACTTGAGCTCGCAGGCTGGATGCAGCACGCCTGCAGCTCGCGAGTCAGTGCATGCTCACAGAGACTTTGTTGAGCATGTCGCTGTGCGCTACCTGTAGCCTGAGGCCACAGTCTTCAGTCACGGTCTATGACCAGCCACAGCGTCGTCTACCTACAGGCGTAGGTACTTTGGGGCCGTTGTCCCTTACCGGGAGCCGAGTGGAAGACCGGGATTCCGGACAGCTGCCACACCCCACCATTCTCGTTGGTCTCACCAATAAGGAGTTATGCTGAAACGAGCGGTCTATAGGCATCTGAGCCGGCAAAGCTATGGCACCACCTCTGCCAGTCACACGGACTGCTGCGCTACCCGTCGAACTTGCCCACAGCATCTTATACCAAGCTTGGTTCTCCTTGCTCGAGAAAGAGTGGCCGGACCGGTGGAACCTCTACCGGGACTTTTCGCTGGTCTCTCACTCGTGGCGCGAGGTCATGTCCTCCGTGGCATTCCGCTGCGTCATGATCCAGACCGCGAAGGACTTCAAGGTCTACCAGAAGCTGATCAAGAAACGCTGGGGCGTCGACCCGAGCTCGAAGACGGTTGAGCGCGTCGCTCCCGCCGCACACGACTTTTTCCGGAGGTCGGACCTCCACATCATGCTCTCGGACTGGACGTGCCAGAGCTCGCTAGGTATCACCTTTGCCACTGACTACGCGCGCATCCCGAACTACGTTCCTTCCAGCAAGCACATCTCCGTCACGATCAAGGAGCTCCCGTCCAGCGACCGCAACATCCTTCCGTACCGCCCGCTCTTCGACCTCCTCGAGCAGTACCCGGACACGCAGGACGTCTACCTCCTCTGGACGTACACCCACATCAACCGCTACCTTCTTCCTCAAAACGTCGAGGTGCGCGGGATTACGTATCTGCGGCTGCACGAGCATCCGCGGTGCGTCTGCCACAACACATACCACCCCGCCGGGCACAAACACGAGTCGCAATGCTTCTCGTACCACCTCCCGAGCGTGTTCAAGGACCTCCAGCATCTCCACCTCGACACGCCGTACATCCTCAAGTGCCTCAACATCCCTCCGAGTGTCACACAGCTCACCCTCGAGGCACCGCCTATATATTACCTCGCCTCCCTTGGCCACTTCAGCTCCTTGATGGGCTGGAACATCGTCTCGGCGCTGTCCCTCGGCCTCTTTAAGCCCGGCGACGATTCCCGAGCGAGGCGGCGGAAGATCGTGGTGAATGCGGGGTCGTCCGAACCTATAGGGTGGAAACAAGTTCTCGCCGCATGCGAGGCCCACGACGTCGAGCTCGAGCTGCGCCACGTTTACCCGCTAAAGGACAATACTCCCTCTCCTCGCTAGACTGCCTTGTTGCTCTTCGTTAGAGTTCTGCCATATCTGTCTGGTCACCATACTCCCGTTGTCGGTGGCCTTGGGTCGCCGGCTGGATTATCTGCGGTCGACTTAATGTCGGTCCGGCAAGTCCTTCAATCTTCGTGTATAGAGGTTGATGTAGTATGCTACTTAATGACGTCACCGCTCGACCTGTATACGTAGGGCGCAGTGAATGAATACTTGTGTACCGTAGGATCCTCCCGAATCACAATGTCTTCCTAAATTATCAGAACTCGCAAAGCAGACTTCAGAAAGCGCATTTGCTGCCGGAAAATACTCATACGGCGCACCTATGTACTTGTGGACAGTTCTCGTCCCAACGATCCACTCATCATCGAGATCCTCAGGAGCGACCGACGAACGATTGCAACTGGCGTGGAGGTCGTGAAATTCCATTCAGCTCATTACTATCATACAAATTTGCATCCCTAACCCAAGACGGACGAGTATACAGCTACATTCAGCACAACTCGTACAATACGCGTCCATGCGATGCACGCCGGCGACTGGTACAGTACACGCATTTACCACTGGCCCGGGTCCGGTCTGCAGGACACGTTCGGCGATCGGTCAGTCACCTAGATAGACAGGCGGGAAGGGGGGCAGGACGTACCCGAAGTATCCCTTGGCAGGAAGGGGGAGGAGCGGCGCGGCGTTGTAGTCGGCCGTCTTGGTGGAGATGGTGTTGCCCCACCAGGTCGCGAGCGTGTTCGCGCCGATGGTGCCGTTCTGCGGGTATTGCAGGCAGAAGAAGATAAGGATAGCGGAGATGGCGACGCCCGAGTCCAACCCGGCCGACAAGATGTCTGTGTCGCACCGCCGACGTCAATACCTCTATCCTCTACACTACCAGTTAAGGACCACCGATCAAGGCACTTACAGTTGTACTTCGTCCACCACGAGAAGTGACGCCGGCGGATGACGTAGTTGAAGACGAACCCGACGATGGCCCACGGCACGTAGTTGAGCGCGGACGCGGGCGGGATGTACCCGATGCCGCTGAGGATGACCGGGAAGTTGACGTACTTGATGAGCGAGTTCGGCCACTTGAGCGACAGCGCGTAGGTGACGATGGGTGCGAGCGCGCCGAACAGGAAGAAGAAGACGAGGCCGTAGTAGATCTGGCCCTTCGAGAACTGCCTTTGCGGGCCGATGACGCCCCAGATGATGGACGCCGTGCCGAAGACCTCGGTGTTCGGGCAGATGAAACCGTCTTTTTGGTTGGGGCTGCACATGTTCTCGATGTTGGTGAACATCCACGCTTGGACGCCCAGCTGGACGGTGCCGGCAATGACAGCGGCGATGACCTGGGCAGTAAACATCGCGCGAGGGCTAAGGAGAGCACGAATGGGTCAGAGATACCCTGTTGGAATGGTTTGCACAGTATGTAGATACTTACGGAACTTTCATGTAGTGACCGAGCTTGAAGTCAGACGTGAACTGCAGAGCCTGGGCCATGGTGATGTAACCCCAGGTCTTGAACATCATCATCGCAATGGGACGACCGGGCAAAGCGTATCCAATGATGAGCTCCGTGACGACGCTGTTCGCGATGAGGGTCGTCAGTATCATCACGAAACAGTCGAGTAGCAAAGTTGACGTACTTGAGACCAATCTGCTGGTTAGTAATAGCCTGGATCATACCGACGGGGACGGTGTAGAAGAAGGCTGCACAGGGGCAACAAAAGTCAATCGCAGCCCTATCAGACATGTTGATAAATAAACGTACCGATGATCAGAGCGAGAATGAGAGCCCAAACCGGCATCTGGGTGTGCCATGCCTCAATCGAGACCAAAGCGAAGACGAACATCACAACTGTTCAGGGACTCGTTAATTCCCCGTTCCAGCTGGTACACCAAAACGGGACACGTACCGAAAACGACGGCATACCACCATTCAGGTACCTGCGGGTAGCGGGACATCAGTCGGGCATGGATATCGGGCTGCTCTGAGAGCGAGCGGCGCGCTTGCACCCAGATCTGCTTGCGGTAGTACAGCGCAGTGTGCACGAGGGTAGCGGCAATAGCGGCGAACGACAGGCCGTAGCAGAGCGCGAAGGTCGTCGACAGGAAGAGTGGCGAGTACTGCTCGTATGCCTGGATGTCGAGCGTAGACTGGGGGGTGAGAATGCGCGTGACGTTGTACTCCGCACCGGTGTTGTCGAAAGACACGCGGGAGGAGATGGGCAGGTACTTCGCGTACCACGTGTTGGTATAGTACAGGATGGGCGTGAGCACCCAGAAAAACAACACGAAGCCGGCCGTAACGTTGGCCGTAGCCCACCAGGGAGAGGCGAGCGGGGAGCCAATGTACGTGATCTGGGACCAGTCAAAGGTGATGAGCGACATTCCGAGGCCGCTGTAGTATCCGAACAGCTGGTTGACGACGACGTTGTTAGGCGCGATCCAGCAGACCCAGTTGAAGTAGCTGAGTGCCTGGAAGATGTAGCCGGGGACGAAGTACCAGCAGAGGGAGCCCAGGAAAGCGTAGGCGAAGAAACGCTCGCGCGAGATACCGCCACGATTACCCATACCAGCGTACTGCTGCGAGTGGAGGGTGTTGAACAGCGCGCAAGTGACCAAATTGGTCGGCCAGATCATGGATGGAGGTGCAACCAAGAAGCGCCTAGCAATACCACCGATGGAGAAACCAATCTGCGGATCGGTCAGACTTTACATCTCTGGTCATCTCAGCTGGTACATACCAGTTGGGTCGACATCACCAGCATCCATTGATAACCAAAGTTGTAGATCTGGTTGTAGTAGACGCGCTGCACTGCTATGATATCCGTCTGAGACATCTATTAGATCTCACGACACCGGCGCGTGCAGGCAAAAACATACCGCATACGCAGACTGGTAGCCAACAGTTGCCATCATTGTAACGAGAACATGCTCCTTGACAGTGAAGGGACCAGGGTTGAGCGAAAAGCCGAAGACCTTGACCCTAGGCATAAACCGTGCCCAAAGACGACCAAGAGGGAAGGAGAGCAGCTGGGCGACAATCTGTGATCACATCGTGATTCCGCAGTTAGTGGACCATCCGCAGTAAGAACGATGAGGGACTTGGTACGCACTCCAGTGACAGTGACCGACGGGTACCGGAAGTAGAAGAATTGGTTCATACCCGGAATAATCATCGCCCAGATGATGCCAATGACCCATGCTCGCACCGTATTGACGGGCATTTCAGGGTCGTCGGTGTTGGCGACGGCGGACCGCACCTCAGGATAAGGCGAGTCATCCTCTGAACATGACGGTCAGAGCGGGAGTGTAGAGGTATATGACGAGGCACGCACCGAGGAGGACAGCATCCTTGTCAAGGTTGGGATCGTCGAAGTCGGCGATGGCAACCGCGGGGATGTGCTCTAATTACAGGGGCGGATGGGAGAGTCAGCGGGGTGTGGGAGCACTGACAACGGACTAGGGGCGTACCCTGCTTCTCAGCGTCGAGCTTCTCGTCGAGCGAGCTCGCAGAGTGCTGTTCCTCCGGGAGGTATGTGGCCATGGCGGGCGACGCGACTGTGGGTCGATAGACGAACGAGCCGAGTGCTCCCTGCGGGCATTTAAGGACCCAGAAGGTCCGTGGCTCCAGGAGACATCTTTAGAGCGGCGATACGCGCATTCAGTTGTTCGGGAGATCACGCCAGTGGGCCCTGCTCAGATTGTCCGAGTGATGGCTTCTTCTGGAATTTGGTAAGGGTGCCGCTGTCGAAGGACATCATCATGTGCATCGGGGTTCCTGGGGAGGAGCAGGCGACAAGATAAGAATCCTGCCATCTTCGATTCCGTATGCACGAGGTGGCAGATGAACGCGCGGGCCATATGGAGCACCGAGACTATCCGAGGAAGACTCCGTCGCATTCTTTCGTGCTCCGGGATGGAGCCCGTGTACTGGGCGTTCCGGTCAATCACAGCCCGTTTCCTAGTCCTCCGGTAGCCGTGTGCAGCGGTCACAGCCTGTAGATGGAATGCCCATGATGGTCTACAGCCTCGCAAAGGGCAAGACAACCGTTGATGCACCCGTGAGAACGTGTGTTCATGAGAGGGGGCAACCGTGGCAGCTCGGGGCATATTCCGGGGAGGGCGCGTGGTTAAGCTCACCGCGTGTGCTTCCGCTCGGCACCTTTCGCTGCATAGGGAGTATCCTGCAGATGGAATGGCTTTCCCACTTCCTGTTCCAGCGCGTGCCACATTTTGACTCGCAGAATGGCAAGCTAAAAATGGTAGCCTGGGGGAAGCAATGGAACATCAATCAGCATTCGTCGCGTGAGTCGCGCTCACCGCTGTCGCGAGATGTCACATACGGCCACCTTGCCCGAGTGGTTGAAACGGTGGATTGAGTCTACCCGAGGGTACACAGACGCAGTGCGGTTACGCAACGATCTCTAGACCTCAACCTATCAGAGTGGGCAAGTCAGGATCAACGTCCAGGGGCGCTGTATGAGGGGTCTTTGGATACAACCTACCAAGTATCGAGCAGAATGATTGTTACGTTGTTCTATCGGCTACGACGCTACGTTATCTTCTAGCGCTGAGTGCTGGCCGTGTGAGTTCCGGTGGCAAGCCAACCCGCGTGTCCTACCGCCGGATACTTGAAGCTTCTCCGCAAGCAAGCGACCGCAAGCGGGATGCTTGAGATGTCGTGATCGATGTTTCAACCAAAATAATCACCCAGAGACTGGTGCCCCAGGTACCCGGGCAATTGACGACCATTTTGCTCGGGCCCTGCGTAGTTTAACTACCGCTGATGCGCTCTTGATCGAGGACAAGCATGCTCAAACCCGCTCGTACACACACGATGCTCTCGGGCGAGGAGACGCTCATGGCATTCGAGGTTGCACTCGTCCTGGAAGGACCGAAATCCGATGATAATGCGCGCATATGCGTGGTTGGAATATCGAAATGATAACGACTGATCAAGGAACCGCCGCCAACTAACGCGGCTGCCGTGGTGTCCGCAGCGCGCAGACGGTAGCTTATTCGTGAGCCCGCGCCAAGTATGTCAGCTGCGGCCTTCCTGTGGCATGAGAAAAGATTGGGATGTAGCCAAGGCATCATAGACGAGGACAGCGGAGTGCAGACGTCGCCTATGGCGCATCCAAGAAGGGTCCAGCCGCGTCCGCGATAGAGTACTATTAGAGCGCCCTGGCCAGTTTGCCTTGGATGCGACCTTGAATTCGTGAGCTACAAATGTTGACTGGTGCACGAAGGGTGAACTTTGTTGGGTTGTGGTATGATGCACGCCGATGGCCGAAAGCGTTTAGACCACATTCGCGCAAACTCTATGGCGTCAAAAGTGTTTCGAACTCGCTTGGATGATTCTAATCCGTGACATTGAGAGGTGCCCTGGGAGCGTGCTCCAAGGTGTCCATATGGGCATGGCATGGAGTGCCTGTCGCGCCTACAATTCGTATTTCCACATCAGCGGGATGCCACATATCAGACGCACCGAACTTTGCTTCTTGGACCTTACTATCACCGTGTGGCCCTCCGAACGCCTGGCGCCCACCATCTGGTCGGAGTCTAGCGTAAGCACGGCCGAAAAGAAGAAAGCATGTGACATCTTCATGCGGGCCAAGAGGAAGACGGGCTGGTTGCCCGACGTGAAGGTTGATTGTATGCATGCGCGGGACCCGGTGTCTGGCTATCCGCGTCCCACAACCTTCAGGAGCCTAGAGGGTTGATACGTCAAGAGATCGGAGCAGCGAGCGCTGGTGTGCTTCGAGTGATCCGCGAGGCACTGGCCATCTGCAGTATGATGAGATGGCAGCTCGACAGACGACATTGCGATTCACAGGCACAGAAATCGAAATGCGAGCAGGTCCGTTGGGGATATTGTAAGACCTCTTCCAATGTGATCTTCAGTCAAGCATGCTATAATGTTAGTTACTCAGTGACTATATGCGGGCATTGTGCAGGTTGTAAGTGCTTAAATACCGAGGATTGGATCGTACCTTGTGCCCATCATGACGGCTACACTCGCAAAATCCCCGCAGATGCCCTCATATAGCTTGCTATCCCTTCAACTAGCAGATCGCCTGTACCAGGCTTGCGAAACAAGACGACCAGGGATAATGGAAGCAGCAGATGTACAATATGCTGGCCGGCGGCGTTCGTGGTTCGCATCCAAGTAGCATCAATGTTACGGTAGGGGCGCCTAACGTGGACCCACTACTGACTGCGGCTTGCCACGTGCCTTCAGTTACCCTACTACCTGTACCGCGACCTCCACGTTTCTAGAGTCCTCATAGTACCCTCCACCTCTCACTCCTGGTCGTTGTGCGGTGAATTGCTGCTGTCTTATTGAGCAGGACCTGAGCAGGATTGTTGCGGATTCGAAAGCTCGCCATGGTGCGTCTGCACACACGATTTGACTCCAGTGCGTGTAATGAACGATTGGCACTCGCAACTCCAGTCAGCGCTCTTCAACTTCCAATCTCTCTTACTCGTCATCCTCTTGTTGATCTGCACATGCACGTACGTGCGTGCTGTGGCGCCTCGTCTCATCGACCGGAATAAGGAAGGGTGAGTGAACCGTCTCTCGAGCAAATGACATGCATTGAGACACGCTCGCCAGTTTCCTGGGCTTGTTTTGGATGTCTGCAAGGATAGGTGAGCATGCACACCTTCTCACATATCGCAACCTGGACCACATACCCAACGTGCTCCCAGGGGAGCGACTATCACCATATGTCGCGCTAGCCTGTGTCGCAATGGCCATCACACTCCTCGTTCAATGACCACTCCTACCCTTCCCCGAACATACCGGACACATACGGATCTTCGGCATGACTCTACCCCGGCCACCTATGTAGCACACCCCCATCTCGCATGTTGGACGACCAACGCACCATCTGCACGCCGCCGTGTCAATCCCGCGCTCGCTGATCGTGGCGCGCGCCCGTCCTCATGGTCTCCACGTCAAATTGGCGACGCCCGAGCGAGCGTCCGGTCTCCCTCCGGATCGTTTCACGCCGCCCGGATCTTATTGCTTCCCGCGTGGTACATTGGGCGGGCCGCGGGACGTCTAGAGTCCATATGGTCCGTGTATCTATTCCCATTGCCTCCGGCCCCCTCCAGGTGATTTCGTAACTGTATTTGTTGCACGCTGTCATACACGTCAATACCCAGACTTTCCAGCGCACAGCGGTTGAGTCCAAGTGAAGCGCGGGAACTGCGTATTCCCGGACGGCATCAAGGCGTCCGCTGCACCGTGGCATCAGCAATATGCAGCATGAGTGGCCAAGCGGCTGCTATAGGCCAACGCCGTCGGCTCCGCAGGCTCCATTGAGTATCGGCATGAAAAGGTTTAGCGCAGCAACAATTTCAGAGCGGGATCAACGGCCGCATCGTGAGGGTTGCTGCAAACAGCGCCGGTCTCGTAGCAAGTCCCGAACTTCCAGCGAGGTGTAGTCGGGCAGGATGCAAGGATGCGAGACTAATCTGTACATGCAATAACCTAGCTTACAACAGAGATCGACAGCTACCAACGAAAGACGCGAAAGCGGAAACCAAGCATGGAAGAAAATACACGCGTGCAACGGAGCCTACGAGCTTCACCTCCGACTTCTCCGTCCAGCCGGCGTAGCATCGTCTTCCCCGTCGTCCCTGCTTGCATTCTGATACAGTGCCGACGTGGAGCGATGGGCAGTGCGCTCGACAATAGACGTGCCGTCCCGGAAGCGCGTCCGGAAGAGGACATTCGCGTTCGTGAACAGTCCCTCCTTGAGAGAGACGACGATGAACTGCGAACCCTTGAAGCGCGTTCGGAAGAGCTGCCCGATGTGTTGCGTGTGCGACAAGTCCAGCGCGGCGTCAATCTCGTCCAGGATGTACATCGGGGCAGGCTTGAACTGGAGCAGGGACATGATCAAGGATAGAGCGATAAGAGACCTGCGCAGTGATGTCAGCCAGACGTTCCAGGATGCTCGACAGGGACGGCTCCAGGATGTGATGAGGACATGATGGGTTCAACGGGAGCAGTTGGATGCAGCGGTGGATACGCCCCAACCGATAAGATAGAGGAAGGGATCAAACTGACCGTTGGCCTCCGCTGAGCTCCGTGAGACTCTGCTTCCATACGGTGCCTAGCCGCACCTTGACCTCGAGACCCTGCATGAGATCTTGGCCTTCTGGTGGTTGGAGCTTCGCAAAATTGCCGGGCAGTAGCTCCGCGAAGATGGCGCCGAAGTCGCTAGAGACATGCAGCGGATCAGTGTCTGGCCGAGATACGAAGGCCGCAGGAAGAGCAGACGCACCCGTTGACCTTCTGCCAGGTCTTTTCGACGGCATCGCGCTTGTACCGGTCGAGCTCCATGATAGTCTCCTCGATCTTTGCTTTGTCCTTCAGGACTGTTGCAAGCATCTTCTTGAGGTCGGCCTCGTTCTTCTCGACGCTTTGCAGAGCTTTGAGACGCCATGTAGAAACCAAATCGCCGAAGGTACATACCCGTCAATCATATGAACCGCCTTCGGGTTGATCTTCTTCTTCATGCCATTCTGCTGCGACTGGAGCTCTTGCGCGCGAGCCCTCAACTGTGCGATGTCGGCCTTGGAGAAGTCGTATGGCGTGCCCGGTTTCCCGAATTGCCTGTGCAAATGTCAGCTTTTGCGGCGAAAACGTCTCCATCAATGGCACGCACTCCTGTTCCTCCGTGATCCACTCATATTGCTTCTCGAGGTTGGTCGCCTGGTTCTCAGCAATCGTCCTCTCCCGCTCCAGAGAAGCGATGTCATGTTCCTTCTTGGTGATCGCGAGCTCGTTATCGGAGATGGCTTTCTTCTTGTCCTTGATCACTTGTTCAAGGGCCTTGAGCTCCTCATCATAGCGACTCAGCGTCGCGCGCTCCTCCTGGAGCTTCCGCTCAGCTTTCGCCAGGGCATCCTGAAGTGTACAAGTCAGTACATGCATGTGTGCCATTTCCACACAATGGCTCACCTCGCTGGACTTGAGTTCGGCCTGCAACTTCCCGAGCTCCTTGTGCAGTTTCTTGACACCCGCACGGGCCTCCTCGATGTGAGCCTTTGCGGTCGCAATATCCTGCTCCATTTGTTCTGCGGTATGAATTAGCTGATGTACGGGCACAGAGCGAGAGAGCTGCTCACCAAGCTCGAGCGTCGCCGTCTGAAGGTCACGGTGCTGTGTCTTCACAACAACGGAGTGCTTCTGCAACGCAGCCTTCTGCTTCGCAACGTCGGCCTGTGCGATGCAAGTCTTAGATGCGAGTTCGCCAAGTAGGTATCGTGTACCTACTTTCAGCTCGTCGATCTTGCCCTCCTTGTTGTTCTTGAAATCATCCATGTCCTTCTCGAGCTTCTTGATCTCATCCTTTGCCGTCTTCTGCTTCTCCTTCGCGGAGCTGATGGCGGCATGGAGATCGGCGATATTCTTCTTCGCATTTTCGACATCTTGTCCGACCTGAGCATCACAAGTGAGCAGGCAACACACAGAGCGGACCCTGCCTCACATACCCTAGAAGCGCTGCTACCATTGACTTGCTGCTCGAGCAAACTGAGTTCGTGCTCCTTGATGCTCAAGTCGCGCGTACGGGCCCTCCAGCTCTCTCGCATGCCACGCGTACGTTCGTCCTCGCGCTCCAGCACCGCGAGTCGCTGTCTGGCGCCCTGAAGGTTGCCTTCCGCCTCAAGGAGCTCCTGCACCTTGAGGAGTACGCCAGAGCTGTTCGGAGCGGAACCACCGCTCAGAGTCCCGGATGGATCGTACACGTCGCCGTCCAGGGTCACGGACCTGACGCCGATCTCCCTAGAGAAGGTGACTTGCTTGGCCGTCTCGGCATCGTCGCAGATAAAGGTACCGCCGAAAACGTAGAACATGGCGTTCACGACCTCTTCGGGGTAGCCGATGAGTGACAGGGCTAATCGAGCTTTGCCTCCTGTCATGCGCTTGGCCCGCTCGATTTTCTGGAAGGGATTTAATGCCATGCTCTGTTGACAGAGGATTTACACATACCGCCGGATCAACTCTGAAACTCTCAATCCTGTTCAGGGGTATGAGAGTGACACGTCTCTTCAGACGTCCATTCTGCAGGAGTTGCTTGCCGACTTCGTCACTTTCAACAACAACGTTGTACAGTCGACCGCCGGCGGTGATCTCCAAAGCCGTGGACGCGTTGTAGTTCATCTTATCCAGCGAAACAAGGGAAGCAACGAGGCCCTTGACCTTGTTGCGGTCGAAGTTCGGATATGGAGACGCATACTCGAAGTCCAAGTTGCCCATCCGATTCTTGATGCGGTCTCGTGTCTAACGGGAACGACCTCAGTCCGTGAAAAGACCCTAGACAGAAAGGACATACCTCAGTCAACTCGCGAACATCGTCTTTCGCCTGCTTCATGGCGGCGTCGTGGGCTTGCTCCTTCTCAGTGCTCCAGCCCGTCTCCGCTACCCTCAGCTTCCGCTTCTCGACATCAGCGCGCATGGCCTCAAGCTGCCGTGCACCCTCACTCGCTTCGCGTTCTACTGCCTTCCACCGAGCCTCAAGGTCCTTCAGCTCCTTCTCGGCCATAGCGAGCTTGACGCGACACTGCTCTTCCTCAGCGCTGGCCTGCGCTGCCCGGGTGCGCGCATCGGAAAGCTGGCCCATATACCCACCTCCGCCAGCATTGCCGCTCTTATTTGACGACAAACCGGTCAACAAAGTCTGAAGCAGCTCCTCGGCTTTGGTCAGCGACGCCTGCAGCGAGTTATGCTTCTCTTGGACTTTGGCATGGGAGGCAGTAAACTCGTCGACCTGACGCTTCTTCTCCTCCAGGCTGGCACGCAGCTAATGCGGAGAGTTTAGCAACATGTAGAAACTACGAGTGACCCACACAAACCTCGTCTAAATCCTTCTCTGACGCTGCGATCTTGCCTTCCTCATCGGCGATAGTGCCGCTCTTGAGCTCGACTTGGGTGCGCACTTTGGCGAGAGTCTTGCCCAGTTCGTCGACCTCTTCCTCTAGTTGTTTGAACTTCCCGCCCTTCTTCAGTTCCTTGTCCCTCTGTGCGCTGACAGCGGCCATGTCCTTCTCCGCAGCGTGAATCTCCTTCTCAAATCTAGTCTTATCCTTCTTGAGGGTGGAGATCTGTTGCTCGGTGGTTGCAATCTCTTCGTCCTTCGCAGCAGCGCGCTCGCGCGCGTCTGTCCATTCCCATGCGCGCAGAGTTCGCCCGATACGCTCAAGCTCCGTGCAGGTCTTCTGCCACTGGACGTAGGAACGCTTCTCTTCACGAAGCCTATCGAGTTTGGGTGCAATCTCTTCCGTTAACCAGGACGTTATCTCCTTTACGCGCTTCTCTTTCTTTGCAATAGTCTTCAGCGCCTTTTCCTTCCGCTCCTCGAACATACGGGTACCGGCGGCCTCCTCAACCATACCGAGAATTTCTGCGGGACGCATGTTCAAGACCTGTGCGCACTCATGTTACCTCTTGAATTCAAGCGGGGGACAGAACACGATATGGATCCAGAAGAATACAGCTGTTGCCAAGTCATACGAATTCCAGACGTACCTTGGTGATCCGACCCTGCATAATGAGGAAGTTAGGGTTGTTGATGTTAAGTTGAACGCTCTGGAAGAGAGTTTGGATGGCTTGTTGAGTAGACTTGTGGCCGTTGAGTAGGTACTTAGAAACGTTCGGAATGGCGATCTGGAAAAGGTTAACCCTGTTCTCCAACGGCCAACAGTCCTGCAACCTGGACGTACTTGTCTGGTAACCGTGATCTGCGCATACCCCTCAAACCCCACAGGGCTTGTCGCCCGGTCCGAATTGTCGAAAACAATCGTCACACTAGCCTTAGTGACACCTGCTTGCCCGCGTTTGTAGATGAGGTCTTGCTGATTCTGCGCGCGCATCTGTACAGAGGTTCATGAACGAAGCGTTGCTTCTGGGAGAACATGCGGACTCACCGATGACATGTTGGTTAATCCTAACACAAAACATATGGCATCCAGGATGTTAGACTTGCCTGAGCCGTTAAGGCCCGTGATAGCGTTGAACGATGGGTCCCATCCGGTGATTTGCGTCCGAACAGGGTAGGACTTGAATCCTGTACACGCCCATCGTCGTCAGAGCATAATAGCAGTAAAATGAGCGAACACACCCTCTAGGATGAGTTCTTGGATGTGCATGTCGGGACAAAAGCCCCCTTCGGCGAGAGAACCGAGACTGGCTGTGAGTGTGGTCGCTGTTCGACGCGTGAGTGGCGCGTCGCGTCGCGTTGCGCGGGTGATTCAAGCGCCGTTTGAAAGCGCGTCGAACACGTGCACCACCCACTCTGCGCAAAGTCAATGTCGCTGCAAGGAGGGATCCGCGCGGCCGTCTCACTTTTCAGGCCAGGCTGCAGTAGGTGCCACTGTGACTTGAATCGCAACCATCACTATCGTCTCTCGTCCCCAACAACCTAACACCGTTTTGCTCCCCGTCCGAGATTTTTGACTATATGCTGTCAGATTGGGACTCCAGTCTTACAGAGCTTTCCTCGGGGGAGGAGGAGCAGCCTCTACGTCCACCTAAGAAAAAGAAGCCGACAAAGGCGAAGGCTGAGTACATGGTGTGCTGCATCACCCTCCTATGTGCGGCAATGCTGACATCAATGTTCACCCCGTAAGGTCACAAACTGCCTTCAGCTATACCGTACCACAACTTACTCGGCTAAGAGTCTATACGGTGCGTCTCTGTTGCGTCGTGCGCCTGCCGCCGTGAGCATCATGTAATTGTCGACCGCAGATCAAATAGTCGACAACACGATTGAATTAGATCCTGATTACCAGCGTGGTAAGTTGATCGGGATCGTGTTCGAGGTGTTCATTGTGGTCGAGCTAACCCGAAACCGAACAGATGTCGTATGGACCGAAGCGAAACAGATCGGACTGGTAGATTCACTGCTGAGAAATTTCTACATACCACCAATCATCTTTGGTGCGTCAGCGCGTATGCCTTGATATCTAACAAAGCCGCTCAATGCAGTGCGCACGCGCAGCTGTCAAGAGACATGAGGACGGTATCGAAACTCGTACATGCATCGATGGCAAACAAAGACTAACATCTATCCAATTGTAAGTCGTCTTTTACCTCCCTCAACAGCGCTTCGAGGTTCGCGTTACCGTCTTACTAGGTCGCCTGTGCAAACACTCAGCCACTGGCGACTTAGGCAGACGTGGACGCGTGCAAGACCCATTAGCATACAAGGACTTGCAGCCTCACCTCTTCGTCTCTAGTCTCTCAGGAGATTTAGTCTCGCAGAAGTTCACGGCTGTATCAGCACCAACCATTTCACCTCGCACCACAACTTCACTGTTTCCCATAAATGCTCCAAATCCCATAAATGCTCCAAATCTGGCACCATTGGAACATAACTGTCAATGCCGTCCTGGCTGTCTCAATGTGCAAGAGATCTACGAATCGTCCAAGATTCGTGAAATTCGGGCACATTCGTGACTCCTGGCGTAATCCCCATGGAATCGTCCCTCATTTGGTCGACCCCAGCGGCGGGACGATTTTGCGATGAGCCTACAGCACGCGCGAAACAAACCCGAGCGAGATTCTCATACCCTCCATAGGGCATGAGATTCCCCCTCGATGATCCCAGATGTTACGCGTCCAGTATGACTTCGTGCCTGACAGCTTTGCATGCAGGTTCATGGACGGCATGGTGAGTTTCATGCGACTCTATTCGATCGGATACACGCTGACTGACTTCTCGTATACCATCTCAGATACCCCGTACGTTGTGCTCTTTACGGCTTGATCTCTGACATATAATGACCATTTCTCCTTGACAGACAAAGACATGTACGTCACAACGAGGCCTCAGTCAACATTGGCTCATATATACCATAGCGAAACGAACAAGAAATACTGGTTCCGTGCCTGTGACGACGAGAAACGTGCATTACTATCCAGACAACTCATCCATGCATTTTCGAACAAGCAGATCACTTGCATAGAATACGACGAGCTCACAGACGATCAAGAGAGGGAAATATTCCAGGTCTGTGCCCAAATTCTTGATTCCCTTATCCTAGTCTGCTGATGTACCCCACAGCGTGTACAACTGGGTGTTGCACTGACAACAGCTGGTACGACATGGCCCTCACATCCTGGCTCTGCTTCATTTGCTAATCAACACCAGAGCGTATGCAAGCGATTCCGGGCCCTTGGCCTGCTCTGATCCGCGAGGTCCAGTCCATGGTACTAGGTGACGACGGCTTCGGTGAAGATCTCGACTGGGGGCACGATCGTGGCAGAGACTTCGCCTGTCTAGCATCCATCATTCACCTTATCGATCTCCACCCTACCACCATATTTCCGTCAGTCCCACGCCTGGAGAAGTGGCTCAGCTCTACGAAGCCGGTGCCAGCGAAGACACGGGAAGAGGTGCTCGAGACATTCCGGATATTCGTCGCGCTCGTCAGAGACAAGAGATACAACCGCGCGTTCAGCAGGCCAGCACGAGTCTCACCGATCGAGTTCACCATGATAGGCGTGCTCATCTATCGCTTCCGCAAGACACACTCCCTTATGCAACTTTCGAGTGCCATCTGGCTTCTACGTGCGGATGTCCGCAAGAAGCACGCTGATATCCGTTCGAACCAGAAGGTCACCAACACGATGTTCAAGTTTCTCACCAAGGAACTACCCAATGCAGACCTCGTTGGTGACGGTAAAGGCGATATCCCAGCCTCCGTTGCAATCAAGTCATACGTGGAAGGAAGCATTGGAGCGACGACGGAGAAGGCACTGTCTCCAGCAGGAGAGAAGAGGCGGCGCCTACAACGGACAGCAAGCAGCGACTCTGAAGGAGAACCCGTGCCGAGGAAAAGACCATCGCTATCCGGCGCTTCCTCTCTACCGAATGGAACGACCACGGCATCTACAAGTTCAACCAGAGCAAAGGCCACAAGTAGCAAGAAAAGTATCTCGTCTACGAGCGCTGTAGCGTCCTCCAAGTCAGCAGAAAAGGCGACAATGAAAGCCATTTCTCGAGCGACAAAATCAACCCCTGCGAGCAAAACGGCCCCAGTTCGCACGGCCTCATCTGCATCGAAGAGCCCTGCAACGACAACGACGAACGCATCCCAGTCTACTGGCCGCGTGACAACTCGGACGACCAGGACAGCGGCCGCAGCTGCTGCTGACGCTCTTGCACTAGCCCAGGCCATCGAGTCTTCCTCAGCAGATCTACAGCCTTTTCTGAGCGAGCAGGCTGTGAAGAAGAGGTCCCGTATTAGTAACAGGGATAGGAATGAGGAACCTTCTCAGTCTGCCACAGTGGATCAGCTTCCTACCGCACCGTCAATCAAGGACACAGAACCGACTGCCGCGCACGCTAGGCCCGATGTGATTACGAGCAATACAGAGGTATATTCAGATGTATAGGCAGAGAAGGAGGACCTATACTCACGCATCGTCATTAGAGCTCCGCTGAAGTCAATGGCGTGCAGACCTCTGAGGGCCAAACCACAGTATCCCCCACAAGGATCATTGTTGCCAACCTCGATACACAGGCTAGAAGATCAGTGGCCCAGTCTACACCAGTAGCTACGACTCCTACCGAGAAGGCTTCACAAGATTCCGTGGAACAGCTCTTAGTCAAACACGGACAGCCTGAGTCGACGACCTCCCGTCACACTGTTGAGTCTTCGAGTGGCCCCAGTCAGTCATCCTCCATGGCGCCTGTACAGCCCGCGGCCTCCAATTTGCGGCCTCCAACATCGCCTCTAGCCATGGTACCTCCACCGCCACCGCCACCGCTCTTCCTCGCAAGTACAGCCAAGAACGGCGCCACCAGTATTGAGATGGGAGACAATGCACAGCGAGCAACGCCCTCGAATTCGGTTCAAGATGACCGTTCAACATCATCATCCAGGGACGACCGGTACAAGGATTCGGACCGGGACAGGCATCGTGGCCGAAGTAGTAGCACCTGGAGTAGAGACGGCGGTGGAAGCAGGAGCCGGACCCCTAGGCGCGATCGCAGCGAGAGTCGGGTTCGAAGCAAGCGCTATGACAGCAAAGATCGTAGTCGAAGCATCAGTCGTAGTTGGAGCAGGGGACGAGTGCGGGACGGACGCCGTAGTCGAAGCAAGACACCTGAACGCAGAAGGCATCGTTATCGAAGCCCTTACTATAGCCGCAGCAGGTCTCGCGATCGCTATGAATATCGCAGCTCGGCGAGGTATTCGGGAGGAGACGTGGACCGCGCTAGGGATAGGGAGAGGCACCGACCAAGAGGCGATGGCAGGGATCGGTATCGCTACCACGGCGTCGATCGGTATCATGAGCACAGGCCTTACTATGACGCGCCAGGTCGCAGTTGAGGAGGACGTCCAGGTCAGTGACATCTCTGTGTAATCGAGAAGTCTCTTGACTGATACTCGGTCTTGTGACTAGCGTCGCATCAAGCCCCGCGCTGCCGACGTAACTGCGATCTTTCTTTATTGACGTCGCGTGTCGCCGTAGCTGTAGGGCGGCCCCTCGCTGCAGAGCGACACTTGGATCCCGTAGCTGAGTGCCTTCTCCATGAGAGTCATGCTCATTATGTAGTATTGACAATGTGTTGTATCGCTAATTGTTTCTTGGGATTACATTCTGCCCCGTCCTTCCTAATGGCGGGGAAATTCGAGTGATCAGTTTCACACCCCGCATTGAGCGTCTTCGACGCTGGGAAGCTGTACTCTATCAAGGCGGATGAACGTGTGATCACAATGTATACTACTGGACGTCCACGAAGAAGCGCTTGTGCGAGGCAGCTTGCAGCACGCACGTTCGTCGCAGGTAGGTGCCGCCATATCTTCGTGACTCGTACAGAACAGCGCCGCTGCGATGGGACCTGGTTCCTGGGAATAACATTGCCTCCGCGAGGCGTTCGCAGTCGCACAGGATGACCGCTCGACCCCAAGGTAGACAGCTCAAGCTTTCCATATCTTGCTCGACGTGTCAAGAATGGGAGCCCACTCGTCCTCCAGAAATCATCCGGTTGCGTACTGTACGTGCCCCTTGGCATTCAATTGGAATCCGCTACTATGACTGATGATTCACTGAATGTGTGAAGTAGGCCCGATATGACATCGTTCACTCCCTCGAGACGGTCAAGAATTCATCCAATTGAGAGTAGGATTTCCGCCTTATACCACAGCGTTCCTCAAGACGTCAGAGATGAAGCAAATGCTCGAAGCGTGAGTGGGATTATGTCTTTGCAGCCGCCCGTGATCCTCACTGGTGATCTTGGCTGCAGCGGTCCGAACCCTCATATGGTCGCAGGAATGGATCGAAGAAAGGTGTAACTTTCATAGATACCGGTGTAAGTATGATCGATACGCTTCGGCTGATCCGTTCTACAACCAACGCCGTCTTCATGTAGGCCCTCGCGGTCCGGTCCCCCACGACAACCAATGTCACGAGCCCAGAGAACACTTCTGCCGAGGCATGGTCACAATGCGCTACAGCCATGAAAGAACACGAGGAAGCGCAGATACAGGCGTGGAAGGAGGAGATAGATACCGAACTAGTCTTCGTGAGTAATACTCGTATTCCTTGCGGGTAACAGGAAGTGGGTTTGAGTTTTAGAGAATCTGCACCGCTCACAAGGCGTTGCTATGTCACAGGCGGCTCTCTTTTCCGCGATCCTGACGGCGTTCGATGTCGAAGTCTATAAAATGCTACAACCCTCGTCGAATTCGCAATCTAGCTCAAATCCGCCGCCCAATAACTCTACGTCCTCATCAAACTCAAACTCTCAGTCCGAACCAGACACTGCAGCTGTAGCGATCAACGCTCTGTGGTTCTCAGCCCTCATTTGCAGCGTTGCAGCTGCTTCCATTAGCATCCTCGTCAGGCAATGGCTGAACCAATACACTAGCGGTCTTACTGGAGTCTCTCCTGGTGTGGCCCGGTTACGCCAACTCCGCCGCGACGGTCGGAAGAAGTGGAAGGTGGCGGAGATTATGATGCTCCTACCCATCCTCTTGCAAGGCGCCGTGGTCCTGTTTCTCATAGGGCTCATCCTCTTCCTGAAGCAGCTCAACAATGAGATCATGAAGATCGCCAGCGTCCTCATAGCGCTCCTGCTCACGTTCGTCTTCGTCACCACCATCCTGCCGACATTCAAAGACGACTGCTCCTACCAGTCTCCCCAGGCCTGGGGCTTCTTCGTTGTTTTCCAGGCGGTCAAGAAACCGTTGCGTAGCTTAGCGCGTTACATTTCAGCTCAAGCAAAGAGGTGGACGACTCCAGGCGTTGACGGCTACTTCCACCGTCTCCGTAGTCGCTGGTCCCAGACGCTGGTCCAGAAGCTCGCCCGCTTCGCCAACAAGCCCAACACCTACAGCTGGGTGGCCAGAGAGCGCGTTCTTGTGCAGTCAACAGGGGCCATGCTCGACCAACACCTCCTTGTTGAGGCAGACGCCATGCTTCTTGAGGACGAGTTCCTTAGCGAGGTCGTCCGGCCGTGTCTTAACGATATGGAACCCGAGGCTGCGATCAAGTCGTACTACGATATTATGGGGCACCGGGCGGACCTCATCGAGCACGGCAGGCCGTACTTCGACGCGCGGAACGACAGAACGGAGTCAATCGCTATCTTGGCCGACCTCACGCTGGACGCCCTTCGTCAGACGAGAGTGGAGCCAGCGTCGAGGGACCACGCCATCAAGATCATGGGCATCCTCGAGCCTCTGCTTGTCCGCACCTTGTCTCTATCCTACTGCTATTTCTGCGAGGTTTTCTGCTCCTTGCTGGACGACGAGGACGAGGACATCCGTCACTTGGCCTTCTCTATACTGTACCAGCAGCTCTGGAGGAATCTCGACCTGGCGGACCAGCATACGGCGGAGAATTGCCACGGTTAGTCGCCTGCGTGTTCAGTGCGTCACTGCGTCCGTACATATACTAATAGGCGTGCGGCAGATCTGACTGCTCTTGTTGGCTTCATGGCGAAAGCGCGCCAGGATAAGAACCTGAAGCACTTTCTGGACGCCTGCGATCTCGTGATCTGTCTCGCAACTCTACCATCGCTCACGAGCGCAGACTACGCACAGATGCGCACAGACCTACAGGACACCCTGCAGCATCTCGCCTCGTTCTTCGAAACCCCTCTCTGGCGAAACGACCCCAGGCTCCTCTACTCGATCGCGCGCATCGCGCCGCACCTCGTAGTCCTCGAGAAGAAGTTTCCGCGCGTGCTCGAGGACGCGTTTATTGACGTCTTTGAGGGGGTCGTTGAGCATGCACGGCAGCTAAACACGAACTCGTACGGGAACTGGGAAGACAAGCTCATCGTCCTCGAGGTTTCGCTTGGCGAGCTACGCACGCTGAGACAAGGAGAAGGACATGACAGGAGGCCATCGAACGACGAAGGGCGCCGCCCTTCCTTCATGCGGCGCAGTCCACTCTTATTGCCCGATCCATAGAACCTGTTGGCTTGGGCCCGTTCGGCATTGCAGAGGTATTCAAGAGTAGCCGTGTTCGTCAGGAGAATCTACAATACAGCCGTGGAATATCATCGGACTTTGACCGTCCGTTCGTTTTGTACGTCTAGTGTGGTCCGTATATCCCTAACCCACCATCCCGAGTAGTCGTAATCATGAATCACAGATAGTACCTGAAGCTTGGATGTCTGTACGTGAAGCGCGTCAGCGATGAGTTTGTTTGAGCAAGTCACAGCGATCCCATACCTGTCACCAAGGTCCCCGAGATCCTCGCCAACAAGGTCGTGCACGCCCGTCCGCTTCACGACCTGGTTCGCTGCGCGGTCGCGCCGCTCGTTGTCCGTCTTGTAGCTCCACCAGAGCGCCGCACCGGCGACAAGGGCGATGATATAGCAGCCGATGTTGATCGCGTGCCCTTGGACATATCTCGGGGCCCACTCCGCGCGGTAGATCTGGCCAGAGACGGTACCGCCGATGTTGCCGACGGAGAAGACGAAACCCATCGCGGCGGCGCGCTTGTTTGGGCCAGCGAGGTTCGCAGCCAGCCATGCCCAGCAAATGGACACTGGGATGAACCTGTGGACGTAAATATGTGAGTATGCATGCATGTGCGCGGGATTGGGAGTCTCTTACATGAACATGACGAAGAAGAACATGACGTAGCGCACGACCAGGTTCTCGACAGCCATGAGCACGATGAGGGCGATGATGACGACGACAATGGAGGCTGCGTAGTGGTAGAAGAGCCGGCCATACTTGTCGGCGGTCCAACCAGCAAGTAGAACAATGATGAAGCCAAGGCCGTACGGTGGGCACGCCATGAGAGTGGCTGTCGTCCCCTTGTAACCAAGACCAGTGACAACGGAGGGCAGCGACAAGATGACGCTGTAGACGGGGATGTAGATGCCGATGAAGGCGAGTGCCCAGACGTATGTCCGCCAGTCGGTGAATGCGGAACGGATCTGCTTGCCGCTGAAGCCCTCTGAGCCCTTCTCGGCGCGGTCGGCCTCGTTAGTGAGCAGTACGATGCGACGCTCCTCCTCGTTGAGGAAGTGAGCCGTCTGCGGGTATGCCGACATGACAAAGGCCGCGATGATGCCGAACCCGGCGGTGATGGTGCCCTCGACAATGAAGATCCATCTGTGCCACATGATTAGTACTCAAGAAGTTTTGTAGAACGATCGTTACTTACTGCCACCCTGCAATACCGTGCGTTCCATCAAGCGCATGAATCGCGGTGGCGAGAAGGCCGCCGAATGCTCCCGTCAGAGAGACGGTTGAGTAGAGAATGCCGAAGCGTCTGCCCAAGACAGAGCGAGGGTACCAGCAGCTCACTGGCACGGTAGGTCAGCTTACTATGCATCGTGCCGTAGCAGGTGATGCACTCACTCCAATATACAATGCCAGGCAAGAAACCGGCCTCTGCGAAACCAAGGAAGAAGCGTATAGCAAGTAATCCTGACGCAGACTTGACAGTCGCAAACAATGCACAGATGAGACCCCAGAGAATCTGTACGTCCGTTCAGTCCAGCATTCTTGAACGAGGCAGAGAAAAGGCTGACCGTCAGTGCGGGGATGTACCAACGAGGACTTGTCCTCCGAATAATGATGTTAGAGGGGGTCTCGAAGAGAACGTAGCCAATGAAGAAGATGGACAGGGCCCAGTTGTACTGGCTGCTCGTCAAGTGAAGCGCGTTGGCGAGCCCAAGCACCTTCGCATTTCCGATATTCGCACTACAATGCTCGTCTCAGCACTGAACCCGTTGCAGAAGAAGCGGAGTTGATATACACACCGGTCAATATATGACGCCAAGTAGAGCCAGAGCGCGACTGGCATGACATTCCAGTCCACTTTCCGCCATGTTTTCTTGACAAGTCCGGGGTCGATTTGCTCGAGGATAACGCGAGCCTCCTCCGTTGCCTCCGCCGAGGACTTGATCGACGACGAGTAGTGCGAGAGTTCTTCCTTGACAGTCATGGCTCTCGATGAGGACGACAGTCACCTAGCCGTAGAGTAGATCGGGGACGGGGTGAGGAATGGGGTGACGGTCGACTCGACACTCTCCCCCGCACGGTGTTATTTGAAGTCCCGAGGCCGCACTATCTGGCGCGCCCATGGCCTTGTCAAAATCACAAGGTGCAGGATTTCTGGATGAGCACGCTTCATGATGCAATATCGCGCAAACGCTAAAGCAATTTCGCGAGGCGCAATTCGTCAGTCACGTGATTACTTAGATCAACTGTGGCGTCGATAGCCTTGGCGAATCCAGATCCCTTGAGCTTGTACTGTACAGTCTACCATCCAAGGATTCGTTGAAGTCGACGACCGCCGTGTGGATATATGGGCGCACAAAGTGATTGGTACCGTGGAGGCTGTCAGGTACCTGCAGGGTGCATCATGGCTCGCCGTAAGTACTGGCGCTCCTTGCTCATAGGGTCCCCCCGTTTGCAGCACCGCGCGATTGATGAAGCCAACGTTCAGCATCAGCCTTGACGCCAATTGCATGGTTCTTGAGGGTTATTGTTGTGGGTCCTGGAATCCACGGAGATGCGCAGTGCGCGATTTCATTTGGGTTGGTTCCTGGAAGATTTGCCTCCCGCGATCGACGAGTCATTCCCTTTCAGGAACACATACCGACCTCCCTGGAGTCATCCACAGCAGAAACCAACCTGAGCTGACGGCGTTCGCAAACTGCTTGCTCTATCGCGCTATTGTTTCTCACCTATCCAAGGAACGCCCCTATGTTCGAGTCGAGCGGAAGGGCGGACGGAGACAGGTCTGGGATCTTTGGATCATCGTAGGTTGGTGCAAGCGTTCAGGAGGTTTCTTTCCGTGTCCGATGTCATGGCTATCCCGCGAGTGGATGCCGCAACTAACAGCGGTGAAGACGAGAGCACCTCGCATCTGTGTGCTTCAAGTTTGAGTTCGTGATGACAAGCAGCCATTGTGGCCCTGGTTCAAGGGGTTGAGTGCATTCCGTACTAATTATAGTCTTGTTGCACAGCTAGAGTCACGAGCAATTAATGCAATATGCACCATCAACAGCCTATCAGAAGGACGTCCCCACCAACGAATGAACGCTACCATCGGCTCGCGATGATGTATTGTACGTGGAGAGGGAGCATCAGGAGATACAACAAAAAGTGTTCCGACACGGGGAATCGAACCCCGGGCTATCGCGTGAGAGGCGATAATGTTAGCCACTACACCATATCGGATTGCTGAGGTTGTCTTTTATACAATATAACACGAGTTTGTTCAGCGTGCGTCATTTAATGATTTACTCAATCTCAGCCACCTCTGCTCTTCCCGTCTTCCTCTCGCTATGCCTCGTCCACCATCACCTTCAATACCGGAGAAAGAATTTGTGTATGGCGCTCTCAAGCAGTCATTACGACTTGATGGGCGGTCTATGCTCGAGATGCGTACACCTGCGCTCTCTTTCGGTCCAGAACTCGGCTGGGTCGAATGCTCGCTAGGCAAAACCAGGTAAGCATGCCACAGTCCTAGACGGAAATACCTGTTGAAATGCTCACATTTGCATGTGCACCATGTGCGTTGTTTAGGGTGCTCGCGCAAATCGACGCGAAGATGGTCAAGCCTCCACCAGAACGCCCGCTCGAGGGAATAATCACCATACACTCCGAGCTGTCCTCCATGGCGTCCAACGAATACGAACTCGGCCGGTAGGTACGTGCCCTGCCCACCCGCCAGCGCGCCGTCTCACCCATCCGGACAGACCATCGGACCAGGAGGTGACGATCACGCGCATGCTGGACAAGGTCCTCCGGCGGAGCGACGCGGTGGACAAGGAGAGCCTGTGCGTGCTCGCGGGGCAGCGGGTGTGGCACATCCGCCTGACGATCCACGTCCTGTCCGACTCGGGCAACATGCTCGACTGCGCGTGCTTGGCGGGCATCGTCGCGCTCAAGCACTTCCGGAGACCGGAGGTCGAAGTGGTCGGGGATGAGATCACCATCGTGCGTTTTCCTGCCTTGATGTCGTGTGCGAGTTCCCCGCCGGTTGACTCGAGCGTGTGTGCAGCACCATCCGTCTGAACGCGCGCCGATGCCTCTGTCGATGCACCATACGCCCTACTGCTTCACCTTCGCCTTCTTCCCGGACCCAGCGACTCCTCCGCTCCTTGACCCGTCGCACCTGGAAGAAACTCTCAGCGCAGGCCTGCTCTCCGTCGCGCTCAACGCGCAGCGCGAGCTGTGCGTCGTCCAGAAGGCCGGGGGCGTGCCGCTTTCCCCCGAGGACGTGCTGAGGATCATAGACGTCGCCGTGCAGAAGGCAAAGGAGCTGGACAAGATCGTGGAGCACGCCCTACAGGAGGATTGGGCGGGGCGGAACGTCGAGGTGCGGTAGAGACGGATCACAGTGCAAGCCGCGCATGGCTGGCTCTGGTCGGAGATGCTTGACAGGTCGTGGTGTCGTGGTGTTGTAACTCTCTTATACTGTGTGGGTATAGTGCCTTCCTCCCCATCCTCGCGAAGAGGTGAAAAGTATCTGATTGTACTCTAGCGCAATGTGTATATATATCCTATACATTAACCGAACGGATGATCCAAGCAAATGAGCGTGCTCGTGTACAAAATGAGTGGAACCGTCTGCGTGCAGACACCCTGCCGGTGATCGTCCAAGAAGCGCAAAAGCCCCAGGCCGTGCATGTTCACCTCCCCTTCCCGCCCAGCTGAGCGTTACGACTCGGGCAGCCCTTCAATGCATGTCAATCGTACGGTACGGCGGCGGCATCTGCATATCCCAAAGCCAACCGCCCGCAGGGTCCGTGTCCCCCAGTCGGAGCTCTGGCGGCGTCCGAGGCGGTCTCGCGCGCGCCGAAAACGCAGAACTGGCTCCCTGTTGCCCTGCACCAAGCACCGCTTGTCTGCGCGCGAGGATGCGTGCTCGGTTCTCGGGAGGGCGCGGTTGCGCAGTGTCTGAGCCGGACGGCTCCGTACTCTTCGCTTCGCCCCGCTCGGGAACGGGAGAGGTGGTCTGACCCTCGGCGGCACGTTCGCGCTCGCGGTCCGCTGCAGCGACGGCGAGAGAGTGGAATGCGCTCCTCCGCGGGCTCGTGGTCTCGCGGACTGGAGCCTGAGGGGCTGCCTCTTCAGTCATGGGCTGGCCTGGAGACTCTGGCGCTCGACGGAGGGGTTGAAGCCTCGTCTGCACGACCGCTGGGCCTGCCCTCCGACTCCCGCCAGCGAATTTAGGACTCAGCACCTCCTTCTCCCTCGGTGGCAGCATGACATAGTGCGCGCGCGATCCTCGGCCTGCGTACACCATCCCGGGGCTCGTCGGCTCCTGCGCGTTGGCGGGAGACGCGGTGGACGCGCCGAAGGTGGTGGTGCTTGGGGTGCCCGTGGACGGGGCGAGAAACGGGCGGGCGGTGACTTCGTCGGCGCGGCTGGCGGTGCGGCGGCGGTAGATGATCAGGAGGCGCCAGGTGGCGATGGCGAGGAGGAGGAGGCCGAGGAAGCCGAAGCCGCTGGAGAAGAGGATCTTGTTGCGTTTGCTTTTCAGGCTGGGAAAAGTCGAGAGGGATGTGTTAGCAGCGATTATATGTGTTGCAACAGGAGAGCGAGAAAGCGCACTCGGGAGACGTGCTTTCGGTGGGCGTAGATCCGCCGCTTCTGCGACAATTTGGTGAGAGATGCCTAAAACTGGGTGCTGTTTGAAGACACTCACGACGTTGCGCTGTCATCGGCGAACACGACGCCATACGATATGCTCATCAGGGTCGCCCAGTCAGAGATCGGGTTGTTCTCCAACAACACGGTGTGCACGCCCTGGCGGAGGTTCATGTTGGCATACAACAGGACCGGCGCGGACTGGTTGACGGCAAAACTGCTGTTGAGAGATCCTATACCGGGCGCGACATTCGGAATGTACGGCGGGTCAGTGTGGCCGTCGACTGTCACACTGAACGCGGCGCTTGATTCTTGGAGGTCGCCGTAGATGGTTATACCCGCTCCTTCAAAATGGTCAAGCGTCATCGGTCAGTCAGGACGCCAAGAAAAGCGGCTAAGTGTAGCTTTAGAGCTCACCCTACCATGAATCGCTCGTCAGTTAGATGCATAAAACATGGTAGCTGGCGACGTACAGTGAAGTTCATCGACATCCTCCCAGATGACAGGTTCGTTCTGCTAAATGCGTCAAGGGAAGTGTCAGTGTTTGTCCACCGCAGTCTCAGCAATGCATCTTGCGCCAACGAAGACGTACTGTGAAGTGTCATCCGCTTGCCACGCATTGCTCGTCGGCGGAGCCCAGGTGCATAGGTTGCTGGTATGCTCTATGGTCGTGTTGGTCCGTAACTGGCTTTCGAACACCAACTGCGCCCAATCCTCGTTAGCATCCATCGCCCGACACGGGTCGTTATGGCGCAGGGTATGCGAGCGTACATATTCGACGGCCAAGGTAGCTGCTCCGGCGATCGACCCGGTGTTTACGACGCGGATCTCGTGCTGGTCGAGGGGCAAATCAGAGGCGCCGAACAATAACGCCGGGTCTCCGGGCTGAGGAGCTTCCCCGGGGTATACGTCAAACACCTGCGCGTCGTTGTCGAGGACAACCTGGTACGGTCCTGAGTCTGCCAGGGATATCCCGTACACCCTTGGACGGACGGTCGCGGGGGAATGAGAGGTATTATTCCAACGACGGCGGGTTGAGACCTACCAAATTCCTGCGGAGTGCCCGTGAGTGACGTGCTGCATGCGTTCGTCGAACTGTACGACGCTCACCAGTACCCCACCAGGAGAGCGCAAAGCTCGCGTTCTGGCTGGCTGTCCCATTTGTTAAGTGGTAACTGGTGTTGGAAGGACCTGGCTATGACACAACCACCCATTGTCAGCATGCAGGGCCAGCGTCGTTGAATGTGACGGCACCATTCCATTCACGACGCACCAAATTATCTTCACCTCCTACGACCAGCATCCAGGCGCTTCGGGGAATATAGTTGAGGAGGGGGCTCGCATGCGAGACGGTAATGTTTGCCGGCATGGCGTCCCCCCGCTGGACGTAGCGGCTAGAATAGGTTGACTCTCGACAGGAAGCAAAAAGAGACTCGGGAGAGAGTGAGAGGCAAGCGACGAGGAGTGTTGGGGGACCCCCCCCCCCTCCCCGCTCCTAGAACAGAGAACACAGCATCAAACTGTCAATGTGCATCATCATGTTCTGCTGACTGCTATCAAAGTCGACGACAAAACCTAAATGGTGACACGGGTCAGCGCCGTCAGAGCACAGGTCAGTGACGCAGCTACGGCGTATGGAGATGGCCGTGTGCGTGGCTTTGGGGTCGCTGCTAGGCGCACAAATAACCATTTGCAAACCAGCCGTGTCGCGGGCCAAGTGAGAAAGAGTGCGATGGTGGTGGTAGTCGCGAAGGTTAAATCCGCCACGAGGCTGTTGACCTCACTACCCGCATTTGGCAGTATGCCTGCGTACAGAATAGAAGGAAGCATGAACGATGCAGATATCAAACCTTTGACAGTTCCATCTCTCCTCCTCCTTGTTCTCGACACTCTTCTTGCTATATATGATGACCTGTTCTTCCTCCAGCCCTAACCTTGCCATCGACCTGCATTGCTCGACTCACATAAACGGCATGAGCATCGGTCCACAAAGCGGAAGACTGACTCTTCCCGCAGGTGTGTGGGGACAACACAGCATAGTGCGATATCATGGGGACGAGCGATGAGCGTTCTTGATGACCGAAGGCAATATGAATGGCTCAAGATCCGGTCAGGATCCAGGAGTACACGGACGTCGGGGTATCAAGTTCTGGTCACACCGTGTACATTTGCGTGTGCCATTGTTGACAGCCTGAGTCTATCCGCCAGCTCTTTCAGCAGGTATGAGCTTCTCATCTCCACCACCACGACTTGCCAAAACTCACCATGAACAGTAAGATTTCTGGCCGTGCTTCGCTTCGCTTGCCGACTCCCGCATGTTCCTGCGCTCGCGCGCGTGCTCGACGTCGGTCCTGCTCGGAACGACGCTCGTAGCCGATGACGCACCTTGACCTCGTGTGTCTCTACCTTCTCGGTCGAAGTCGAGAATGCCCGTTGCCGTTCAGCCTCGTTCAGCCCGCGCGAGCCTCAACGGTTGTTCAAGTCCCCAAGCTGTGCCGTGCGATCCCGCGATCGGGCTAAAGGAGTCCGAAATCTTATCTCGGTCAGTTTGATCATCACCCATCGGCCGCGGATCTGGAATCCGCTACCCCGTACTTGATCTCGTCAGTTTTCCCAAACGTTCCCGGTCATGCGGCCGCATGGGAGCAGAAGGAGATGCGGATGAGGAAGACGCTGTTTGGACGGAGATGACTGCCTCTGGGGAGCGACGAAGGCGAGCAGCGTGAGCACGTCGTTGCTACCGCGATATATGACCTCCAAGGCGGCCTGAACGATTAACGACCGCCGACCGCCGCCACCGTGAGCGGAAAATCGAGCGGGAGTTGGAGTCGGGGCTCAGGATTCAGGAATAAGAGGTCAAGACGCTAACAGTATATTGCCGACGCTTCTGGCTTTCGGGCGGCGGGCGGGTTCAACGTTGACGAGCCCTCTTTCCTCTCCCCGCACCCACCACCACCACAGAAAGGCCCCCGAGGCTTGTACTGTACATGTCCTCGTCTGCTCTCACATAGACGCCTCCTCTTCTTCGCCTCTGACCGCCATGTCGTTCCTTTCTCGCCGCCGTCGAGCACAGACGCCCCTCCAGGACTCTGGCAACTTCGCTGCGACAGGTCCTGGCTCCATTCACTCCGTTGACAAGCCGCCATCAGTCATCCGCAGGCACATCACCCTCTCCTCCCCCCTCACCAAGCTCACCGCGAAGCTCTCCGCAAAGTCACGCACGTCCAACCTCTCCCATGCACCGATTGGCAATGTCGGCGTTCCCTTCGGACAGTGGAGGAGTCGCTCGCCGTCGCCAGCGCCTTCGCTGGACATCCGCATGCCTACTGGGCTAGGCCGACGCGCAAGTGAGCTGGGCGAGCGAGAAGACATCGAGGAACAGCCTCAGCACCATGCCAGGAAACGTAGCGTGAGCCTGCCTGCTGCTGCACAGGCGGCACGATGGCGCGAAGCCATGGCACGGGAGGAGGCTCAGGCGAGTACTCAGTCCGCAGACAAGACTCCCGCTGTGTCTCGTGTTTCCCCCGAACTCCTCTCGTCCATCTTCTCCTTTGCACCCCGCCGCGACATCGTCTCACTCGCGCAAGTCTCCAAGTCGTTCTCTGAGGCAGCGCTTCGGGCGCTGTACGGCGACCTCGACTTGCGCGACGTGGACGACGAGCGTGCGGCAGAATGCATGGCGTCCCTCGCCTCGCGAAGACACGTCGCCGCCCTCGTCCGAAGCTTCGCCATCCGCACGCTCCCTCCGGCGGACGACTCGACCTCTCTTGCGACGGTGACGTTCGCGATCGCATTCAACAACATGGACCAGCTCCGCGCGCTCACCCTGCCTCGGTTCGACATCCGCCTGTTGTGTCATACGACTTTCTCCTTGCAGGGCCTCGTGCTACACTGTAAAACAATCTCTGCGCAAGACTTCCACGCTCTGTTCAAATGGCTCGCGCGCCAGCCCGCCCTGACCGCGCTCTCGCTCCCGAACCTCGTGCTCCCCGCCCTCCCATCTCCGGTTGTTGCTGGCACGCCGACCCCGCCTCATACCCCGCGCACGCCTGATACCCTCAATAACGACTCTTACGCCTCTGCCCCAGCCTCACCGGCCTCCGCAACGTCAAATTCATGTGCAACCTCATCTTCACCCATCCCCTCATCGGCCCTCCCGAACCTTCAGCGGGTCCACGGACCTGCCTCCTTGGCGGCTGCGCTCGCGCAAGGGCGGCCTCTGGAGAGCGCGAAGATCCCGATCCACACAACGCTGTACGACGGCCTGCGTCCGTCTGCGATCATGTCCGCGCTGGCAGCGGCGCGAGGGACGCTCCGAACGGTCACGATCAAACCTGCGTCGAGCAAGATCGATGTGCGCACGCTCGAGCGCGTTGTCATGTCAGCCGGCGCAGAGCTCGGCGACTTCGTCGAGACGCTCGAGATACATTGGGTCCTGGACGACGAGGTACGTGTCTCATCCGTCCCTGTGCCTGCATCTCGGCCGCTTCGACCCGCTTCGCTCGCGAACGCTGCCCTTTTGCTCCCGTCGTTTCTCTCGATTCTCGATTGTGAAGGAACGCGCTTCTCACACCTCTCGCGCTTTCACAGAGCCTCTACAAGCTAGCCGCGTCCGTCCTGAGCCGTTTCCGCGCGCTTCACACGCTTCGGCTGCTACGCGACTCGCCACCGCCCTTCCCGCCCTCGCCACTGCTCGAGTTCCCCCTCCCGCCCGCGTCGCCGCCGCTCTCCGCGGGCGTCGCGGGCGCGCGCACGTCCATCTCGTCGTTCTCGTCCGCGTTCTACCCGCGCAGCGCGCGCTCGGCGCCGACAAGCGGCGGCGGGGACACGCCGTTCCCGCGCGTGCACGAGCGCGCGCACCTCGCGCTGTGGAGCAAGACGTGTCCCAGCCTCCGGCGCGTGTTCTTCCTCTCCGGCGCGGAGTGGCGGGTCCTCGTCCGGAGCGAGGTCGAGGTCGCGTTTGGGATGCCGCCGTTTGAGTTCGTGGGCTACACGCAGTCCTAGTCTCCGCGCCGTCGCGGGTGGGGTCTCGCTGTCCTTCTATCGCGATGGATGGATGGATAGATGGATAGATGGGTGCGTGGATGCGTCGCTGCTTCCTGCGGTGGGCGACTTCGCCATATCTGGATGTCTCCTTGTCTCCTCCCTCCGTCAGACCGTCTGCTCAGTCCTGCCGCTCACACTCTCGCTCCCTTGCCCGTCTCAATCTCGCTCTCTCTCTGCTCTCTCACAGCGGCCTCTCTCATCGTCATCATCATCATCGTCATCATCCTCACCGTCGTCTGACGTTCCCTTCCTTTCCATCGTTTCATTATTAGTAGTGTAGATAGGGCTCACCGTCCCGCGCTCCGCTCCGCTGGGGGGTTTAGACGACACTGACAGTGTACAACGCACGCACGCAAGCTCGCTTGTCCCTGGCCTCACCTCACCTCACCTCACCTCATCCCGCCTCACCCAGCTGCCGCCAACCTCGCCAGCCCTCACCCCGGCTCCTCCCTCCTCCCTCCGCATCCCGTCTTTCCCCTCGCGAGCAGCGCCGAAGTCGAAGTATAATGCACGTATATATTGTACGCGGCCGTCCCTGCCAGTGCTATATCTAATCCACATATCCTATGCGTTTCTGTACCGTCTCCGTCGTTCATTGCAATACGGCGTCCCAGAGGGTGATCACTTTGAGGGCTTCGAGCGGTGAGCGCGAGCGCGATCTGCGTATCTGATAACGGTTGCGCCGGCTGTCAGCGTGCGCGATGTGCATGACGCGCGATGGGAGGACCCCAGAAGGAGGTTCGGGCGCGCGAGACGCGCGTTTGAGCTCAGAGCGAGACTATCATAGTAAGTCTAGTAAGTCTAGTGTCGATTCGGAGTCGGTGACTGCTGAGGTACTCAGAGGTCGACTGCGAGCTTCTCGACATCGAGACCTGCAGCTTCGGTATTCGTCATACTCACGATTTGTACCTCTCAGCAGACTGTGATCAAAATGGTACAATCGATGTTACAGGAGCCCCGAGCAAGACCCATCTTAATGAAACGCGGTCACGTGTTGGCGGGAAGTCGCGTCGAGGGTCGCAAAAGACCAGCTTTCCGTTCGTTACCGTTCTATCGACCGGTAACAGCTACGGCGAGAGGTTTAGGTGATGCCAATTTTGTCCGAGATGTCACAAAGCAAGACACACCTGATGAGACGTACAATGTCAACGTATGCCTCACCAGAAGGTGGATCACACCTGCCTCGTCGTAAACGACCTTTGTCCGAAGCGAGCTGATAGCACTTAACTGCCCAAGGGTCACGCACATGAGAAGCGTTCACAATTTGACGTCTTGGACCTGTCGCGATGCAGTGCGTACTGAAAGTGGAGGTATTGTAGTGAGTACCGTCCGGGACGACTCTTCTCCGCTCGCGCAGCACTGCACGCAAAGTCACTGGTGCTTGAGACTGACTCACTCGCGGGCGTCGTACGACATGTGGTACAAAAGAAGTCTTCTGTTGCAAGAGGTGGCATTGGCCTCGAGTCATGGTGATGTAGGTGCACTACAAAGCAACTCACGTGCAAGACCTCAAGTCTCCAGGTTCGGGCGGGATTCGGCGCGTAGTTTTCGTCGCAGCTATTTTCGACGTTTGATGACTCGAAGCAATACCGCAAAGCATTTTTCTTGTGAGGACTATACGCTTTATACTGCAGCGCCGTGCTACGAAGCTGTCCACGAGCTCACGCAGGAGAAAGAAATGCAGCAGTCGTTGTCGGGGCTCTCCGGGGTCCTCCGAACAGAAATCTGGCCTCCTCTCGCCCGTTGGGTGGGTTTGGTGCAGCAAGGGAGCGAAAGTGCTCGAACCTAATGACGCACGCGGGCAGCGCCAGTCGTCCCACCTCGCGCTCGCCACGGACGACGAATTTTCGGCCGGGACAACAGAGCTCGCAGCGGAGGACGGCGCTTGGAAAGCGCGGACGCGGCCGGCGCTTCCGGTCACGCACGGCGCCTGTCGCGCTGTAAGCAGTGCACGTGACGCTGCAAATAATGACAAAGAACGCGAGGGCCCGGATACAAATATTGGCTCGGCGGGCGCGACTCGTCCCCAGTCAGTCGCTGTCTTTGCCTTGCTCTCCTCATCGTTCGCATCGCCCTCCACAGCACCCTACACGTCCGCAAAAATGGTCGCTATCGTCCAGAAGCCCGCTCCCAACTTCAAGGCCACTGCCGTCATCGACGGTCAGTTCAAGGACATCTCGCTGTCCGACTACCTCGGCCAGTGGTGCGTAGCTCTAGACCGCGTCTTTTGAGTCAAGAACGGGTCCGCTAACCGTCCGTCCTCCCGCAGGGTCGTCCTGTTCTTCTACCCTCTGTAAGTTGTTGCAGGAGACGCGACTCGATTTCTCGAGCTTACGGCGCGCGTCTTTGTGCCACAGCGACTTCACCTTCGTTTGCCCGACGGAGATCCTGGCCTTCAATGACTCCCTCCCCCAGTTCCAGGCCATCAACACCGTCGTTCTCGGTATGTCTAAAGCACCGTCCAATTTGTTGTCGTAGCTGATCTCCGTCCGCTCAGGTGTCTCCACCGACTCCCACTTCTCTCACCTTGCGTGGGCTACTCAGCCCCGCAAGCAGGGTGGTCTCGGCCCTGACCTCAAGCTGCCCCTGATCGCGGACAAGAACCAGAAGATCTCCCGCGACTACAACGTCCTCATCGAGGAGGAGGGTATCGCTCTCCGCGGTCTCTTCATCATCGACCCCAAGGGCACCCTCAGGTACGTAACCTGCCCAGGTTAGCTCCGTTAATTTGAGATCAGCCGCTGACAACTTCGCCGCCCGTCAACAGGCAGATCACCGTGAACGACCTCCCTGTTGGCCGTTCCGTGGAGGAGACCATCCGTCTCGTCAAGGCCTTCCAGTTCACTGTATGTCCATCTCCTTTCGGCATTTTGATAGCGCTGTGTACTCAACTGTCTACCCTTCAGGACGAGCACGGTGAAGTTTGCCCCGCCAACTGGCAGGAGGGTAGCAAGACCATCAAGGCCGACCCCAAGGGTTCGCTGGAGTACTTCTCCAACGCCTCCGCCTCCGAGGCGAACAGCAACGTGAGCAAGAAGCGCCCCCGCCTTGACTGATGCCCCGTTCATGATTCTGATCATGCCCTCCCTTACTGAGCAGCTGTCGCACTGACGGCCGGTTCGGAGGGTC
The DNA here is from genome assembly GCA_002092935.1 of Trametes coccinea BRFM310. Taxonomy (NCBI): domain Eukaryota; kingdom Fungi; phylum Basidiomycota; class Agaricomycetes; order Polyporales; family Polyporaceae; genus Trametes; species Trametes coccinea. The sequence continues at coordinate 457,865 of KZ084106.1, forward strand.
TGATCTTTCGCCGAGCCTGTCTGCCCCCGTCCGTCTCGCTGTCGTCAGATCGTGCAACCCTCCTCCCTCTGATCTAGTTGCGTTCGTCCCCCGGTGTGCGTTCGTGTTATGACCCCGTCACGACCCCCCTCCCCATAGATCTTAGAGAGTAGAGAGAAGTCTTGTGTTAGATAGATAGAGCCGGACGGTAGACACGCGCTCGACGAGTGCTGGTAGGATATCCCCAATGCTTCATGTAGAATAGTACTACTTACAGCATCGTTGTGGCGCGCTGGAGCGGTAGAGGCAGTTTGGTAGAGGTTCCGCGTTGGTCGTGCACACACTATGCAAACACCCCCCCTTCATGTCCCCACAAGGACCACAATCCTGAGCGATTTCCTTGTCAACGTTGCTCGGAACCGTCTGCTGGGTGGTCGAGTATGGATCCTCCGCTATTTGGAGCAAAGGAAGGAAATTTTGCGGGCATGGATGATGCGCCCAAGGACATATTTGTTGTACAAGTCCTAGCCAATCTCGTGCTCGGCAAGGAGCTGCAACCGTCGCAGATCAGCGTCAGAATCGGACGTCGACCATCGCAGCGCGCGCACGTACCATGTTCGGGATGCCATTCGAGATCGGGTACACATGCTTGCAGTTCGGGCACACCATCGCGCCCTCCTCGACGTGGATCTGTCGCGCGCGCAAACGGTCAACTCCCGTTCGGTGCAGGCCGTAACACCTGGCCAAGCAGACCACGGAGGGGGCACGCACCTCGAGCAGAACGTGGTGCAGCTTCTGCAGGAACTCGTCGTCGAGCATCTCCGGCTGCTGCTCCGGCAAAGACGTGTCTCCGAGCTGTAGCACCCGTCAACCCAGTCAGCGCTCACTCTCCTACCAGCACACCTCCAGACCAGCCCCCGCACAACGCCCTCAATAGCCCATATGCGGGGCGACGCGACGAAACAGCTAAAGAGAAAGAGATGGAATCGGAACGCACCTGGCGCGCGGCGCTCACGAGCGCAGCCCACTCGAGACGGGGGAGGAAGCCGCGGAGGAAGTCCGCGTTGAACTCGGCCTCGCGCAGCTCGATCGACACGTCCTGGAACTGCAGGGGAAAGTTGTTTGTCGTGCAGCCTTTCGCGTGGCACGCGAGGATGTTGTGCGTGATCAGCCGGACCATCGCGTGAGGGGAGGAGGGTTGAGAAGGATGAGAGAGAGCGGAGGAGGATGAGCGAGATCGAGAGAGCTTTGCGGAGATCTACATATGCGAGCAAATCACTGTGAATCTTTTTGCCGTCAACGACATATCACAAAGTCTATAACAAAGTAACAATCCGACATGGTGTAGTGGCTAACATTATCGCCTCTCACGCGATAGCCCGGGGTTCGATTCCCCGTGTCGGAATTCTTTTTCACGCCAAAACCTCTTCATAAGCGCTGGTCATGCTCGGCAGCCCGATTTGGGAATCAAGTGTGTAGTTCGCAGACGCCCCCGCTTAAGTGACCGTTCTTCCCCTACCGCGCCTTGGTCAATTGACAACCGTCGTCTGCTACTATCGAGAGTTGCTAGCTGATTTTTGCATATCTTTTCAACTTGGTACTATAACTTCAGTCAGCAGGATGCATCCCACCCGAAGGTGCTTCAGCGGGTGGATGCATCCTGGATGCATCCACGATGCATCTGTATATACAGATAAAGTCAGCGTAAAAATTACGGGGACAAAGCGGATTCGAACCGCCGCACTTCAGATGCAGAAGACATATAAGCACACCACTACGCCATGGCGGCTTTCCTAAACATGTTGTTATGTGTAATAGATACCCTTCTTCGGGGGCCAATGCCAGACCCGCCACCAGGAATAGCACCCGATACCGTATGATGGTGTGCAGCGCATCGCTCGCCACGGCCCCCACGCCGACGCGCGACTATGCATGCCCTAATTAGATGAGGTGTTACAAGAATATGCACTTCGGTTTGATAAATTGCATGAGCTGTGTGGCGTGATGGTTGGGAGTTGGACCGACAGACTCAGACTAGAGCAGGCTATGTCAGGGAATGCTGGTTGCAGCAAAATGTTACAACTTCGCGCCTCGGGGCGAACAACGCAAAAATCGCTGCCATATGGTATCTTACGACCCTGACTCGGACTACCCACCTCGTCCTCCGGGAGTTCAAGCTCGTCATACTGCGACCTGTCACGCCAATACGCCGATTCAAGCGCACGATACCTCACTACATATTGTTACCCAGTACTGCGCCGGCGGTGGAAAGCGTGTTCCGAATGTTGATACCCTTTCGCGAGAGGTTCCTGACGAAAATCAGTGCTACGTCGCTGGGTCAGAAGCGCGGGCTGTGAATGTTGCAATCTGTTGAACCGTGTTAAACGGATACCCTGCCCCGGCGATTGCATAAACGACGTGATAGTACTAGTCAGGCAATGTGAGTACTGAATAGTGGTGATCGCACGCAAAGGCTAAAGAACACAAGCAAGTACCGTCAGTAAGAATAGAGTAGCAGGCAAAGGTTTTGCCGAGCTGAGTCACCGACCGGGGGATAGCTGTCCTGATGAGCTGTAGCGACATACTGCCGTCAAAAAATTAAGACCTGCCCGCCACTCCGAGTCCGGTCCGTCACATTGTCCCCCAAAAGGCCCGGGCCAGGGAGGCGCCCCTTCCATCCTCGAGGATGATAGGGCATGACGGAGGCGTTCTTGTCAAACGAGTCGCGCTCCTCGACCTGATTGCTTCCCTGGAATGGGCGAACGGGGGGGAGAGGGACGAGTGCGCTCTCGGTCGAAGGTGTCAAGTCGAATCTCTTGAGGCTGTCTGGGACCCAGAGGACAGGCGCGGGAGCGCGGCGCGCTTGCTTCTGGGGCCGGGATGCCATATCCGACGTGTTCAATCCCTCAGTGGATAGGGCTTTCCGCTTGTGTGTAGAGCGACGAGGAGCGGGTGTTTCAGCGGATCCGGATGAATCCATGGGAGCCGCTGGAGTTACAACGGCCATGCTCTTGTCCCTTGAGGTCGGGCTTGAAACTGCTAGCTGGGATGTGGGCGCAACCGGGGAACTACTACTCGCCCCATGTGTCCTGGCCAGCCTAGAGTTCGCCACGGCACGGCAGGTCTTTGCATGACGGTGTAGGCTGGAGACAACGCTGAAACGTCTTCCGCAGTCCTCACATGCGAAAGCTGAAGAACACAAGCGCAGTCAGTAACGGCGAGGGGGGGGGTCTCCGAAGTTGGTATCTGATTACCTTTCTCTCCAGTGTGGACGAGAAGATGCTGCAAGAGAGAGGCAATTAGCGTTTCGTCTTTCGATAAGGTGGGTCTTAGCTGGTCTATAGGGACGCGGCGCTCACCTTCTTGAGTGTGCTCGGCCTGCAGGGGAATAGCAGGTGCATGAGACTTTGCCGCCGAAACGCGAGCGTGGTTGCTCTACGTACCGATCGAAGGTTTTATGACACATGCAACAATGATGCCTCTTATTGTTTACGTCCCGGGGCCGCTCTTGCGACGAAGGTGGCATGGCCTCAATTCCTCCATCGGAGTTACTGCCATTGCCGCCCGAGGGCGAGACGGTAATCGAGGGCTGAAGACCGCTGGCGTAGATCGGAGAATTTGTCATGGTGGGTTCTTCTGGTTCAATCAGTGAGTTCTGGCCCTGGGCAATGGGTTGATACCCTCCGTGATGGGGCGGTGCGGCCGGGCACACAGCAGGTGGAGCCGTACAGGACGCGGAGGCGTACAAATAGCTGCTTTGAGCAGGGGCACCAAGTAAGGCACTGTAGTTGTACGGTGCTGACTGCAGGTACACCACATGTTCATACGGCGAGAAACCGAGTGAGAAGCCAGGAGGCGTGTTTGGGGCATGGGCTGGTGCCTGTGGTGTCTTGAACATATGGTCCGCCGGCGAGGACATGTTGTGCATGTCGAGCACTGGCGAGGGATCGGACGTATGTGGGGCCGAGGAGTAGAGGTAGTCGAATATATATCGACTTGCGAGCGGAGACGCGAGGAGAAGGGCGTACAATTCAAATTTCATAGGAAGCATGCCCACGTTGTCCGCAATGAGGTGATGTCCCTCGCCGGGAGCTTGCGCAGGAGGACAGAGACGGACTGTGGCCTGAAAGTAATGGCTATGATGCTTCGCGAGCTGGCAGCTCCAAGTTTTGGATGTGATCATTTGCGTGCATCGGTCAACAGGATCCATTCCGGCCCTTACAAATCAATCAATCCACCCAGCGCGCCAACTTAGTCGTACATGTCCTATTGTTGGCGGATGCAGCTGGAGACATCTCGTCCACAATGGCCATCACGCTCGAGCCGCGCGGGGCGATTTCATCCGCTTTCGCTGAGGCCCGCACGCATGCAGAGGCAATGTTGCGCAAGCGGGCTGGGGGCAGCGACCACAGAACGAGTATGCCGTGCTCACAATGACACGACAGGCAAGCAGACCATAGATCGGAACGACCTGCGTGGACCCAATAATGCCAGAGGCTTCCGGCCCGCAATGAGAGCTAGCGATTGCGCAGCAACGACCGTGCCAGGGCAGTGACAGGGACAGCGGCCAGACCCAATCATGCTCACAGTTGTGGCGAGCGGCGAGGAGGCATTGCATATCAACGATACAGCGGGCAGTGGGGGCCAAGCGAGAGGGAATGATGGCGACAGTGAGCGCGGGGGCGGTGGTGTGGAGGGGCGAGAGGCGTTAAATCTACTCATTTTATAGCACTCTGTAGTAGTGCGCCGTGTCGCGTTGATGCGGCAGGCCCAGGGTGAATGGGCCGCAAGGACGCCTCAGGCCTCACGTTACCTGTGCCGTGTGCTCAGTCACATAGGAAACTACCGTAGTGCGTCGCTTCAGCGGGTTCAAGTGGCTGTCTCACTGTCGTTGACTTCAAGTTTTGTGCGTCGTGTGCCCTGATGCGTGCCTACATGGAACTAGCTATGTGGCTTCCACTTCCTCGTGGCGCATGTTAGCCTTCATTGGACCATGTCCGACGTCTCGCAGCAAAGCTTGTAGTGATGGTTCGTTCTGGAAAGGTACAAGTTAGGACGAATTAGCTGTGTGGGATATGCACAACGTACCAAGTCGATTCGACCCGTGTACTCCGCCTGGCAAACGTGCAGAAGGCGAGCGTACCGATGGGCCTGTCTGGAAGGATGTAAACATAGATGTCATATATCACGGCAGAAGAACGCAGGGCACGTACTTCCGAGCATAAGCAGCCGCGCCCCTATTACCAAGAAGGTCTCTTTTCTCCGCTACATCCAACCACCTATGCCGATGGTAAGAAAAAAACCTGATTGACCTCCGCATCTCCTCTTCGACGAGAGAAAGTTCTTCGCGCCACCGCTTGTTCAAGGCACTTGAACGGAACCAGTGCACGCGTCGCGCTGTGGAAGTTGAATGTACTGGGGTCACGCAAAGCGAGCGACGCTCACCGTCTTCGAAGAATGCTTGGTACTGGCCATCGCCCTGGGTGTCGGAAAAGGTGAAGCGCTCCCAGATCCACGGCTTACTCTCGCTGCTCTCGCCAAGGGTCTTATGTTGGCCGTCAAGGGAATACTTGACGGTGTCCTCCTTCCGTAGCACACGGAACTCAGGGTCGGCCTCGTCCATACCGAGAGCGAGAAGGGCGGTACGGGCGCGACGGTAGCGATTGGCCGCTTCCCTGACGCCATCTTCCATGCTGCGTATGTGGTTAGTGGCTCGCGTCGCATACGTCTTGCTGCTGAGGTGGATCTTCTTGATCTTGTAGGCCTCTCGCCCGATGATCGCCGTCCGGACGTCATCCAGAGCGTCGCACGCTTGGGCCCGTCGTATCTCTGACTCAAAGCCCACCACCTCGCGCATGCACAGTGCGCGCAGGATTGATGCGTCATACGCAGAAGGCAGAAGGATGTTTACCGCATGCACATCTTGCCATAAATCCGGCTTGCCCTTGGGGTTGCGCACGGGCGGGAGGCCCTTGCTTGCGCTTCCAGCATCGTAAGACATGTCGCGCAGAGGGAAGAAGGCCGATGTCGACTTGGGGCCGCTAGTCGGATCAAGCGGGCCGGTGCCTGCCATGCGCAGAGCAAAGGCATCAGTCAAAGGAGCGCCGCATGAATGGCGAGAAACCTACGTGAAGTCACATCTGATTTTGAAGCCTCGGCCGCGCTTTGTGCATGATGCGTTGCATCAGCAGCTGTTGTCTGTAGCGCGTGACGAGTAGCTTCGTCGACTAGGGGTTGGAGATAAGCGTCACGCACAGTCGTCCAGGTATCAACTTCGCAGAGGAACGTGTCGCAACGGCCCTTCAAAGTCTCTAGAGCAACGTCTGTGGCATCGTCAAGCTCGAGTTCATCCAGTAACTCTTCGCTGAGGCTTAGTTAGCTCGACGTCAATCGCTCGCACAGAGCAGCTTCTCACCGTTTCCGCTCCAGCAATGTGCCCTGATGGATGATGCCAAGTGGCCCCAGAGAGTGTTCTTCCCTACCCGCCCGCATCTTCTTCATCATCTCGACGAGCTGCTTCTCCGTCAGCCCTTGTATCCTTGATTAATAAGGATGGCTTAGAGGCTGTAGTCGCATCCCCACCTTTCTCTTTGTCCAATAAATACGGATTCTGCAGTCCCCGGTGCTTCTGGGGATCGAGCACATCCCGTTCCCATACAGCCTCCGTTTGCCGCCATTCCGATAGTTTGCGCTCATCTGCAATGTTCTGCTCTAGGTATTGAAGATGCTCGCGAGCAAGAGCGAGCTGGCGACGTGCGGTTTGATGCTTCCCGGAGAGGGCTTTAGCTATATCCATAGATCAGCGTATGGTTAGTCATGGACAGCAGTTGCCTGCGTACGCATGCCGTGTACTCGTCGCACATTCAGGTCGCTTAAGAAGTCGTTGATGACGTCATGACGATGACCCGCTGTCATCTCCTTAGCCCTGATCGCGAGTGCATTGAAGGCCGCCCAGATCCGCTCGGAGGCTTCGCCGTCGGTCATACCCACCCCAGGGGTGTAGTTGTATGAGCGATAGACTGAACAGAGAAGAGTATGGGCCGGCGCATGGAACTTGGGGATAAGCGAACGTGTAGGCGGGAAGACCGTCGTCCGGACCGACCGTAAGTGACTGAAGTTGCTGCGAAAATCTGCCAGGCGTAACTCGAACTTCTTATCATACTGACAATTGATGTCGTAACCCCTGCAAAACAGCTTGAGGACGTCAAGCCACGGCTGAAGTCCCGAAAGCTGCGCAAAGTCGCCCCATGCGAACCTGAACAGCATGAGCAACTCGTAGGGCGGAACCGCTTCAACAGCACGTACCCTTCGCCTTTCACGAGGTCCACGAGGCTGCGGGGAAAGACAAACATATGCCTCGAACAAGTGAGCCCTACCATCCCTGATACTCTTCCAGAGTATCTTCCATATCCCATGGCGCCGAATTTATTGCAAGTGCTTTCCTGAAAAGGGGAGTGAGGATTCATGTATTCGCTTGCTTGATGTAATATGGCTTGCCTCTTTTTTGGGAGGCCTGATGCGCTCTTGGTATTGCGCGAAGTCAGGCTCGCAAACAAAATAGCCAGCTCCCTGGGTCAGCGGGTAATCCTCAGGATCCATGGGCTTCATCTTCTGGTTGTGGTGGAAATTCCCGTCCACACTGTAGAAGAGCATGTCGAGATAACTGCGTAACGTCAGCGCGAGTATGCATCGCGTACCCCCCATGAGGCTTACCCTTCTGCGTCAGGTCGGTCACGCCAGCCCTCTAACATGTTGATGCCAGGCTGCGGGCATGCTGGGCATGAAACCGCGAGGCAACCAGCGGGTAGATCACTAGTGGGATCCTGCCCTGCTCGACGGACGTTGCGCAAGAAGGTGAACTCGCGCATTGCTGTATTGAGCTCGCGATAGCGGTCCTGCATGGTCCATCAGCATTTGTGTAAACTAGCGCATTGAGCATGGACTGGCCTTGGCATCGCCAGGTTGGACGTTGTCAGTACTCCGGCGCAGGTAATACACGTAATCAAGCGCGGTAATCGTCGATTGCAGGGAGAGAAGGTGATAGTCGCGCAACCCATTGATGGTGTAAGCCGTCTGGGGCTGCTGCCACGAACCGGGAAAGAGCCCAAACTTGATAAGTTGAACAGGTTCCGGACAGAAGGACGAGTCGGTAGCGGTCGGGCAGTGGCAAAAGGCGATCGCTGCAGCGTGAATGCCGTGCTCGTGCACAACAGTCATTTTGCGAGGCCCAGGGCTGGCATAACAGACTTCGCCCTGATGGCCCAGATTGATGACAAGGCCGAGGTCATGAAGTGACCGCTTCTGCCAGAAGCCCAAAGCCGGGTCCCATTCCTCGACACGGTGGAAGGGATTCTGTTGGTGAGCACCTATCACGCATGATTTACATACCGCGCAAGCATGGTAGCAGTCGAAGCATCGGTATACGGTCTGGCCAGCGTCGAGCTGCTTGTTGCAAGGGCTCGGACATGACGATGGGTACGTAGGGCCAGTTTCGCGTTCGAGCAGGGCTTCTGACGCTTTCTGCGCCCATGACCGCAAAAACATGGTCATCCTCATGGACGGCGCCTGAAGGACAGCTTGATATGGCGTGCACGCTGTTGGAAAGGCGGGACGACATACAATTGTATGACTCAATTTGGTCTTCTTTGCCGACGGGGGTAACGGATCGTTCACTTCGTCGGCCAGGTTTGCGCTCGATACAGGGGGTGACATTGATGAAGCGTCGGCCGTAGAGGAGGTCCGCACGCCCGCCCAGGGGTCCAGAGCGCGTCTAAGCGGTAGTGCGATTGGGTGTCGAGAGAGACTAGGGATCTGGAGTGGTGCCTTGCGTTTCTGGTTGGCCATGGTGCGGCACCCACGATATCGGCGAGTACTGGCGTGGACGCTGTTGCGTTGTTCAAGCTAGGAGAGGTGTTGACGGGGGAGGGGGGGGGGGAAGATTGAGCGCTGAGCAAAGCTCGAGCTTCTAAGCCATATACGTGCACACGCCACGGCCCAATGATCCTGGCGCATGCAGCAACTCGCCGCTCGCCGGGACACATGGAACCCGCTCGTCATGGTTATGCGATATGCGAACAAGCTGCTTTTTCCGCATGGGACACCAATCCCTATCTGATATGACATTATCCAGCGCCGGTTTACACGGTTTACATTCGGAGGAATGGGGTGCTACCCAGAAGAGGGAGAGGAAACGAAGCTGGGATTGGGCGGAAGGGGCGGAAGGGGACAGGAACGTGGGTCGCTTGTAATAATGGTGCCAGTGGGGAAGCCTCATGCAAGAGGGT